>OX235273.1:135998780-136323928 GCA_944472155.2 Trichobilharzia szidati | reverse complement strand
GGGTACCGGTGGACAGATCGCAGAGGATGGTACCCTCGCTATTAACAAGCGGTATACGCTTGATATGTAAGGAGGTATTTGACGACAGCTTATCAAGATCTAACTCTGTAAGCTGAAGTTGTGCCATTTGTTTCAAGTCAATGGTTGGAGGCGCCGACATGGTACATATCCTAGACAAAGCGTCTGCCACAGCATTGTCAACCCCCGAAATATGTCTAATATCCGAAGTGAATTGAGAGATATAATCCAAGTGACGCAATTCGCGTGGGGAATATCTATCTGTAGTAGTGTGGAGGGCATACGTCAGTGGCTTGTGATCGGTAAATACTGTGAATTTCCGACCTTCCACAAAGTGGCGAAAATGTTTGATAGCCGCGTATATGGCGAGGAGTTCTCTGCCAAAGGTGCTATACCTCGCTTCAGCGGCGGACAACTTCCGGGAGAAAAAGGCAACTGGTATCCATGAAGTATGTACCTGTTGCTGTAGAACAGCTCCAATGGCTGTGTTAGATGCGTCAACTGAGATGCTAAGTGGAAGATGGACGTCAAGGTGGACTAGCATGGTGGCGTCTGCAATTGCCGACTTAATATTCTGTAAGGCTTCTCGAGCCTCTGATGTCATGCTGAACGTTTTGTTCCTACCCTTTAGTAGGTCTGTGAGTGGCAGTAAAATATGTGCACATTGAGGAACAAACCGTCGGTAATAGCTCACCATGCCGAGAAATGTGCGCAAGGCTTTTATTGACGTAGGTTCCGGGAAGTCGCGTATTGCCTGCACCTTCTCAGGTAGCGGGCGAATTCCCTGTTCATTAATGACATGTCCCAGGAAGGTCAATGAATGGACGCCAATCTGACATTTGGACATGTTAAGGGTCAAACCATGGGCTGTTAACCGCTCGAAAACCATCTGTAGCTGCGTACGGTGGCTAGCTTCGTCTGGGCTAGCCACGAGAATATCGTCGAGGTAAGCATATGCGCAATCTAATCCGCGCAAAACATCGTGAATGAATCGCTGAAATGTTTGTGCGGCGTTGCGGAGACCAAACGGCATTCGAAGAAATTCGAAAAGACCAAAAGGGGTGATCACTGCCGTTTTAGGAATATCATCTGGGTGAACTGGAATCTGGTGATAGGCCCTGGTTAAGTCCAGTTTACTGAATACCGTGGCACCCTTTAGAGACGACGTAAGGTCATGAATATGTGGTACGGGGTAGCGATCAGGTACGGTCTGTGCGTTAAGCCTGCGGTAGTCACCACAAGGCCTCCAATCTATCCCATTATTCTTTGGTACCACATGTAAAGGGGAAGACCACGGGCTGCTGGAAGGACGGATTATCCCCATATCTAACATATGTTCGAATTCAGCCTTCACGGCTTGTAGTTTTTCTGGGGACAATCGCCGTGGCTTAGCGAAGACCGGTGGACCAGTGGTCACGCTATGATGAGTGACCGTAGACGTCACACAAGGAAGTTTAGAAACCGGTTTGAACAGATTGGCAAAGGACTGAAGAACTTCAGCGTAAGGGCCGTTAGAGGCAGGGGTTGAGTATACTGGGCTTAGTGCAGGTGTGTGTGTCACAACACCGGAGATCGAAAGGCTTGTAGTTGAATCGATCAGTTTGTGTTTGCCAGTATCAACCAGTAGCTGATAGTGTTGCATGAGATCCATGCCAATAATACCGGTAGTTACATCCGCCACAAGGAAAACCCAGCGAAATGACCTACGTAGGCCTATGTTAAGATCCAGGAGCCTTTTGCCGTACGTTGTGATTGGCGAACCGTTTGCGGCGCGAAGCTGTAAGGAAAGTGGCCGCTTGCGCTCTTCAGATGTTGGTGGAATCACGCTAACTTCCGCCCCAGTGTCAACTAGGAAGCGTGTCACAGTGGTACGGTCGGTAACATAGAAGAGGCGACATGGAAGTGATTCGCCAGCGACGTTAGTCGCCAATACGTGCTGGCTTACTGGTTTCCCGATTGCTGGCCATCAAAGGTGCACGGGCGAGCGCACTTTTGGGCCTTATCACCATAACGCCGGAGATACCAGCACACTCCAGGTTGGGAATTTTGAGGCCTACGACGTCTGCTGCCAGCTCGTGACGAAGATCTGCCACGAGTCGAGCTGGTGCGGCTATGTGAACGACCTCTAGATCTCCTATCGAGTTTTAACTTTCCTATCTCTTCGTACAGCTTATTGAGGTGAGCCACCACATCAACGTTTGATGACCCCACGTCAGAGGAGGTCCTAGTCTGCGTGGAACTAGCGGTAACGGCAGCCGAGATATTCGTGTTTGATGTAGTAGTCTCTACTACTCTATCGGCTGCCTCAGCTAGCTCAGATAAGCGGGAATGGTTGATTGGGGCTAAAATGGTCTGAATCGTCTGGGGTAACCGTTGTAACCATAGCTGTTTCAAGAAGGCATCATCTATTTTGAAGTCGGCCACCAACTGCCTCATTTGCCGTAACAGTTGGGTGGGCTTTCTATCACCTAGGTGAACATCTCGGAATAGCTCCTGCACTTTCTGTTGTTCGGTAAGTGCCACGCGCTTAATAAGCGCCTGCTTGAGACGCTCGTACAAGCCCGAGGATCGGTTCACAAGGACATCAGATACATCTTCTATGACGTGCTCAGGAAGACTTACTATAACTAGGTTCACCTTAGTCTCCTGTGAGTGTATATTTCGAAGTGCGAACATAGCTTCGATGTGTTCGAACCATCGGGCAGGATGCTGAGTCCAGAAGGTGGGGAGTTGCAAGGTAATAGCCATTTCTGAGGCGGGACTGGTGTCAGTCATTTTGCACACGGGACGATATATTAATAAAATGACAACAAATATGATAACAAAAAATATGAGTAAAAAACAAGGCAAATAAAATTTATAACTCCGTGTGAAAAACAAATTACCAATATGAAAAAGGACTATTTACACTTTAGGCTACTAAGTAGGCAAACGGTGAAAACTCGGGCTCACCACTTGTAAGAATTAGACTTAGGATTTACTTCGACCTAACACTGACCGCTCTTACAAACTCCTTCACCGTTTATGCCCTTAATTAGTACTCTGCCTACGTGCAAGTACTAAAGAACGGAATCAAAGTTAGAAGACTCGAAATGGCAAGTGTAACTGGACCGGAATTGTATTTACACAAAGAGATATGGAATTTGATAAGAAATTAAAAGTACACACTTGTCTGGATGTGAGACGGTTGTCAGCTCGTAGGGTGTACTAGGTGAAAGTACAGCGAGAGAGCGAGACAGTAACTGTACAGGAGGATCCAGAGTACAAAGCGGAAGTCGGGTTAAACATGTCAGGTTGCGTTCATTCAAACAAAAGTTCAAAGGTACAATGTACACTACACACTCTTAGTCAGACGCCAAAATGACGCCCCTCTGTCTCTCATGACAGACGCTTCAGACGTTGCCATCGGGGCAGTTTTACAACAGCACGTACACGGCGAATGGCAAACCCTAGCATTCTTTTCGAAACGACTGAATCCTACTCAATGTCGCTATAGCACATTTGGTAGAGAGTTACTAGCTGTTTATTTAGCAATCAAGCACTTTCGACATATTTTGGTGTGGTTGTGTTCTCTGAGCTGGATGGTTTGGTTGCGAAGCTTTCATTGCTCTACTGAGCAACATCTTCAGCGCATACTTCGATGTGAAGTGAGCTTTTAGAATTCTCTATTTGTTTATTAGTCATCTCTTCTAGTAACCCTGAACGTGATTGGTTGTTTCGGTGTGACATTTCACCCCCTAGTTTGCTTGTCTCGGTGCTGGCTGCTTCTTTGGTCTGAATGTCGTTAGTCATTGCTTCTGCTAACCTTGAACGTGATTGGTTGTTTTTGTGTGACTTCTCACTTTCTAGTTCACTTGTTTTGGTGTTGGCTGTTTCCTTGACCTGAAGTTTGACTTTGTTTTTGTGTGAATTTCTTCGTATGGATTGGTATATTTTGTCAATCTCTATGTGTCTATTGATTGCTGATTCATTTGAATACCAGGCCTCTAGGAATTCTCTGGCATTTTTGCAGTTCCCTTTGTCTAAGATTTGAATATTGTCCCAGTCGAATTGGTGCCCGTGTTTGTCTGCATGTAGTGATATGAGGGAGTGTATGTCGTGTCTTTTGACAACTAGTTTGTGTTCGTGAATGCGAAGACGAAGAGGGCGTCCACTTTGACCAATGCAATGTTTGTCGCAGTCGTTGCAACTTATCTTGTAGATGACGTTAGTTTTGTCTTCTTTTGCCGTTGAGTCGTTTGGTTTACATAGAACTGAGTGTAGTGACTTTGTTGGTTTATGAGCGACATCGATTCCAAAAGGTTTGAATAGTCTTGCAGTGATTTCGGAGATACCTTTTATATATGGTAGGATGACTTTCTTTGTGTTTTCGCTGGTGGCCTTTGATTTTGTTGGTTGAGTTGGGGGTAGATGTCTTTTGATGAAGTTTCGTGGGTATCCATTTCCTTGGAAGACGTTCATAAGATGATTTTCTTCAATTTTCCTCAAGGCGGGAGTGCTGCAATGAGTCCTGGCTCTCTTGAACAATGTACGTATGCAGCTAATTTTGTGTGATGTTGGGTTGTTACTGTTGTAATTGAGTATTTGATCCGTGTGCGTTGGTTTTCTGTATACTTGGGTTTCTAATTTTCCTGTAGTTGTTCGTTTGATTAAGACGTCTAAAAATGGGATTTTGTTTTCATATTCTTCTTCTCTTGTGAATTTGATGTCGTTGAAGGTGTTGTTTATTATGTTGTGGGTATTGTCTAAGTTTTCTCTTTTGATTATCACGAATGTATCATCTATGTAGCGTATCCAAATTTTCGGTTTGATCTTTGGCAGAATTATGTTTTTCAGTCTTTGCATGACGGCTCCCGCAATCAATCCTGATATGAGTGATCCCATAGGTGTTCCTTGAATTTGTTCATACATTTGGCCGTTGAATTGGAAATAAGTTGTGAGACACAAGTTTATGCATTCCATCCAACTTGAATGCTGCATTTTTGATTGTTGTATGTGTTCGTCGTTGTTGAGTAGTTGTTCCATGGTTTCTTTTGCTAGTTTTAGTCCAATTGAAGTATATAATGCCGTGATGTCGAAGGATACCATTATTTCTTGGCTGTCTATTTCAATGCCTTTGATTTTCTCTAAAAATTGGGTCGCAGATTGGATGGAGTGATCACATGATTTCGTCAAGTGTTTCAGTCTTCTGTATAGTTCTTTGGATAAATTGTATGTTGGGGTTCCTGGGAGTGATACGATTGGTCGTAGAGGTATATTTGGCTTGTGTATTTTTGGTCTGCCGTAGAATCGAGGTATGACGGGTCCATTGGATTTCATTCACCATTGATCTTCTTTTGTGATTTGACCCGTTTTGGTGAGTTTGCTTAGGGTTCTTTGGATGCGGTTGTTTAGTGTTTCGATGGGGTTTGTTGTTAGTTGTTGGTATATTGTTTGATCTTTGAGTGGTTCTTCCGCTTTTGCAGTGTATTCTTCTTTGTCCATGATTACTGTAGTCCATCCTTTGTCAGCTGGTACTATAACGATATCTTTCCTGTTTTTCAGTCTTTTGAGGGCTTTTTGTTCTTGTGAGTTGAGTTGTGTGTGTCGTTTTCTTTGTTTAACTATAGGCACTATTGTTTGACGTATCTCTTCTTATGTTTCTTCACTTAATTTTGATGATTTGAGTGTTGATTCAAGAGCAGCGAAGAAGTCTGTTTTCGAGGCGTCTTCAGTGTTGTAGTTTAATCCTTTTTGAAGTAGTTGTTGTTCCATTTTTGACAGCGGCTGTTTTGATAAATTGACTACGCAATCAATTGGTGTATTGTTCGGCTGTTGTTTTTTGATTTTGGTTAGCTTGGTTCTGAGAACTTTTCGTCTACGTTCTCTGTGTCTACTACTTGTCAGTGCGATTGCGGTGATCATTGTTGAAAGGTGTTCTCGGCTGAGGATTTTCTCTAGTTTCTCTTTTTCAAAGTCCATTATTTGTTGATATTTCTTGATTCTATAATGTGCATCTGTAATCATTAGTTTAACCATTTTTCTTCCACATTGTTCAGCTAATTTTCATCCCATTGGGCAGTTGATTGGTGGCTTATATCTCACGCTGGTTGGTAGAATTTGATGACGAAGGCACTCATGGAGAAAAAATAGTTGTTCTCTGGTGGATCCTTGCCGTTTGACGAAGTCCTCCCACTTTCGAACAGAAAGAAGCGTGTTCCGTTCGTATGATTTAGATATAATAGAGAAGATTTGTAGCTCAGGTGGATGATTTTGCTGTGGTTATGTTCTCTGAGCTGGATGGTTTGGTTGCGAAGCTTTCATTGCTCTACTGAGCAACACCAAAAGACATCTACCCCCAACTCAACCAACAAAATCAAAGGCCACCAGCGAAAACACAAAGAAAGTCATCCTACCATATATAAAAGGTATCTCCGAAATCACTGCAAGACTATTCAAACCTTTTGGAATCGATGTCGCTCATAAACCAACAAAGTCACTACACTCAGTTCTATGTAAACCAAACGACTCAACGGCAAAAGAAGACAAAACTAACGTCATCTACAAGATAAGTTGCAACGACTGCGACAAACATTACATTGGTCAAAGTGGACGCCCTCTTCGTCTTCGCATTCACGAACACAAACTAGTTGTCAAAAGACACGACATACACTCCCTCATATCACTACATGCAGACAAACACGGGCACCAATTCGACTGGGACAATATTCAAATCTTAGACAAAGGGAACTGCAAAAATGCCAGAGAATTCCTAGAGGCCTGGTATTCAAATGAATCAGCAATCAATAGACACATAGAGATTGACAAAATATACCAATCCATACGAAGAAATTCACACAAAAACAAAGTCAAACTTCAGGTCAAGGAAACAGCCAACACCAAAACAAGTGAACTAGAAAGTGAGAAGTCACACAAAAACAACCAATCACGTTCAAGGTTAGCAGAAGCAATGACTAACGACATTCAGACCAAAGAAGCAGCCAGCACCGAGACAAGCAAACTAGGGGGTGAAATGTCACACCGAAACAACCAATCACGTTCAGGGTTACTAGAAGAGATGACTAATAAACAAATAGAGAATTCTAAAAGCTCACTTCACATCGAAGTATGCGCTGAAGATGTTGCTCAGTAGAGCAATGAAAGCTTCGCAACCAAACCATCCAGCTCAGAGAACACAACCACACCAAAATATGTCGAAAGTGCTTGATTGCTAAATAAACAGCTAGTAACTCTCTACCAAATGTGCTATAGCGACATTGAGTAGGATTCAGTCGTTTCGAAAAGAATGCTAGGGTTTGCCATTCGCCGTGTACGTGCTGTTGTAAAACTGCCCCGATGGCAACGTCTGAAGCGTCTGTCATGAGAGACAGAGGGGCGTCATTTTGGCGTCTGACTAAGAGTGTGTAGTGTACATTGTACCTTTGAACTTTTGTTTGAATGAACGCAACCTGACATGTTTAACCCGACTTCCGCTTTGTACTCTGGATCCTCCTGTACAGTTACTGTCTCGCTCTCTCGCTGTACTTTCACCTAGTACACCCTACGAGCTGACAACCGTCTCACATCCAGACAAGTGTGTACTTTTAATTTCTTATCAAATTCCATATCTCTTTGTGTAAATACAATTCCGGTCCAGTTACACTTGCCATTTCGAGTCTTCTAACTTTGATTCCGTTCTTTAGTACTTGCACGTAGGCAGAGTACTAATTAAGGGCATAAACGGTGAAGGAGTTTGTAAGAGCGGTCAGTGTTAGGTCGAAGTAAATCCTAAGTCTAATTCTTACAAGTGGTGAGCCCGAGTTTTCACCGTTTGCCTACTTAGTAGCCTAAAGTGTAAATAGTCCTTTTTCATATTGGTAATTTGTTTTTCACACGGAGTTATAAATTTTATTTGCCTTGTTTTTTACTCATATTTTTTGTTATCATATTTGTTGTCATTTTATTAATATATCGTCCCGTGTGCAAAATGACTGACACCAGTCCCGCCTCAGAAATGGCTATTACCTTGCAACTCCCCACCTTCTGGACTCAGCATCCTGCCCGATGGTTCGAACACATCGAAGCTATGTTCGCACTTCGAAATATACACTCACAGGAGACTAAGGTGAACCTAGTTATAGTAAGTCTTCCTGAGCACGTCATAGAAGATGTATCTGATGTCCTTGTGAACCGATCCTCGGGCTTGTACGAGCGTCTCAAGCAGGCGCTTATTAAGCGCGTGGCACTTACCGAACAACAGAAAGTGCAGGAGCTATTCCGAGATGTTCACCTAGGTGATAGAAAGCCCACCCAACTGTTACGGCAAATGAGGCAGTTGGTGGCCGACTTCAAAATAGATGATGCCTTCTTGAAACAGCTATGGTTACAACGGTTACCCCAGACGATTCAGACCATTTTAGCCCCAATCAACCATTCCCGCTTATCTGAGCTAGCTGAGGCAGCCGATAGAGTAGTAGAGACTACTACATCAAACACGAATATCTCGGCTGCCGTTACCGCTAGTTCCACGCAGACTAGGACCTCCTCTGACGTGGGGTCATCAAACGTTGATGTGGTGGCTCACCTCAATAAGCTGTACGAAGAGATAGGAAAGTTAAAACTCGATAGGAGATCTAGAGGTCGTTCACATAGCCGCACCAGCTCGACTCGTGGCAGATCTTCGTCACGAGCTGGCAGCAGACGTCGTAGGCCTCAAAATTCCCAACCTGGAGTGTGCTGGTATCTCCGGCGTTATGGTGATAAGGCCCAAAAGTGCGCTCGCCCGTGCACCTTTGATGGCCAGCAATCGGGAAACCAGTAAGCCAGCACGTATTGGCGACTAACGTCGCTGGCGAATCACTTCCATGTCGCCTCTTCTATGTTACCGACCGTACCACTGTGACACGCTTCCTAGTTGACACTGGGGCGGAAGTTAGCGTGATTCCACCAACATCTGAAGAGCGCAAGCGGCCACTTTCCTTACAGCTTCGCGCCGCAAACGGTTCGCCAATCACAACGTACGGCAAAAGGCTCCTGGATCTTAACATAGGCCTACGTAGGTCATTTCGCTGGGTTTTCCTTGTGGCGGATGTAACTACCGGTATTATTGGCATGGATCTCATGCAACACTATCAGCTACTGGTTGATACTGGCAAACACAAACTGATCGATTCAACTACAAGCCTTTCGATCTCCGGTGTTGTGACACACACACCTGCACTAAGCCCAGTATACTCAACCCCTGCCTCTAACGGCCCTTACGCTGAAGTTCTTCAGTCCTTTGCCAATCTGTTCAAACCGGTTTCTAAACTTCCTTGTGTGACGTCTACGGTCACTCATCATAGCGTGACCACTGGTCCACCGGTCTTCGCTAAGCCACGGCGATTGTCCCCAGAAAAACTACAAGCCGTGAAGGCTGAATTCGAACATATGTTAGATATGGGGATAATCCGTCCTTCCAGCAGCCCGTGGTCTTCCCCTTTACATGTGGTACCAAAGAATAATGGGATAGATTGGAGGCCTTGTGGTGACTACCGCAGGCTTAACGCACAGACCGTACCTGATCGCTACCCCGTACCACATATTCATGACCTTACGTCGTCTCTAAAGGGTGCCACGGTATTCAGTAAACTGGACTTAACCAGGGCCTATCACCAGATTCCAGTTCACCCAGATGATATTCCTAAAACGGCAGTGATCACCCCTTTTGGTCTTTTCGAATTTCTTCGAATGCCGTTTGGTCTCCGCAACGCCGCACAAACATTTCAGCGATTCATTCACGATGTTTTGCGCGGATTAGATTGCGCATATGCTTACCTCGACGATATTCTCGTGGCTAGCCCAGACGAAGCTAGCCACCGTACGCAGCTACAGATGGTTTTCGAGCGGTTAACAGCCCATGGTTTGACCCTTAACATGTCCAAATGTCAGATTGGCGTCCATTCATTGACCTTCCTGGGACATGTCATTAATGAACAGGGAATTCGCCCGCTACCTGAGAAGGTGCAGGCAATACGCGACTTCCCGGAACCTACGTCAATAAAAGCCTTGCGCACATTTCTCGGCATGGTGAGCTATTACCGACGGTTTGTTCCTCAATGTGCACATATTTTACTGCCACTCACAGACCTACTAAAGGGTAGGAACAAAACGTTCAGCATGACATCAGAGGCTCGAGAAGCCTTACAGAATATTAAGTCGGCAATTGCAGACGCCACCATGCTAGTCCACCTTGACGTCCATCTTCCACTTAGCATCTCAGTTGACGCATCTAACACAGCCATTGGAGCTGTTCTACAGCAACAGGTACATACTTCATGGATACCAGTTGCCTTTTTCTCCCGGAAGTTGTCCGCCGCTGAAGCGAGGTATAGCACCTTTGGCAGAGAACTCCTCGCCATATACGCGGCTATCAAACATTTTCGCCACTTTGTGGAAGGTCGGAAATTCACAGTATTTACCGATCACAAGCCACTGACGTATGCCCTCCACACTACTACAGATAGATATTCCCCACGCGAATTGCGTCACTTGGATTATATCTCTCAATTCACTTCGGATATTAGACATATTTCGGGGGTTGACAATGCTGTGGCAGACGCTTTGTCTAGGATATGTACCATGTCGGCGCCTCCAACCATTGACTTGAAACAAATGGCACAACTTCAGCTTACAGAGTTAGATCTTGATAAGCTGTCGTCAAATACCTCCTTACATATCAAGCGTATACCGCTTGTTAATAGCGAGGGTACCATCCTCTGCGATCTGTCCACCGGTACCCCGAGACCCATCGTTCCACCTTCATTGCGCCGTACGGTATTCGATAGCCTCCACAACCTTTCCCACCCAGGTATCCGGGAAACGGACAAACTAGTGTCAGCTAGATTTGTCTGGCCTGGTATCAATCGCGACGTGCGTATCTGGGCACGTGCCTGTGTGCCGTGCCAACGAGCTAAAGTCCACAAACACAACATCACTCCAGTGGGTTCCTTCTCCACACCCGATGCTCGCTTTAGCCACGTACATCTAGATATAGTGGGTCCTCTACCACCATCAAATGGCCACTGTTACTTGTTGACATGTGTCGACCGGTTCACTCGTTGGCCAGAAGCTATTCCCATCTCCGATACGACCGCGGAAACCATTTGCCGAGTGTTCATGGAACGCTGGGTAGCTCAATTCGGATGCCCATCTACGGTGACTACAGACCGTGGACAGCAGTTTGAATCAACCCACTTCAAGAAGCTATTAGAGCTGCTAGGGTGCAAACGCATCCGAACAACCGCGTACCATCCAGCAGCAAATGGACTTGTAGAACGTTTTCACCGCCAACTGAAAGCTTCGTTAATGGCTACCGAGAATACTAAGTGGACTGAGTCTCTTCCCCTAGTGCTACTTAGTATCCGTTCCACGCTCAAAGCAGACTTACAGTGCACTTCCGCAGAGTTGGTGTTTGGTTCCACCCTTCGTCTACCGGGTGAAATTATCTCACCTGAAAGTGGTGAGACAAGTGCTACGGATGTACAGTGTTATGCTCAGAACCTCAAGCGCCTTATACAGCGCCTGCAACCAACTCCCACACGCACACAAAACAAAAGAGTGCAAGTAGATGCTAGACTCGATGACTGTACACACGTTTTTGTGCGTTGCGACGCCGTTCGTAGACCGTTACAACCTCCTTATGATGGACCATTCAAGGTCGTTAGTAGGAAAGAAAAATTTTTTGTTATTGATCGACTTGGCCGTCAAGACACCGTAAGTGTCGACAGACTTAAAGCGGCCTCTACATTGAAGAATCTGTACCCCTCACGCCTACACAACCAGCAACTGCGCTCGCACCCACACCCCAGCCAAGTGTTATTGTCCAAAATCCTACTAAGCCTAGCAGTTCTCTGGATGAGACAAGTAAAGCACCGGTTACGCGCTCTGGTCGGCGTGTACACTGGCCTAAACGATACTGTGAATTTGTTAACTAAACGTTTTTAATTACAAGAGTAACTCATACCTTCATGTCTTTTCTCACGTTACATTCATTTTTCATGATATTTACTCTTTTGGGTTTCGTTTGTGGGCAGTAGCCACTTTTTCATTTACTAATCCTGTTAGATTTCTTTCTCGTTACAGTGTTCTAACATTTTATTTTTGGCGTTGCACTCGAACCGCTAACTATACCAGTCCATTCCATTGTCGTATGGTGACTCCCAACACTCGTGGAATTACAAACCAAACGAACAAAAATATGGACCCCATAAAAAAAATAATAAAATAAATAAAAAAATATAATAAAATGTAAAAACAAAAACTTTCACTGTATAGTTAAACGGACCGTTAAATATTTTTGCATATAAATACGTCACTTCTATGCTGTACATTTTAATCCGCTCAATCTATTTTCACAGATTTTACTATTTTTACTCGAGTTATGCCATGACGAAACTTATTTATTTTGTGACCCATACTTGTAATTACTTTGCATCACCTTAATTATACAGCTCGTAACATTTTTTTTTAACAAATGGTGATTGTACTTATTCATAGCTATTGGTGGTACACACACTTCTCTGTACCTTGCATAAGTTTTCACAGTGTTAGCAATTTCCCTTGTTTTATTTCAATTTGGCGTACCACTCCCACGTTACACTAGTTCCTTCGCATTTATTCCTCTTAAGTTTTTGTTAACACCCTATGCTGATTTTTAAATCTTAACCTCTTCTTCTATTCTTTTCTGTTGCTTTTACTTTATTCCTCCTAATACGCTGGTATAGTGATTGCCTTTGGTGTTACTACTAGTTTTAGTTGATGAAGAAGGATGGAGCATTAGTCTAAGAGGAAACTTAGACATAATGAGCCACCTTCCCGTTATAACAACGTGGGTAACGGAGGTAAACCATCACACCTCCACATAACCCAGCTCGTAATAGTATGTCGTAAAAAAAACAATAAATAAATAAAATAAAAAAAGATAAGTAAAAATAAATGATGTTAAAAAAAACAACAAACAGACGACTAAGAAGCTTGAAATCGCACCAATGCACCAGCGTTATTCCTTCTTATATTCCATCTTACTCCATTGATCATGTACATAGCGCTCATAAATTGCCTTAATTTTTTTTCCTTCATTCTTTCCTTTCTCAACATATATCCTTTTTAAAAGAAAAAGAGAAACAACTATTTTATTACTATCTTCACATTTTCTTGTCCATTCACTGTTATTGTACGCCGCCTTGTTACTTTTATATATCGAAGCTTGCTGTTATCCCACCAACCTTCTAAGGGGGGGATAACCTGTAGTGTACATTGTACCTTTGAACTTTTGTTTGAATGAACGCAACCTGACATGTTTAACCCGACTTCCGCTTTGTACTCTGGATCCTCCTGTACAGTTACTGTCTCGCTCTCTCGCTGTACTTTCACCTAGTACACCCTACGAGCTGACAACCGTCTCACATCCAGACAAGTGTGTACTTTTAATTTCTTATCAAATTCCATATCTCTTTGTGTAAATACAATTCCGGTCCAGTTACACTTGCCATTTCGAGTCTTCTAACTTTGATTCCGTTCTTTAGTACTTGCACGTAGGCAGAGTACTAATTAAGGGCATAAACGGTGAAGGAGTTTGTAAGAGCGGTCAGTGTTAGGTCGAAGTAGATCTCAAGTCCAACTCTTACAAGTGTCTTGTCATTTAACAATTGTTTAACAGTTTCGGAAGCTTTAACAGCTTCTGTGGGCAAATGGAATGAACGACTATGTCCACGTAAGCAGTCGGTTAATGGTTGTAAAGCTTTAGCACAGTTCGGAATAAAACGCCGGTAAAAATTAACGAGACCCAAAAATCGCCGTAATTTCTTAAAAGAATCTGGTAACGGATAATCTTTGATAGCTTGTACGTCATCAGGGACTGGTCTGATTCCTTGGCTATCGATTAAATGACCGAGGAATTTCAGTGAGGTCTTACCAAATTCGCATTTGTCTAAGTTGATAGTCATGCCGTATTGGTTAAGTCTTTCAAACACAGTCTTCACATGTTTCAAATGCTCGGCTTCGTCTGCACTTGCAATTAGTAAGTCGTCGATGTATGCGTAGACGAAAGGGAGACCACGGAGTACTTGGTCAATTAGGCGTTGAAATGTCTGAGCGGCGTTCATTAGTCCGAAGGGCATGCGTACGAATTCGTATAAGCCAAATGGTGTGGTAATGGCGGTTTTCGGAACGTCATCCGGGTGGATGGGGATATGATGATACGCTCTGACAAGATCGATTTTAGAAAAAACTTTAACATCTGGTAAGTTGCTAGCGAAATCGTGGATATGTGGTATTGGGTATCGATCAGGTACCGTTTGCTTGTTTAAAGCTCGATAATCACCACACGGCCGTATCTCACCAGAAGACTTTTTGGGTACCATGTGAAGCGGTGAAGACCAAGAGCTGTTGGATGGTCGAATAATACCAAGCTCTAGCATTTTATCGAACTCTGTTTTTGCGATTTTAAGTCGATGTGGGTCAAGGCGTCGGGGACGTGCAAAAGCTGGTGGTCCAGTAGTTTTAATATGATGAACCACGTGATGCTTCGGTTCTGTTCCTCGAAAAGATGGTTGTAAAAGGTTAGGAAACTGATTTACCAAATTGGTATATGGAGATGCTGGTGTGCGTGTGACCACCAAGTTCAGTGATGATGCACGGCTAATCGTACCAGCAATGTACGTTTTATTGAGCGAGTCTATTAGCTTGGGGCTTATCGGATCAACTAGCAGTTTGTGTTGCTGTAGAAAATCGATACCGAGGATTGGGGATGGGACGTTTGCGATGATGAACGACCAAGCGTAGGTATTCTTCAAACCAAAATCCAAAGTCATTCGTTTACTTCCATATGTAACAATACTGGACTTATTAACGGCTTGGAGCGTAACTGCTGGGTCAGGACGCTGACGTTCCTGGGTAGACGGAGGGAGAACACTCACCTCTGCTCCTGTGTCAACTAAGAATGTCGTACCGGTGTTCCTATCTGTTACATAAAACAAACGACTGTTAGATCGTAGATTGCCAACAGTAGTTTTTACACAAGACGATATATCTTTTGGTGTAGTCTGAAAGTTGCAAGGTGAACGGCACCGTCGTGCATTGCCTCCATAACTACGGTGATACCAGCAAATAGTATCGCGATGTCGTGACGTGCTAGGGGACGTCGACGAGACGAGCTTCTAGAACGGCTTGGTTGTGTGCGTGTATTCAGTTTTGCTAACTGGCACAGACAGGGTTGCCTACTATCGCCAATGATTTTCCTGATTGCAGTAGATTGGATAATGCGACAAACAGCGGGCAATGAGGAAACAGGCATAAAATGGACTCACACAAAGAACTTGGAGGATCTGGACTTCGCCGATGATATATGTCTGATTTCCCACAAACTCGAAGATATGCAAGTGAAAAGTAATAAGTTGGCAGAAGAAGTATCAAAGATAGGACTCCAGGTGAACATAGAGAAAACGGAGGTGATGAAGATCCCTGGCCAACACCAACAGCAACAACAACAGACAGCAATCAGCATAAATGGAAAAACCTGAAAGAGACTACCTCCTTTACCTACTTGGGAAGCATCGTTTCAACTACAGGCGGAACTGACGAGGATATCAAAGCAAGGATCGGGAAAGCAAGGCAAGCTTTCATTACTCTCATGTCTGTGTGGAGGTCAACAGCATTCAGCATCAAAAATAAGATCCGGATTTTCAACTCCAATGTGAAGTAAGTGCTACTCTGCGGATCAGAGACTTGCACTGCGCGTCATAAAGAGCATCTCAAACAAGCTGCAGACCTTCATTAACAGATGTCTTCGCTCAATACTCAAGATCAAATGGCCGGAAAGGATCAGCAACAAAGACCTCTGGGAGCGAACCAACCAGGAACCGATTGTGAAACAAATAGGCAGAAAGAAATGGAGATGGATTGGCCACACTCTGAGGAAACCAGCAAGTGACATCACTAGACAAGCCCTCGAGTGGAACCCGAAAGGGAAGCGACGAGTTGGTCGTCCAAGGGTGACCTGGAGGAGATCATGCGAAGAAGAGATGAAAGCATGTGGGCAGACCTGGAGCCAGGTGAAAACTCTAGCAGAGAACCGAACGCAATGGAGACGCATGGCTGAAGCCCTATGTTCCTCTAGGAATTAAAGGAAATAATAATAATAATAACTGGCACAGTAAGGAGTCGACTTTGTGTTCTAGAGTCTGTATTCTATCGTGAGTGTCTGGTATTCTGCTTGTGGAAGCGACAGATTGAGGTGTTGACCTCTCGTACATGCGATCCGCGATTTCGGTGAGCCTTTCTATGTCAATGTCGTCGTCTCCGAAAGCAAGCAACTGCTGGATGTTGGCAGGAAGTCGTCGCAGCCAGATTTGGTAAAAGAGACGTTTATCGATTTCTCTTCCGGCAACTAGGCTTTGCATATGCCTCATGAGTTGAGATGGGGTTTTATCACCTAACTCAACATTGCTTAACAAACGATCGAGTGCTTGCCTATCCGAAAGCGAAGTGCATCGTAGTACCTCTTCCTTCAACTTGTCGTAAGGCGCTTCTGTGCTGGGTTGAACGATGTATTGCCGTACCTGCTCGGCGACCTCGTCTGGTAGTACTGTACTCAAAATGCCAAACTTAGCTGTCTGTGACGTGAGCTTATTGCTAGTCAAATAATGCTCCAGTCGTGCAAACCAAAGATGAGGGTCTCTGGGCTTAAAAACTGGTACAGTAAGAGAAATAGTACTAACAGATCCCAGCTCTAAGTTACCAGAGGTATTGGAAGACATGTTACAATTCGTAAAAAAATGGCTTAACAGTAGCAAAATAGTAAAATTTGTGCACACTAGGAATATGGCAAAACAGGAAAACATGCAATGCAGATGCTTACCGCAATTTACTGCAGGTTGTGCTATGAGCAAACACAAGAATGAGTTCGCAATGTCTAGTAAATATATAGATCCGCGAAAGTTAGAGTTATATTAATTCAGCAAGTGTAACGATGCGTCGAGGTCAAAAAGTCGTCGTCGGGGTCAACAAGTTGTCGTCGTGCTCACCAATTTGTTGCGTGCTCTATTTGACTAAATTAGCGTACACGTATTTTCTAGCACTTCTTCACGTTTATCAATGTGCGTAGACGTTGTGGCTACTCGACGCCCACAACGTAAAATCAGAAGGCACTTGTGAAGAGTGTAATCGTGTATTCTAGCGGTAGTCAAATTTCAAAATTGTGTCAAGGTAACGTTCAACAGTAAATTGACAAATGTTTACGAAGTACACGTAAAATCGGTCTGTGTAAACATAAAATATGGGTATGCAAATTAGATTAAAAACGTATGTTTACAGTTGGTATAGTGGTACTACAAGTCGTCCACTTTATTGCTTACTGAGGCTTGTATCCCTCAAGGCGTTGTCCTTTCTCCTTTTCTGTTTTCTTTCTTCTTGCATGACTTGCCTCACTCCGATGAAATGAACTTTGTTAGGTATGCCGATGATCTAACTATTTCAATGTTATTTAACTCTCAACTTGACTGTATTAAGATTGACAACTTTCTATCAGAAATTAGCAAATGGTCTTCGTCTAACGGCCTTAAACTTAATCCTTCCAAATGTCAGACTGTTAATTTCAGTTTCCGATGTAAACGAAAGTTAAATGAAGCCGTTGGTTCCTATGGCCCTTGCAAAATCGATGATACTGATATAGAAACCCAGTCTGAAGTTAAGTATCTTGGATTAGTTCTCTTTTCTGACCTATCTTGGTCTTCTCATGTCTTAGCGATTTCTCAAAGAATATTTCGTCTGACATTTTACATTAAGAAGTTGAGGCACTCAGGCATAACCCAACCACTCCTCTCACAGTTTGTCAACTCGTATATTTTACCTATTCTTCTTTACTGTTCACCTTTATTCTTTCCTGGATTGCTTAAAAAGGACTATGTCATACTTCGTAGAACTCTGAAGACTGTCAGTAGGACGAGTGGTATCCCATTGGGCCATATTGTTAGCATTGTCACCAATAGGCATTTGATGTCATGCAACAGATTCGCTAGAGGAATTTTGTCAGACTCTGAGCACCCACTCTACCAGCAGCTGCAACCTCGTGTCTCCTCAGGTAAAACAAGAAGTCTTTTCAGAAGACTTAATGCACGTACGTCTAAGTATAAAAATTCCACTATACCATATTTAACACGTACTTTATATGATGAAAATAATGTCAGAAATGAACTAACTAACCTTCTTAGCACCACTAAATAGACCATTTCCTTCAACCTTAAAGCATCATACTTTATTGTTATTGTATTTCTTATATTTATGATCCTCTGAATTTTTTCGTTTTGTTTATTTTGTTTTTCATAAGTGTGGACATAATTTTAAGCTGTATTATGACTGTTAACTTTGTATTTCACCTCACTATACCATATCAACAGAACATTAGACCCAATTATCCATAACATGCTAAAGTTGCCAAACTGAATCGACAATACCGTTTGAAACAAACTCACTGTTATTACTATTTATTATTATTATTATATCTAATAATTAGGTCGTTAATGTGGACAAATTCCTCCGATTAATTTTTGTTTTAATTTTATATACACTTTGAGTAAATCAGATGCAATATTGTGACAAATGCTGAGAATTCCATTCTGTATTATAAGTACTGTTTTTGGAATAAAGTAAATTATTATTATTATTATTATTATTATTATTATTATTATTATTAAGTTATCATCCTCATATATATACATAACAAATGTTTGTGTGACTTCAGACTGCTGTTCCTCTGATATATCTGTCTTCGCAGACGAGTTCGCTGAGTTTGCTGCTCCTATTTTCGGAAATTCCTTGTCGATGATCTGTGATGGCTATGACTCTTGTAATCACAGCTTTATCATATCACTTGGTCATGAAAACCTGGCCAAATTCAGTACTCGTCTGGACAAAACCCTAGACTTGGTTTTCGTAACCGATCATGACTTATACAAGTTGCGAAAGAGAGCTCCATTGCGGAATTCTGACCACTGCATTATGCGTATTTTACTGAAAGTGCATGGCGAGTCAAACAGAAGGGCCATTGTTCACCTAACAAAGAAAATTCAAGAACTCTTCTATTCACATGATAATATTGAAGCACTAAGATGTATGTTGCATGATACTGACTGGGACCTATTCTTTGATGAATTGTCAGACGTTACTGTCTCCAGTGCGCACTCCTTTGCCTCACTAGGCCAGAAATAATTCTGGTGAAGAGGAAAAGGTTGGGCATGAGGCTAGCAACCCCATCCTGTAAAATAAGCACTACTACAAAAACTTCAAGGCACAAGCTTGAAGCCCTATGTTCCACTGCGGAACGTGAAGGAAAAAAAACTGTCTCCAGTATCACTTCACATCTGAAGTTCTATTTGGACATCTGCTGCCCTACTGAAACACTATTTACGAGATTCGATAGGATCTCTTCTCCACAACTAAAAAGCTTAGAAGAGAAAAAGAGAAACTGCATAAATTCAGTTTGTTTATTTATTATGTTTGATTACAGTTTGATTCCACACCGTATTTTCTGCTACAGGTTTGGAATTTTCAGCATGTGATATCGGTAGCCCAAATATTGCAGGCCAACCATAGATATCAGCTGTGCGTCGGCAGGACATCGAACCTAGGAGCATGTGCATGATCGGCGAGAATCATAACCGCTGTGCCACCGACGCACACATGGTAATGCAGGTGTTCGAACAATAAACTCGGTGATAAAGGTTTGAATGCAAAGACTAAATGGGACATATAGTGAAAATGTTTTATTATATAAGAATGTTCCCAACATCTGGAAACTGTTGCACCTCAAGCGCTGTGCTATCTCCATTCCTTTCTTCTTTCCTTTTGCACGACACTCTATATTCTTCCAAAGCTAAATTCATTGGAAATGCCGATGATCCAAGCATTTCTGTCTTAGCAGTTTCTGCTTTTGATTGATCTCACCTGAATGGTTTTTTTGCCAGAAGTTAACAAATAGTCTCACTTAAATGGTCTTAAGCCAAGTACATCTAAATGTCTTACAGTTTGTTGACTTCAGTTTCAGATGTGAACAGCACTCGCGTGGACTGACTGTATCAATATTGACAGTACTGTGAAAGGGAGCAAATAGAATATCTCTCATCTCGGCACCAGTTCCTCTTGGAATCTCTGTTAATCGTCCCATATCTTGTCGATTCCTAAGAAAATCTTCCGTGTGTCTTATTATAAAGAGAAGTTGAGGCTATCTGGTGGGATAACTCAATCTCCTCTCTTACAATTTATTGTTAATTCATGTTTTCTGCTCATTCTCCTTTATTGTTCCTCATTAATCTTTTCTGAACTCCTCAAAAAAGACTATGTCATATTACGCAGAATTCTGAGGACTGTAAGTAGGGTTAGTGGTGTGCCTCTGATTCAGCTAACTGACATTATTGTCAGTGGACACTTCAGTTCTTGTAAGCATTTGGCTAAAGTTATCTTGTCTGATGCTGAACAACCTCTCTATTCTCAACGTTTGCCTTGTATATCTTCGGGTAAAACCAAAAGGAACGTCATGAAAATTTACTCTCGTACAGCGAAACATAAAATTCCTACATACCACGCTTAGCACGGGTGTTTTGTGAGGAGTCAGCTGTCAGGAGAGAACTAACAAAAAATTTTGAATCAGTAATCAAACTGCAAAGCATAAGCGAAGACTATTGTTACTACATGTATTATCTGTGATACCATCTACTTATACTTCATTATGTTTCTACCAGCATTGTGTGTATGGAAGTTTCATTATTAATATTACTATTACTATTTTAAACTTTGTGTATGTACACATTTACAAGAGGAGAAATATTGTTGAAATATGTAAAAATGACGCTGAAAATTCAATTCTGTAAAATAATATTGTTTGGAACAAATTGATTATTACTTCTATTATTATGACGTGATCTACAATGGGGAACTCAGCTAAGCTTGTCTTTGAAGTGAATACAGCAGCAAGACAAGGCTACATGCCTACTATCACCGATGATACTCCTATTTTCAATGAACTGGACTATTCAGGGGGCAAAGTGTTGACAGGAATAGGCTGGAGCAGTCAGAAAATTCTGTGAGATGTGGAATTCGCGCGTGGATGATTTAAGTCCAATGGTACGCAAATTCGAGGACTTACAGGTGTAAACCAATAAGCTGGCAAGAGTAGTAGGCAGAGAATACGGGACTTTAAGTGAACACGAAGGATATGGAGGTAAGGAAGATAAGCAGTGGGCTAACGAAAACAAGATGCAACGATCACTATCAATGGGATACATTTGAGAGAGGTCACTTCCATCACTTATCTAGCTAGGCAGCATCCTTTCAACTACAGGCAGTTTGGACTGATGAGGATGTCAGAACCAGAGTCAGATAGGTGTGACAGATCTTCATCACTCTGAAATCAGTTTGAAATCGTCTGCACACCACCTCAGAGTAAAGGACAAGATTCGGAGTTTGTACATAAATGGTAAGTCACTTCCTCTGTGAGTCAGAAACTTGTCTCATGCGTCGCGAAACGTATCTCCAACAGCCATTTTCAAGCCCTAGTCAACAGCTGTATTCACTGACTCCCTGCTGGAGATCAGATGGTACTCCAGAAACAATTAGGAAAAAGAAACTTGGAACGAACCAACGAAGAACGTATTGGTTAAGAAATTCGCCGAAGGAAATGCAGGTGGGTCTGACACACGTTAAGGGGGCCGTTGAATGACATCGGTAGAGTGGAACCCGGATAGGAAAGGGAGATTTGGGCATGTATCCGAGAGTGTCATGGAGGAGATGATAGATTATGTGCAATAGTGGGGTGATGATTAAGAGAACAGCAGCAAATAGGATAAAGTGAAGATGTGTTGTTGGAGGCATGCGTTCCACTCAGAACTCGAGGAAACAATAATAAGAACAATAATGATAATAGTGTTTAGTGATCTCTCAAAGTTAGAATAAATAATATCTCTCTGTGAATATCTAGCTTAGTTTCTTGTGTAAGCTCCAATGACCGTCGAGGCAATGCAGATTATAATACACTTCACTTCATGAATGTCGCATCAGTGACTTGATTTGTTCTGAATCTTTGGCAGTGTATACTTGACGTAAGGATGCATTATCTTGTAACAGCTTACATTTAGTGGATAAACCAACTGACTTAATCTTAACCTCGCATCCATCAATGTTATTTGGCTAAATTATGTGTTACACATACTGACCAACCATTTAACTCTTAGTCTGTCATGTGGATTGAAAGTAATATAATTTAGACAATCTATTAAAAGGGCTGAATTATTTTGCATTTGAATGCAAACGACTCTGACTTAGTTGGGGCAACCTTGTAAAAAGTATCCACCGTAGTACTACGAATTCCTGCGCACTATTGCATCTTCCCCTGCACACGGAGTGGGATAATAACGAATTCCTTTATTTTTTTAGTAACTTATCGATCTGGATAGTGGTACTATATAGTAGAAAGTACTAACGAGGCTCAGAAAAGATGAGCTGATCTTCAGAAGCATTGATTTACATAAACATATAATTCCTTACGATTCTAACATATTTTGATTCTCAAGAGTTAGGTTGTAGGGACATGTTCACTTTCAAGCAGTACCACAGATTGATATGATTTTAGAGGACCACTGAAAAGCAGGGAGTGCTGGAGAGATGTTTAATCTCCACCAGTGACTTTTCACCAGTATGCACACACCGAGTTCCGAGCCTAGGGCAAACTGGTTACAAGCCAAGCGAGCTCGTAGACTATACAGACACTGGGGAGCAACTCAGTGGACCATGAATCTTTACTTTCTTCCACCCCTGATGGTGAGTACTGATGAAATACTAAGTACTGGTGAAGAAACACGAATGAAAATAAATTAAGCATAGTTATGATATCGGCATAAATAGTAATTCTAAACTGGTAAACTGGGGCTCACCGTCACATTTATAGATGTAACGCAGCCATAATCCTTCAACAACTGAAAAAGCTTAGCGAAATGCGGTGGGAAATTATAGGCTTAGTTAAGTTATTAGAATCCTTATGTATCGTTTTTCAGGGATTCCATTGATTTCAAGTTTGAAGAAAAGCAAACTTCAGTTGGGAAGTTCTATCTGGAGTTCTGTTGTGAGCTGGTTCACATTGGTGTCCACCAAACTGAGCATAACGGCATATATCGTTTGGGTTCTCTATGAGTCTGCTTTCATAAGTGAATTTTGTATGTTCTGAAACTGTATGATGAAAATTACATCTAAATTACTTGATTCTCTGTTGTTGTACTGTATATCAATCCCATTTTGACTAACATAGATTTGAATGACCTTGCATTGAAATGCAGGCTTTTGCCGTAAATCAAGTGTAGGCATAAACAGGGTACTTCACTCTCTTAATTTACTTAGGGTAAGAAAGTTTCAACCAGAAAGCATCTTTTGAGTATTTTAAGGCAAATTATTTCCCATATCCGGTTGACTTCTAAGCAAACGTTTCCTTCGACTTATTACGCATCAGTAAGGAAGTTTCTGCTTGTCTAAGTCAATCTCCACTCTTACAGTTTACTATTCCTTGTATTCTGGCCATCGTTACTCATTGTTCGCCTCAAATATTCGCCGTTAGGTTGCGTGTACAGTATCACACTTGTGGGGTCACATGTAATGGCCAGTTCGTCCTCAGTTTCATCATACCTCATGTAGTTCCCGTTAGTAAATTTACACAAAGGCGACAATAGTAATAATAAAAAGAGCACTAGTGGTAGAATTAGTTGTGATGTGTGTTTATAAATCCACTGGCTCCTGCAGACCTATTTATGTTGGGCAGAAACCAACACGTTGTTTTAAATTGAAACCGCCCCACTTATTGGCTAACGGGAACTGGTATGCTTTAAGGTACTGCTTTGCATTCTCTTCATATTAATAGATTCTCTTCTCAAGTTAACAAATAGCCTAACTTAGAATGGGCTGAAAGCAAATCCATCCAAATGTCATACAGTTTGGTAATTTCAGTTCCAGATGTAAACAGGATTCGCGCAGACTGATTGTTTTAATGTTGGCTGCTCTGAGAAGGGGAGTGAATCGAAAATCTTTCATCTCGGCATCATTTTCTCTTCGAATCTCTGTTGGTCGTCTCAAATCTTGTTGATTTTCTTTGACTAATTACATGAGGCAACTGAGACTTTTTGCTGGTCTTACTCAACTTCTTCTCTTAGAAATTTATTAACTCATATATTCTGCCCAATCTTCTTCATTGCTCGCCCCACTTATACTTCCCCGGACTTCTCAAAATCAGGATAAGTCATATTACGTCGAACATTGTGGGTTGTAATTAGGGTTAGTGAATTGCTGCCTATGACTTAGGAAACTGGCATTATTGTTGGTAGGCACATCAACACTTGTATGCAGTTGGCTAAAGTTATTTCATCTGAAACCAAACACCGGCTTTCGCATTCCCAACATTTTTCTTGTGTCTCTACCGGGTTGAAAGCAGAAAAAATCTCAAATATAACATATTTAGCATGGCTTTTATGTGCATCAGAAGAAAGTCCAAAATTTTCTAAACCAGCGTTGGTAGCATAGCGGTCCGGACTCTCGCCGACCATGTACATGGTCCGAGGATCAATATCCTGCCGACGCAGACCTGATATCTACGGTCGGCTTACAAAATTTGGGCTACCGATATCACATGCTAAAAACTTCATAACTGTACCAAAATACTGTGTGGAATCAAGCTGTTATCAAAATTATTGTCAATAGGCACTTGAATTCATGTAATCAGTAGGAAAAAATGAAGGGTGGGGAGTGAAAAGATAAGTTAACAAAATTAGAAAACAAAGAGTTACTAAGAAGTGAGTCATCAGGCTAACTGAAGTTCAACAAGGGATTCTTTTTTGACACATAAGTCAGGCTTCAATCGTTTTATTGCTATAGCTTCAGCAATCCTGAGAAGACTTGAGGTACTTTGTCTGTCAATTATTTTGAATGATTCCAGCACATCTAGTCAGTGTCTTGTGTCAATCAGGTGTTTGGTGATTGGAGAGCTTAACCAATTTAGCCGCTTTAACCGGAGGCTCCTTGGTACATGTTCACAGAATCTGACACCGAAAAGCAATTAAACGTGTGCTCAACAATGAAGATATCGTCATACAGCAACCAGACAAAGGTTCAGGCGTGGTAGTGATGAACAAGGCTGAATATGTCCAAAAAAGAGAGTCCATTCTGAATGACCCGTCGAAATTTAAGATTGGTAACTGCAAGAAGGATATGACGGACTCGGCAGAAAGGAAAGTCACGAAAGTGCTCAGAGAGCTATTGAAAAAGAAAATGATTGACAATCATACGTACAATCAGTTGAAAGCCAAGGGGTCTCGTCCACCATATATGTATGGTCTGCCGAAGATACATAAAAAGAATTGCCCAATGAAACCAATACTCTCAATGGTGAATTCACCCTTTCACAAAGTTGCTCGCTGGTTAGCCGATAGATTAGAACCTATAAGACAACGTCTAGCTAAACATACTCTAAAACACTCGTTCCAATTTGTTGAAGAGGTGAATCAACTCAATGTTCATGACAAAATCATGGTTTACTTCGATAAGACTTCTCTATTCACGCAGATCCCTCTGCATGAGACATTAAACATCATCTGTCAACACTCTGATCTTCTTCCTCTACTAAGACTGGAATTTAAGCAGCTCCTCGTGTTATGTATTAATGATATACAATCCCAGTTTGACAACAAAATGTATCGCTGGATCGATGGTGTGACAATGGGGAGTCCACTGAGTTCGATATTAGCTGACATTTTTATGGTTAGTCTAGATACGCTGATGACAAATTCATTGAATGCAATGACTTGAGTCATGCTTCGTCTCTTTTAAACTCTTTCAACAATGTACACAAAAGCATCACTTTCACGATGGAGCATGCAAATGATGAACGTAAAGTTGAAGAGAAAATACGACAGGACACTCGAAAGATTTGTATATCGTAAAGACACATGGAGTGGTCTTTACTTGAATTTCAACAGCTTCTACCCGGTGAGATACAAATGAACGCTGGTGTAAACGCTTTTCTCTAGAGCGAAGAGAATATGTTCACCAAACAAAATAGACAGTTAACTAATGCTTCTTGAAAAGTGCTTGAAAGAAAGTGGTTACTCACAAAGTTTCATTAACAAATATGACAAGAATGAACTCAAGAATCTTGATACTGCTACGGTTAGTAAGAAGCCTATTTTCATCAAACTCGACTACAAGGGCGACGACATTATGAGAGTGGTAAATAAAAGACTAAGTGCAGTCCTGTCTATGACGTATCCACAGCATTATTAGTCTCTCTACGCCGAACAACCTCCTCACTAGTGCATTCAAAGATTGAAAAATTTTATAAAAGAGAATCATTGTATGAAAGATCCTTTTGGATAATTTCCTTTTCTGGCTCTACATTTATGCATATGTTCATATACTCAGAATATTCTAGAGTAGTTTTCATTAACAAGTTCAGTTTGAAAGTTTCTACACTCAAACTGAAGGCCTTATGCCCCCATCAACTGAAGTTGTTGAAAGACTGAAGCAAACTCTGGTCGGTTGTTGCTATAATTATATCAGCAGTAAACGCAACTTGGATAATATCTTGACCGAAAAGCATGGACAAGCCCAATATATTCTCCGGAAAATTGTTAAGATAGTAATAACAAGACCGGATATGGGTTGAGTAGTGGTTATGAGGAACAAAATGGATTACTTCGAGGAGATAAATACTATTCCTAATGATAATCCAAAATTCTAAAATACCTCATCTTCGCCGGATCCGATTGGAAAGAAAGGGAAACAGTTAGCTGAAATATTGAGAAGACTTGAACAACAGTGCTCTGCCTCACAAAGTCAGTTTATATCACCGAAACCCACTGGGACGTTCACATGGATGTTTGTGAAGACAAGGTATGAACCAAAAGCGCCGAATGCCCCTTTTACCACCGTATTTCTTACGCACTGTGTTAATATCTCACTGATGTTATCCTCAAGCAACTGGCATAAATAAGGCATGGTGTGAATAAAACCTTTTCGGAACTGTTCGTAATTTGGCCTTCCCTGAATTGTGATTCATATTCTTATCGAATAGTTCTGCTGGACAACCGTTCTCATTCACCAACTCTCTAATTATATTGACCTCTTCATTGAGAGATTCATCAGAGTAGACTGCTCTTGCTCTGTGGCGGACCAAGAACTTTATTCGATTCTGTCTATATTTCAAAGGCATGAAGCTGAGAAAATGAGTATACTGACAAATTACTTGATGCGGTTTCTTCGCATGCACTTCTTCTTATTGTACCGTCCTCTTCTCGAGTCATAGGGACGTTAAGGAATGAAATACTACAGTCTCCTTCTTTCTCGATGGTTAAATGTATTCCAGGATGAACACCGTTGAATTTTTTGGTTCACCCTAATTTGCTATAGTCAAAAAATGTACCGTGCGTGCAACGACAGTAGAATGCAAGTTCATCAATGACATCTTTCAGCGGTGCGTACTCTTGTTTCGTGAGGAAAATGTCCGCTAGATTGTGTGCTAGTGGTGACTTCATTTTCACAGAATCAGTTTGTCTGAATAAATCCCTAATACGTTCCTTACTAAGTAAAATACTAACACTCATTGTGCATTTCAATAGAAGCTCTTTTATAAACGATATAGGAATGCTAATATCGATGTTTCGTCTAATTAGTTCTTCGCATTAGAAGTCCACTGTTTCCATAAGTGGTAGACTGGCGAACAAGGAATATGTGTCAGATGACATCATGAATTCAGTGAAGTAGTAGTATTAGGCGTAGTAGTAGAAGTGCTCGTAAGTCAGTTTCGTAGTCACTGTCAATCGTGAATATCGAGGCTTTGTGGTCTGGATCACTAAATTCTACTCAAATAAAATATTTATGAGACATTTTGTCTATAGGGTGCGATGCAGTCAGACACAAGCATGCAGTATGATGGATTACAGCGATGGTCCCGACATAAATTGTGGCAGCCTATATAGAGATGAAATTTGTCATTCAAAATCAATTTTGTTTTCCGAAGTGAAATTCTATGTTATCAGATATCACACTCTGTTAATTAACGTGTTAACTTTATTCCGCTTGCCTTTCAATCCTATAAGCTCATACTACTTCCAAATGATATACAACCAGTGAAGAGGTCTATATGTGACAACCATTGTTTCGCCATTGTGATTATGATCACAAACATTTGAATTCGGATTGCATTTCACACTATGATTACTACTTTATGTATTCACACGAATGATTGAATTCCATCATCGGGCATGTGCTTATTCGGAAACAACATAATTCATAGTTCTACGGCTTTATAGTAAATTCGTTGTTGAAAAGGGTCTCTTTGCCGAATCACTTGTTTTGGTTTTATTTAAAGTGAATGAACACGCTATGAACGGTGATGAAATGCATGAGAACTGATTGTTATACTTAGAAGGTACATTTCAAGATGAGTACTCCTTATTGGACCATAGGGTAAACTCACCAGCTTCAGGTCACCTGATGATTGCTTAACAAAGCATTCTATAGGCAACCTTAAAATACGTCAAAAATGCTGTCCATATGTGCAGTCGCTTAGTGACAAAAGCGAACTTCAAATGATTAGATAACTCTCCACTGAAGTTAAGCGTAGGGTTTCGGGGGAATGCATCTGATGTTGTGTCGATTGTCTTGAATGAGGCAGTCGGTTTGTGATGAATTGGACATTTTGTTATGTCTTGTCGTGTAATGTGTCTGTTTGTTTGTTATATCATTCGATTTTGAATGTGATAGGTGAAGAGGTGTGACGTGCATGTGGTTTTGATTGAGCGGTCTGAGGTGGTGGTATAATGTCCTAGTCCAAAAAGGGCGTCGGATCTTATCGCACCAGCAACAAGTGATTTTAACTGATATTGTCGCATTTTAGGTTTTTGTACTGATTGTGACAATTCATCACTTCTGCTTCTGTCAATGTAGTTGAAGAATGAACGATCAAATCATGGTTGTTTATTCGAAACCAACTGCATATTTTGGCGCCAGTTAGTGATGCTGCAATTATCGGTCCAGCTTGGGCTGTTTGTTAGAAGACGGAGACATTTATTCTTAGACTTTGTATATAATAACCTCATGGTTGGTTCCATATTGGTGCTAGAATAAAGGATTCTCGAGTCACGAATTTGTGTTCTGTTTTTTTTCGCGTTGGTTATTCCACATTGTTGCTGAAGGTCTTCTAAGGACAGCGTTAAGTCCAGTGTAGTTAGGCCTGGACATTGACAGCTTCTGCTCACTTTCATGAAAATCATAACTGTGTTTAGATGTGATTGTACAGGCGAAAAGGAAAATGAATTCACTGAGAAGTGCCTCTTCCTTGAACTCTGAGTTTTGTTCCAATTTTCATGTCTGCTTGTAGATTATTCATGAAGATCAGCAACACAGAATATTCTGCCATACCCACAAAATGCGTATCCGACTACTCAGTACAATGAAAATTTTGCATTCGTTCCGGTCACCAGCGGTTTCCTATTATAAATGTGTATTCGTGACATGCTCGTGAACGACGCACTCCTCAATGAAATCGATAATTCTCCCACTATGTCAACACACAAGAACAATTCATATTTGAAAGTAAAACGCAAGGTGTTCACGAATAAACATTCAATAAAGAAAAATTTATCTACAGAAAGAAGAAGAATGCTACATTTGCAGAAAATGAAGCTTTATTTTGTGAATCATCGAAGAAGAGCATTTCAGTGAGCACAGGTGAAGCTGTTTCTCAATTACACACTGAGTATGAAGGCTAATTCGGCCATTTCCACTGATCTTCCAGTTGTGATTTGAACAGTCGCACTCTACGGTTCACTTCCTTCATAGTATTATCTGACTTCGTACACTTATCGGTGAGTGCTCCGGTTTGGTGCGAACCAACTTTTACACAGCCTATTGAGAGAGAGAGTGGGACAAGTGTAAAACTGAAGTCATCAATACTCACCAGAATCAATTTTGTGAAATTCAGAGCTCAGTTGTGGACTGTATAATAGACAGCTCTATATTTTTAGTATCGGAAGTGACTGTGTGATTGGCGGTAGCTACAGTGTGTTTTCTAGTGGCGCTTACTATGTACAACAGTGTTTAACTCCTTTTTGTGTCATCTTCATCCAGAGAGTATTCCAATGAGAACTTGTTTCCAAACAAATCTGTCCAAATTAAAAGAGATGGATAGGACATGCGTTGAGGAGACAGCTGAGTGAAACCAAAATTCACTCCTTCGCTTGAGGGGAGTCTGAATGCTAAACGATGAGTTGGTTGACTGCGTGTGCCATGGAAGTCGTCCTCAGTGTGTGCGTGTATAGAAGATGCGATTCACTTACTGATTTCAGAATCTTTTAACATTTTTTTCTAACAGACACGAAACCCGTGCTGAGAATGGTAGAGTTGAGTTTGATATTTTCCTGGCCACACGAGCGTTAATTCTTGAGGAATTTCTCCTGCTCTCACTCCGTCAAGAGACAAGAAAAAAGTTGTGATTGCTAGAAGGGATATTCGGTTTCGGAGGACATAACTCCAGCTGACTGCTTACAAGAGCCTATTGACAAAGTCAGAGATATATTTGCAAATGTAATGTCTGCTGTTGAGCTACGAATATCCTCTCATTTCAGTGTCAAGTAATCCCCTACTCTATCAGTCAGAATAGAATCGATATTCAGTACAAAAGACAATCGATAATAAGGAATGAAGCGAAGAATGGAATCCCCAAAAATGCTTCGTTTGGCAAACTTATCCAGAACTACATGAGTCATCATATTAGAAATGGAAACAAACTGGCCATTACATGTGACACCACAAGTGTAATACCGTGCACATAACACGACCGCCAAACGAAGAAGCATGAATTTCCTGCGGAAGAATTATTTTTGTATGGAAATCCACGTTACAATCTTAAGAATAAGACATGCATATTTACAGTAACATTATCAAGAAATTTAGATGGCACTTTTATCATACAACTTCAGAAAACACAAAGGACAGTTATAAAAGAAGACTCACCAAGTACCCGGACGATATCCTCTTCTCGTCATCAGCTCATCTCCAGTTGGTGGTTGCAATGAAACTGTCCTTGAACAGTCATTATCTCGAACTGTTAGTGTCAGGTCATCACTCAAAGTATAGTTCATCCCGTTGAAAGTAACTATCATTTGTCCTCAAAATCAAATAAGCAAGAAGACAATGTATGGTTTTAAGGAAATGTTGGAATTCTGTTCAAATAGACTTAGTTCATGATTGGAGAGAAATAATAGTGATCTAATGATGAACTCAGCCTTGAAGTGCAGCTGGTTGAGATCTGTGATGAAAATGTGTGAATGACTGATTCATATCCACCAGCAATACTGTATTATGTTCTACTCGCATCCATTTCATGTCAGTAGTAGTGTGTCAGTTCATGGCTATGGCTCGAATATTAAAGGGGATATAAGATGACGCTGGAAACTGGCGTGCTTATTCTCGGGTATACACTGCTGAGTATAGATTGCACAGTCAGAATTTATAATGAACATAGACGAATCAAATTGTTTGGAAGTGGACCACTCCAGACATTCTGCAGGGACCGAACCGGCAATCTCCGCGTGATAAGGCAGGCGCAATGTCCATACAGTCACCTGAGACAATATGTATTAAGCCATCAATTCTAACTCATTTCGATCCTTTATAGTTTGCGTCATTGCTAGACAATATCACCAGTGAGAATCTACTGTCATTCTCAATTTGGTCGAAACTGATTTGACAGCTGCCTACTAGAAATTCAGACAGAACTTCACAACCGCAGTTTCTCAATCACCTAACTTGATTGCAATCAAATCTCCACAAAGCAACCCTTGAGGATTGAAATAACTTCTGCAACCCTATAATTTCCCAACACTATTCCTTTGGCGTTCTTTAGTTTATGAGTGATTTTGACTGCGTTGCATTTATGAATGTGACGATTGGCCACAGGTTGCTAATTTGAAATTACCATGTACCTATACACCATAGGCATGCTTCATTCCTGTTTAATAACTACCTCTCCAACGACAAACAGTATCATGTTTAACCACGGATCAAAATCAGTTGGAGAAGCAATGGAGACAAGCAGCGAGTACTGGACAGCTGGTTAATCCCAGTTTTGGGATCACCATTGAAAGACAAGAATTGTGGGACAGTGATCAATGGTCTACTAGCTCGCCTTGTAATTACGAGACAATCTTTTGAATGTAGTCTGAGGCTCCTCATCAGTATGATTCCATCATCTCAAGAGGAATGAAAACGGAAACTTCCAGGAGACGAGATGATCTCAGTGACTATTCATTCACTAGGATGGAATCCAGTGATCTTTGAATTCTCCCTCTCGCTAATTGGCAATGAACAGCTCCACCGCTATCCAGTCTCATCATACGTGTTCCCACAGAGGTCACGAATTCTCACTGTAATTGAAGGCAACTTCATCCTGCAGTCAATCACCAGTGAGAAGTGCATGACTTTTAAGAAGTGATTTGTTGGCATACTTAGTCACAAGAATATCACATTCACTTCAGTCATTCAAACACATAGAATAATTTGAATTACCTGACTCGTCAACTGTCATTTGAAGCACATACCTAGCTGATTCAGTCTTCATAATATTGACTATGCATAGACAAACGAGTGTGATGAGGTTGAATTTTGCCCTGTAGGACATCGTTTTACTAAAATATGTAATAAAATGACAAAGTAAAGAGGTAGTTTAACATGCATGACACCCAATGACTTTGTGTATCCATGCCTTCACAGTGAAACACATGGCTACCACAGGACATCTCAACTGTCTCCTATTTGCTACTGTAATTTTAGCCCTGATTTCAATTTGTCGTATATTACACCTATAATTTTACCTTTGGTGTAACATTTGTTGAGAGGTCAGATAGACAGTATTTATGCTATAATGTTTAGACCAATTTGCATCGTCAGTGAAATCATGAACATTGTACGTGATTCACAGAATGTATTACAATTAGTTGACCAGATGAGTTGATTCAAACAATATCAACACCATTCACAAGACAAAGACGCTTCTGTTAGAAAAGAAGACTTTGGGGGTTTGGATTTCGCAGACGACTTATGTGATATGTTACACATATACGAAGATATACAGGCGGAAAGGAACAAACTGGTAGAATTAGCAGCCAGAGTAGATGGAGATGATAAAGATAACTAATCCAACAACAATTCAACCAACCAGCTAACACTTACAACAAGCATCAGTCACTATCAACAGAGTAAATTTGGAAGATGTCACTCCCTGCACTCGTCAGGCTGGGCAGCATCACTTCAACTATAGGCAGTTGAAACAAATCAGGATGTCAAGGAAAACTCCAATCAGAAACTTAAGACAGACCGTCTTCCTCAATCTGAAATCATTTAAGAAATCTACCGCACTCCGCCCCAGCATAAAGCAAACAATCGATATCTTCACCATCAATGTTAAGTCAGTCAGTCAGTCTCTTAGTAGTTCTATTTAGTCCTGAAATTACACCAGGGTGCCACGACAAGCATGTCGAAAAGTTAATTTCACGCTTTCATTACCACTTGAAATGTAATGGAACAATAATAATCGTTGAAAGAAGAAATAATAACAAATATCCTTCGCAGTTGATGAGACTTGACTTCTTCTAATCACAGTTGACTATATTTTGATTAAGGCCACGATACCTTCCGCTTATATGTGTCACTTCTGATTGGTGTGTGCACTAAGAAGATTAAAAACCCGTCTGCAACATTTGAATCTTGGGGAACTGTTGAATTCTGAAGTTGAACTGGATAGAGAAGCGAGATACGAAGGTATTCGACTGTATACATTGATATGACGAAGTAATCATATCTAGTATTGAGTGCAGTGGAACATCTTGTTCAGACGAAAGCATATATCTTGCTACTCACCTACCCACAAACTCAGCCACAACGATGCCACCTATCGTCGACTAGCTGTACTCGAACATAGTTTCATGCACAGCGGCTGAAGTTCTTCATCGGTTGTCTACAGACGAATCAACACGACTAGATATCAATATTGCTATTGTCAGTAGAAAGGCTATTGATCATTTCATTATGAAGTGAAGTAAAAGTCTGCAGACAACAACTTAGGAAACAGTTTTCCCTTCTTTCCCAGAAAATTTGCTTCTTCAATTAATCCAGTGGATCACTAATAAAAATACAATGCATATCTTACAAATTGAGTACCTAAATTTTGAAATGTGACGTCAACAGTTTGTAAGGCTAATACAGAATGCGAACTGGAGAATCTAACTCGGCAGAAAACTGATCTACATTCTGTTTTGTGTCTTCACACGATACACAAAATATCTAAATTTCGTGTTTGCTTTATCTGAAGAACACGGAAATAAGTTGAATAAGTTAAGGAAGAAGGAATATTCAGTGACGACTGACTCGGTTGATGTTTGTCGAGTAGCACTGCTTGACAAATTCATCAGACTATATTGAACGAACTCTCACGAATTTTAAAGAATGTCAGCGTAATTTGTAAAGCAGTCACATCAACAAAGATCACACAATGAACAAACGACTGCATCATTCCGGGATAACAATTCCCAGCACCTGTACGGATTACCTGAGGTTCAACTCTGCGCAATACTAGGTAGATTCTTGAAGCAGTGAACGAGAGACTGTCCACACACAACCTCTGCAATATTTACACATACATGGTTTGTTTTTGGTAACAAGAATGTGAATCTCTCTCAAACGGTAATAACATAATACATAGCATATCATATGATTAATTATAGCACTGGTACTTACCCGAAATGTGTGCTGACAGAGCATTTTGTTGGACTATTTATACCACCAACACATCACACCATTTCATTCAGTGGTCAATTCCACTGACCAATCAGGAATTCATTGATTATGATTATCTATGATTGTGTAATAGACCATCATTCAGATATACAGTTAAATGTGTATGTACGTGAGTGATGGTTTGTGAAGAATTTGACTTTCTCCTCTATCTCTCTGTATCAACTCCAACTTTATTTTAATCGGATTAGAATAATGTTTCAAACAATGGAACTGTCACGAATTTCAGAAAAAGTGCAATTTGTAGATGCTTGTTTAGTCTCCATGGAGATAACTGCACTCGACCTCGAATGCAGGTTCACTCAGCTAGTTGACGACTTCCAAATAGGACAAAATGAGGAGAATTCTGCATTCGGCTCCAGTGATAGTCAACACTGCGTCAGTATGGACTACATCAAATCAGCACACTAACGCTGAATGACATTCTACGACGGATCGAATGTTCTACTACTTCACAAATAACAAGATCTATTCCGATTCAGTCTTCAAGAACATACAGGGAAGAGGAGAGTGATTTGAATCGAGATATACTGCAGTGATTGCCAACTAAGCGATTCACTGACAAGGGAATGCTTTTACCAAGTATTTTGCCTCTCAATCTTTGTATATCATAAGACGAACCAAATTATTTGGTTTAACAGGCTCACCAAGATAATGCGAATTACTCAGTCTTATTCAAAGTGAGTTTGGCCATGTGAATTAAACATCGAACACTTCTTTGGAAAAAACAACACACGAAGTCTCAGGGATTCGTCGTCTTCTTTGTGAGGTAACATTGTGAACATAGTAAATGCACCTCAGCAGTGCTGAATACCACCTTAAAACAAAGTGTATCAGAGAGAATGTCTGCATTTCCGATGTCATCTGTTTCAGAAGACATCTCAACAGATTACGCAGATAAACAGGGTATCTTAAAGAAACAGTTGTGCGTGTGAGCGAAGACTGAGCAAAGCATTCAACCTGATGTTCACCATTGTTTCTAATACTAACTGACGTGGCAAAAGGCAGATATCATTTCTCAGTAATGCAACTATATAAAACAGTTGATTGGTTTTTATTATTTTCCTATTTTCATATCTTCTCTACTTCCGGATAAGTCTACTGGCTAATAAATTGTTCAGGAACGAAAATTACTCACTTGGTCTCTTTCCCTGTCATCAATCGTCCGTAAAACTGATTCACTCTTTTACCTCGTTACTCAAATATCTTTCGCTTAATCTATTTCGACTGACAGAAAGTGAGATGATATGATATCTGAACGACCATTCATATTCATAATATCAGATATTGTTATTTGGTTGGATTCCTAGGGGAGCAACACATCTCCATGTTGTCTCGTTGTCTGAAGTCATCAGTAAATGGCCCCATGATTGCCCATAGTCTCTGATCTTCTCTGACTCGCAGGATATCGTCCATGTCACCCTATGGGCCATGAACAACTCGTCGTTTCACATTCGTTGTCTAGTTGAGTGATGGCGTGTCGTGCAGTGTCATCCAACGATGTCGTCAGAGTGTGTCTGATCCATATCCACGATTGCTTCGTTCGCACAAGTGCTTGTTTGTAATTCTCTCTGACCAGCTGACCTGTGGTATGGAGACAGTGGAACTGGCTGTTGATAAACGGCTGAAGCAGCCTGTTGGAATCGCTTTTCTGCCAAGCTTGTGACCCACGATGAATAACTGACTCAAATGACATTGCTGACGGAGATCCGAATTTCCTTCTGTTTGCTGAGTTAAGGGGAAATTCCGGCTGATTTCAGGATGATAAACGACGCCCTTGCCTTCCACATTGTCGTTTTACGTCTTCACTCGCATCACCACATGTATTTGAGATGATGCTTTCTAGCCGAATTATTGAAGGAGATGACCTCTTTCAAGTTTATTCTGTTGACAGTTATTGACGGTTCTGTCGTTGTTTGTCGTTGGTTGGTTATCTTCATCACCTCCGTCCATCTACTGTATGTTCATCTCGAGTCCTGTATACTCTGGCTGTTTCTCACGCCTGTTTGTTGGTTCTCGTCTGTACGTCTCCTAGTTTGCGGGACATCAGACACAAATCAAGCGACGAATACAGATCTTCTAGTGTCTTCTTGTCAGTCCAACCTATTTAAGTCTTCACACCTCACTGAGATTCTTTCACATAATCCAGTTTCCCACAGTTAGGAATATTATGGATGATATTTTGCTGACAGCCTTGTCTCACTCATTCCTCACTTCATTTGAAGAGCTTCGCTGAGTTCTCCGCTATCAGTCACTTGTCACATGCCATCATCATACAGCTGCTGAATGATTCTGCGCCTTTCCTCGCATTTCTACTAATTAGTAGGTAACTTTCTCTCCTTTCAGATACTTCACACTAGTAGCGTGTGAAAATTGGTCTCAGTCTCTGTATAAATTTTTAGTGGCTCAGAAGTATTTCCAGCCCGTATTGCTCTCATCACTGGCTGACTTTCAATAGCTTGCTTTTGTTTGAGGAGCGATTTCAACTGTCTCTTCTGTACGTGGTGGTGTTTCTAAACGAGTTGCATGTGATGGTCAATCCAACAGTGCTTTGAAGTGATCGAATCATTCTGAAATTTGTCTCTCCTCTTTGTGAATCATTTCCCCTTCCAACATCTCTTAATGATTTCACCTGCGTTGGTCTCCTCCCGGATAGATATCTGGTGGTCTGATGTAATGTTCTAAGGTCTCTTTTGCCGATGACCTACCTGTTCTGCTTCAGCTGCCAGCGTGCCGTATATACGGTTGTTGCATAGGAATTAGTGTCCACACTCTTGTCTTCATTTAGTATGAGGACAGGAATGATTAGGTAAAATAAATTCTTTCCATATCATCTGGTTGTCACTAGCTGTACACAGTACACATGATGAAGTATATTGGCAATCACTGTGACGTAACCAACTATAACTTCGTTGGAACGAATACGAGCTTTCTCCCAGATATATGGAATAAGTGACGCATTCCAAGCGGTTACAACGTTGGAGTTGGAAGAGTGAAATTATTTTGAATGTGAAGAAGGCAAGGCGGTTTCAGAGGAGTTGATGGAGACTAATTATACTAAGGTCATGAGAAGAACATTGGCGTTGTATGAGCTGCGGAATCTAATATCATCTGCTCTCGTGCTTCTTTCATTACAGCATGGTTAGTGAGCACCAGTCAGTGTTTCTGTTTTCGTAGGTGAGCCGGTTTCTATCTCGATGTTGGTTATTTGAGTGATTCAAATCCGAGTGTGCTCAAATGTCTTTTTCTAATAATCATTTGGAAGGATGCTTTAACATGTGCTTACAGTGATTTTTCAAGGAGAAATGTGAGTAATTTAAGAGGTCAGTATACAATTTTTACTTCACCTCTTACGAAAATGTAACTTATATGTGTCAGAAGCATTGCCACTGTGTCACGATAAGCGTTTCAAGTAGCCACCTGAAGACGTTTATTACCAAGTGCTTCCCCTGGCTCGATTGTGAAGATCGAATTGCCAGGTAGAAATAATTAGCAACAAAGAACTCCAGAAACAAACCGACTAATAACAAATTGTTTAAGAAATATGAGGAAAAGATTGCAGATGGATTGAACACACTCTGAGGAAACTGTCGTGTGACATCGCGCGTCAGGCTGTCCGTTGAGTGGAACCCAAGCGAAAAATACAACCGGTGAGTCCAGAATGACGACAAAAGAGCTGTTCAGTAGTTCCCATTATTTGCACTGCTTCTCTAACTATAACCGATTTCGATCTTCACGTCATCGGACTGGACAGAAATCTTCAGCCATTGTTGAAGCGTTGGCGCCATCTTGTACGGACGATTCGACGATATCTCAGGATTAAATTGGAGTGATTTTTCAGATGGATAATGACTAGCAGTGGAATCAATTTCACTATGTGCATTCTGAACTACTTGCGACTCATAAACTGTACTCACCAGTGTGCGGTGATGTCAAAGCGTTATTCAAGATAGCATTTACTTTACAAGAGACAGCAGGTCTTCTGCAGATGGCATAAAGTGCTGAATCGTGGATTCCACTGCCAGTTTCGATCCACCAAATTACTTCTTCTCATAATTAGTTTCTGTCAGATAATGGATATACCTGCGTTTAATATATTTTATCACGTTTAATATGTGTGACCGGATCAAAGCGGATTTAAAATTCACAATTTCTTTCTAAAATTCGTGACTCTTTTCTTGAAAAGCCTTTATTCTAATCCGATTAAATTCACTTGTCGCTATAGTTCACACACTTCCGGATTATAACTGAATGATGGTTTATCACACCACCCTGTATAATCAGATTCAGTGAACTCCTGATTGGTCAGTGGAAGTAGCAACTAAATGGAATAGTGTGATGTGTTGGTGGTATAAATAGTTCAACAAAATGTTGTATCATCACACCTTCTTGGTAAGTTCCCGTGGTATTATTATTCATATGATATACTATGTAATATGTAATTACCGTTTGACATTCCCACTATCACAACACACCATGTATCTCTGAAAGTTGCAGAGACTGTGTGTGGACAGTCTCTCTTTCACTGGTCCAAAAATTAAACCAGTAGCTACGTGATATAGAATTTATGATATTTAGTAGTGCACACAGCGGAACCTTCGGTAATCTGCACATGTGCTAGGAATTGTAGATACGGAGAGATGAAATCGTTTATACAGTCGCCTGGGAAATAAATTTGTAGTTTGTTGCTGTATCTGTTGTTGATTAGTCTGTTTTACAAATTATGCTGACACTGATTGAAATTCATGAGATTTTGTTCAATTTAGTCTGATGGATTTAGTCAGAATGAGTTCGTCAATTCTGTTTGGGATGTCAGTAGCGATATTGTTGTCTAGTGGTATTGTTTCATTGGTAGTTAATTCATTAACACATTCGGCAGCTGTGCGCGACACTGTGTTCGAGTACAGCTAGAAGAGGATAGATTGCATCGTTGTGGCTGAGTTTGTGAATACAATGGTAACAACATATATGCTTTCGACTGAACAAGATGTTCGACTGCACTCAGTACTAGATATGTTTATTTCTTCTTATGACTGAATCACGAAGTGGCTGGTACATTTCCTTGGACTAGTGGAGGAGAATCTGTTGATTTAGAATCTGTTGGTCTGCTAGACACATAAATGTTTACAGGCAACTACCCTCGATTCTCAATTCTCTGTCCAGATAATTTTCAAGAATCAACCCTCCTTAACATTCAGGCAGGCTTTTCACTTTCAAACATGACTAAACATTTTAAAATCAGACTTGACATAAATTAACCGAAATTAGTGAGACGTAACTCAAGTTTTTCCCAACTCTGATTTGGCCAATTCAAGTGTAATCAACAGCGGACGGCACGTATTATTTATTGTTATTATTGTTTTCTTGAGTTCCTAATGTTATATACAGGGTCAACAGCACATTTAAGCCTTCTTCTATTCTTTGCGGTCCTGTGTGGCTCGTCCCACAATTGCTCGTGGTTCATAGTTGATGGTGATTGGTACCTGTTGTTGCTTAGTTGGTTGGTTAGCTTCAGAAAGTTCAACCTCTCCATGCTCACTTAAAGTCCTGTATTCTCCGGTTGTTAATTTTTCTTTCGGTATGTTGGTTTTTGCCTGTAAGTCAACGAAGGTTTTACACATTTTGTGAAAAACACACAATGTTCATGATATTATTGACGATACAAAATAGTCCACTAATTATCAAATGTTTTGGTGTGGTTGTGTTCTCTGAGCTGGATGGTTTGGTTGAGAAGCTTTCATTGCTCTACTGAGCAACATCTTCAGCGCATACTTCGATGTGAAGTGAGCTTTTAGAATTCTCTATGAGTTTATTAGTCATCTCTTCTAGTAACTTTGGACGTGATTGGTTGTTTTTGTGTGACATTTCATTCCCTTAGTTTGCTTGTCTCGGTGCTGGCTGCTTCTTTGGTCTGAATGTCGTTAGTCATTCCTTTTGCTAACCTTGAACGTGATTGGTTGTTTCTGTGTGACTTCTCACTTTCTAGTTCACTTGTTTTGGTGTTGACTGTTTCCTTGACCTGAAGTTTGACTTTGTTTTTGTGTGAATTTCTTCGTATGGATTGGTATATTTTGTCAATCTCTATGTGTCTATTGATTGCTGATTCATTTGAATACCAGGCCTCTAGGAATTCTCTGGCATTTTTTGCAGTTCCCTTTGTCTAAGATTTGAACATTGTCCCAGTCGAATTGGTGCCCGTGGTTGTCTGCATGTAGTGATACGAGGGAGTGTACGTCGTGTCTTTTGACAGCTACTTTGTGTTCGTGAATGCGAAGACGAAGAAGGCGTCCAAAGAACCCTAAGCAAACTCACCAAAACGGGTCAGATCACAAAAGAAGATCAATGGCGAATGAAATCCAATGGACCCGTCATACCTCGATTCTACGGCAGACCAAAAATACACAAGCCAAATATACCTCTACGACCAATCGTATCACTCCCAGGAACCCCAACATACAATTTATCCAAAGAACTATACAGAAGACTGAAACACTTGACGAAATCATGTGATCACTCCATCCAATCTGCGACCCAATTTTTAGAGAAAATCAAAGGCATTGAAATAGACAGCCAAGAAATAATGGTATCCTTCGACGTCACGGCATTATATACTTCGATTGGACTAAAACTAGCAAAAGAAACCATGGAACAACTACTCAACAACGACGAACACATACAACAATCAAAAATGCAGCATTCAAGTTGGATGGAATGCATAAACTTGTGTCTCACAACTTATTTCCAATTCAACGGCCAAATGTATGAACAAATTCAAGGGACACCTATGGGATCACCCATATCAGGATTGATTGCGGAAGCCGTCATGCAAAGACTGGAAAACATAATTCTGCCAAAGATCAAACCGAAAATTTGGATACGCTACATAGATGATACATTCGTAATAATCAAAAGAGAAAACTTAGACAATACCCACAACATAATAAACAACACCTTCAACGACATCAAATTCACAAGAGAAGAAGAATATGAAAACAAAATCCCATTTTTAGACGTCTTAATCAAACGAACAACTACAGGAAAATTAGAAACCCAAGTATACAGAAAACCAACGCACACGGATCAAATACTCAATTACAACAGTAACAACCCAACATCACACAAAATTAGCTGCATACGTACATTGTTCAAGAGAGCCAGGACTCATTGCAGCACTCCCGCCTTGAGGAAAATTGAAGAAAATCATCTTATGGACGTCTTCCAAAGAAATGGATACCCACGAAACTTCATCAAAAGACATCTACCCCCAGCTCAACCAACCAAATCAAAGGCCACCAGCGAAAACACAAAGAAAGTCGTCCTACCATATATAAAAGATATCTCCGAAATCACTGCAAGACTACTCAAACCTTTTGGAATCGATGTCGCTCATAAACCAACAAAGTCACTACACTCAGTTCTATGTAAGCCAAAGGACTCAACGGCAAAAGAAGACAAAACTAACGTCATCTACAAGATAAGTTGCAACGACTGCGACAAACATTACATTGGTCAAAGTGGACGCCCTCTTCGTCTTCGCATTCACGAACACAAACTAGCTGTCAAAAGACACGACATACACTCCCTCATATCACTACATGCAGACAACCACGGGCACCAATTCGACTGGGACAATGTTCAAATCTTAGACAAAGGGAACTGCAAAAAATGCCAGAGAATTCCTAGAGGCCTGGTATTCAAATGAATCAGCAATCAATAGACACATAGAGATTGACAAAATATACCAATCCATACGAAGAAATTCACACAAAAACAAAGTCAAACTTCAGGTCAAGGAAACAGTCAACACCAAAACAAGTGAACTAGAAAGTGAGAAGTCACACAGAAACAACCAATCACGTTCAAGGTTAGCAAAAGGAATGACTAACGACATTCAGACCAAAGAAGCAGCCAGCACCGAGACAAGCAAACTAGGGAATGAAATGTCACACAAAAACAACCAATCACGTCCAAAGTTACTAGAAGAGATGACTAATAAACTCATAGAGAATTCTAAAAGCTCACTTCACATCGAAGTATGCGCTGAAGATGTTGCTCAGTAGAGCAATGAAAGCTTCTCAACCAAACCATCCAGCTCAGAGAACACAACCACACCAAAATCATCCACTTGAGCTACAAATCTTCTCTATTATATCTCAATTATCAAATGTAAATGGACATGTTAAATTACAGCATCAATGCTGTCTATCTCATTTCACAAAAATAGTGCACCAAAGATATAATAATATGTGTAATACACGCCAAATTGGAAATAAGGTGAATATTCAGGAAATAATCAGAAATAAGTCTAAGCTCACATAGCATACGAATTCTATATTAAAGATGATGAAATTTTCCACACTTCTGTAAACAACTAAACAATTCTTCATAATCTTAACGAAAGTGATTGCTTCATTCTCAAACAACGCACAAGTTATTTCAACGGAGTTTATTACGGGATATTTTCTCCTCGTCTAGGATCTTCAAATAAAATATGTGATTGACATTAAATCGTGTGACACAGTTATGTCTGACCTGAAGCGGAAACCAATTCATCATTATGATGTATCTCGCTTTCCACCTTCGAGAAATACAATGCATTTCGTTGTACGCAAGTTACAAAGAGTTGAGGAGCACACTTTTGGACGAGTGATACCACTCACCTCATGTGGTGGGATGAGCCGCAAGCTGTTTAGTAGAAACTTGCGGAACTGCATTTTGTCCATGTTTTAAATCGTCTTTAGAATAATCATAACTATTCGAGGTTATCTCACCCATACTGATTTAATGTGAAGATTGGTTAAACATAAGTGATGCTTGCTTGCTTGCTCTCCTGCTGGCTGGCCGGTATGATATAAGTGATTTCCACCAACCGCACGATGAAGTTGCCTGGAATACCATTGAGATCATATAATCACCAATGATGCGATTCTACATGTGATGAAGTTTTGGAATTGTGTGTTACATTTAACTGTTTCAATTAATCTCCAATTTCTCTGACGTTTCTGGCCAGGAAGTTGCAGAATTTATTGGGATTTATTTACCTTTGAACGCTGAATCTGTGGATAAAATCTGTCTGACTATTTGTACCTACTACTAACTGTTTGCCATTTTGTGACTGTTTAACACTAACGAATATCTATAACTGTAAATATTATTGGATTTAGACGTCCAAGTTGGCCACCGTCAGTGAGTCAGCGGTTACGTAATATGTTTGGTAATTGTATTTGACAGTGATATTTTTCTACGGTTGTTGTTGTTGTTCATGTCATCACTTCTCTTCCTGTTGTGATATACTTTTGCTTTTGATCTGATTGCTTTACCTCATTTTCCCCTGATTCTATAGGGAGCAGCAAGAAAGAACCCACACTTCTCTCTCACTGTCTGTTCGTGACAACATCGACACACTCCATCAAGGAATCAATCATTCACCTACTATGTCAACAAACAAGATCAACTCTTCATTGTTAACAAAACGAAAGCAGTTGATGAATATACATTTATTGGAGAAGAACTAATCTACAGAAGGAGAAAGAAGAATACTCAGTATTCAGAAAATGAAGCGTTCACTAACATCTAAGCAGAGCTTTTGAATAAACACAGTCGAAACTATTTTTCAGCTGTACAATGGGTATGAAGACCAATCTTGCTATTTTCGCTGCATCTCAAGTATTGTTATGCACAGACCCAATCTAACGTTCACATCCTTCACTGTAATTGTACAGCTTTAGAATGATACCACTGAATACAGCGACTCCTCTTTGAATGTCTTTTCTTTTATATGAATCACTGTGTGATTCTGATATCAATGTGACTGCTTGAAGGCCGTCTGCCAACTCCGAGATGACAATATTTAAGCGTGGTCCCTGCTTGTTAACGAGATGATGGTCGCTTGAAATCTACAGTGGTAGCATCTCTTGATCTCATATTAATCTGTCATTGAATATATCACATAATAAAACAGTACTATTTACTAGATGACATTTCGAACTTGATTTATTCTTCACAATCGTATCAGTTGTCACCATATAACTTCGAAACTTGATTTCTAAGAATTCTCGAGGAACTCAGATGTTGTGCCAATTTGTAATGTGATGGCTTACACAATTTCACTTTGGGATACATTGACAAGTTTTGCTGATGAATTATGATCATTTGAATCCTTCTCTGCTTATTTGCCCCCATTAATGTATTCTTTTGGTGGAGTAAGTGATAGGCTGGTCACCAACATATCAGCATAATCGAGAAACGCCTTCTGCTGATACAGGTTTCCAGGATTTGTCTGGTAGTGATCTGACTCACTCTTCCCATGAATGCACGACGCCATATACTACTGATTTATTGTGATGAGTAGTTCCATATAAGTAAGGCTTGTTTGCTGGCTGGCTGGTCAGCATTTTATAATTGATTGGAATTTCATATTTGCAATTTACTCGTTTGGAGGCGAATTAATTCCTTGTTAACATTGTTTGACTCATTCCAGATAGCCGTATATGATACAAATTGGGTGATTAAAATTAATCAGGCTTATTGTGTTGAGTGAGCCAGTGCCATCTGCTAATAGGTTCGGTCCAAAACTAGCGGAACGTACGTCTTTTGGTCAGACTGCCTCTGTCTGGTTGACTAACAAGCGTTACTGATTGATATAAGTGTGGCATACAACTTCTAACCTCATTCAATCAGCGGTTCATTTATACTAGTTATAATATTTGCTAAAGGCATTTGTAGAGTCATGGTTTAAATGACAGCAGCAAATAGGAGATAGTTGAGATGTCCTGTTGTAGCCGTGTATTTCACTGTGAATGCAAAGGAACACAAGATCATTGGCTGCATTTGTGTTAAATTACCTTCAACGAAATCTTTTTACTTTGAATTTTTAATATTTTTTTAGTGGAACAATGTCCCACATTTTGAAATTCAATCTTATACTCGTTTGTCTGTGCACAGTCAATATTATAAATATTGAATCAGCAACGTTTATGCTCCGAATGACAGTTGATGGATCAGGTAATTCAAATTTATTCTGTGTGTTTGAGTGACTTCAGTAAATGTGATATTCTTGTGACTAAGTATTCCGCCAAATCACTTCTTGAAAATCACGCACTTCTCACTGGTGACTGACTGACTGCAGGATGAATTTACGTGCAATTTCAGTGAGACTTCATGACCTCTGTGAGAAAAAATAGTCACATATGACTAGACTGGATAGCGGTGGAACTGTTCGTTGCCAAATAGCAAAAGGGAGAATTCATAGATCACTGGATTCCAAACTGTCGAATGAATAGTCACTGATATCATCTCGTATCCTGGAAGTTTCCGGTTTTATTCTATATGGGATGATGGAAGCATATTGATGAGGAGTCTCGCACTACACTCAAGTGATTGTCTCGTAATTACAAGCCCGACTCGTAAACAATTCTTTCCTTTCAACGGCGAGCTCCAAAATGGGATGAACCAGCTGTCCAGTACTCCCTGTTTGTCTCTATTGCTTCTCCAACTGTTTTTGATCCATGGTTAAACATGACACTGTTTTTTGTTGGAGAGATAATTATTAAACAGGAATCAAGCACACCTATGGTATATAGGTGGATCGTAATTTTAAATTAGCAGACTGTGACCAGTCGTCACATTCATAAATTTAACGCAGTCGAAATCGCTGAAAATCTAAAGAACGCTAATGGATAGTGGTGGTAATTTACTGGATTAGAGCAGTTACTTGAATCCTCAGGTGTTGGTTCGCAGAGATTTGATTGAGTTCGAGTTCGATGACTAACAAACTATGGTTGTGAAGTTCTGTCTGAATTTGTAGTGGGAAGCTGTAAAACGCATGAGCATGACAGCAGATTCTCACTGGTGACATTGTCTAGCAATGACGCTACCTATCGAGGATGGGAAAGAGTTAGAGTTGATGGCTTATAAAATGTTGTCTCAGGTGACTATATGGACATCGAGGCTGCCTCATCACGCGGAGGTTGCCTGTTCAGTCTTTGCCGAATGCCTGAGTGATACACTTTCATACCATTTGATTCGTCTATGTTCATTACAAATTCTGACCGTGTAATCTATTCTCAGCAGTGTATACCTGAGGATAATAGCATGACAGTTTCCAGTCACATCTTTTATTTACTTTATTATTCAGGCCATAGGTATGAACTGACACACTGACATGGAATGGATGACGACTGAGGGTAGAACGAAATTATGTATTGCTGCCGGATTTGAATCAGTGACTGATATATTTACATTGCAGATGTCTACCAGATGAACTTCAAGGCTCAGTTCATCAGTAGATCACTACTATTTCTCTGAAATCATGAACTAAGATTTGCAACATTTCCTTCTACCATAAAATGTCTTCTTGTTTATTTTATTTTGAGGACAAATGACTGTTACTTTCAACGGGGTGAACTATACTTTGCGTGATGACCTGACACTAACAATTCGAGATAATGACTGTTCAAGGACAGTTTCATTGGAACCACCAACCCGAGATGAGCTGGTAATGGGAAAAGGATATCGTCCGGGTTCTTGGTGAGTCTTATTTTATAAATGTCTTTTGTGTGTTTTGAAGCTGTATGATAAATATGCCATCTAGATTCCCTGATAATGTTACTGTAAATATCCATTCCTAATTCTTAAGATCACAGCGTAGATTCCCAAGCAAAATTATTCTTTCACAGGAAATTCATGCTTCTTCGTTTGGTCGTTGTGTTATGTGCACAGTATTACACTTGTGGTGTCACATGTAATGACCACTATGTTTTTATTTCTAATATCATGCTTCGTGTAATTCTGGACAAATTTGCCTAACAAATTGTTTTAGGGATTCCTTTCTACGCATCATCCTCAACCGTCGATTGTCAGTTAAATTGAATGTCGAATCTATTCTGATTGACAGAGTAGGGGATAACTTGACACTGAAATGCGGGGATTTCACGTAGATCAAGATCAGACATTACAGTGACAATTAAATCTCTGAATTTGTCAATAAGCTCTTGAATTCCTGTGAGCAGTCAGATGAAGTTATCTCGTCTGACACCGAACATCCCTTCTAGTAATCACAACTTATTCCTTGTCTCTTGACGGAGTGAGAGCAGGAGAAATTTCACAAGAACTAACGCTCGTGTGGCCAGTAAAATATCAAACTCAACTATACCACTCTCAGCATGGGTTTCGTGTGTGTTAAAAAAATGTTGAAAGATTCTTAAATTAGTAAGTGAATCGCGAGTGCCTCTCCAGCTGTCTCCTCGATTTACTAGATGCTCGCATCTTCTACACTAGCACACACCGAGGACAACTTCCATGTCACACGCAATAAACTGATGTATAATTTCTCATTCAGATCTTCCTCGAGCGATGGATTATTTGTGGTTTCTCTCAGCTGTCTCCTCAACACATGTTCTATGCATCTACTTCGCTGACTGAAGATGACACAAAAAGGAGTGAAACACCGTTGTGCATGGTAAACGCCACTAGAAAGCACACTATGGCTACCGCCAATCACACAGTCGCTTCCGTTTCTCAGAATTTACAGCTATCTATTACACAATCCAAAACTGTTCTCGGTATTTCATAAAACTGATTCTGGTGAGTATTGACGACTTCAGTTTTACATTTCTCTCTCTCTCTCCCTCACTAGGCTGTGTAAAAGTTGGTTTGCACCAAACCGGAGTAATCATCTATAAGTGTATGAAGTCGAACGATACAATGAAGGTAGTTAGCCGTAGAGTGTGACTGTGAAAATCACAACTGGAACATCAATGGAAATGGCTGAATTAGCCTTCATATTAAGTGTGCAACTGAGAAACAGCTTCACCTGCTTGTTCAAATGCTCCTATTCTATGGTTCTTTAAATATAGCTTCATTTTTGAACACATAGCATTCTTCTTCTTCTTTCTGTAGATTACGTTTTCTTCGTCAAATGTTTATTCGTGAACACCTTGCGTTTCACTTTCAAATATGAAATGTTCTTGTGTGTTGACATAGTAGGAGAATTATCGACTTCAATGAGAAGTGTGTCGTTCACGAGCATGTCACGAACAGACATTTATAATAGAAAACCGCTAGTAACCGGGAAGGAATCCAAAAATGTCATTGTACTGAGTAGTAGGATACACAATTTGTGGATATGGCAGAATATTTTGTGTAGCTGATATTCACGAATAATCTACATGCAGACGTGAAAATCGGAACAAAACTCAGAGTTCAAGGAAGAGGCACTTCTCAGTGAATTCATTTTCCTTTTCGCCTGTACAATCACATCTAAACACAGTTTTGATTTTCATGAAAGTGAGCAGAAGCTGTCAATGATCAGGTCTAACTACGCTGTCCTTAGAAGACCTTCAGCAACAATGTGCAATAACCAACGTGAAAATAAAAACATAACACAGGTTGGTGACTCGAGAATCCTTTATTCTGGCATCAATATGGAACCAACCATGGGGTTATTATATACAAAGTCTAAGAATAAATGTCATAACAATTAGTCACAAAAATACTTCTGATTGTATTTCTCCGTCTTCTAACTAACAGTGCACGATGGAACGATGACTGAAGTATCGGTGACTCCCGCCAAAATATGGGGTTGACTCTGATAAACAACCATGAATTGATCGTTCATTCTTCAACTACATTGACAGAAGCAGAATTGATGAATTGTTACAATCATATTTGTTGATATTAGTAGTCAATGCATAAGCGCGGTTGATTGAGTGTAATTGCGTTACATATTAAGATGGACAATTCAATGAGTGACTCCTGATCGAATGCATATATGGAATAATGTGAGAGTGAGTTGTCAATAAATATGAAAGTCAAAAAAGCAAGCCAACAAACAAGAATCTGGTGTGTAGAAGGCGACAAGGTTATTCCCATGAAGGTGGGATTGGTGGAATAATTCCCTTTCGTATACATAGCTCAGTTTTCTCTAGTTGAATGGCTACAGCTTCATTTATGTCAAGGAGACGACAGAATTATTCCTGAGGTAGCCATTCTTTCACCTCTCAGTTATATACTACTATCACTGCGATAATTCATAATATAAATCACTTGTTGCTGGTGCGATAAGATCCGACGCCCTTTTTGAACTAGGACGTTATGCCACCACCTCAGACCACTAAACCAATACCACACGCTCATCACACCCATTCATCAATCATATTCATGACGGACGCATTGCACAACAAGACACAACAAAATGTCCAATTCATCACAAATCGACTGCCTCATCCAAGACAATCTACACAACATCAGATGCATCTCCCCGAAACCCTCGCTTACCTTCACTGGGGGGTTGTCTATTCATTCCAAGTGCGATTTTGCCACTAACTGACTGAACAACATAGAAAAGCTGGAAACTAGGTTGATCAGGACAGCCCATTCTTCATTGCTTGAGATTGCCAATATAATGATTTTTTACACAATCATCGTATAACCTGAGGATTGTACGTTCGACCAATGGTCCTGTTTCGAGCATTTAATATCATAAATTTCCAAACACTGCTGCTGTGCATCTTGCTTTACATCAATGACTAAGTGAACTGCAACTCTTCTTGAAATCCACCTTCCAAGTGTAACAATCAATTCTCATACACTTCAATACCATTTAAAGCGCGTACATTCACTTAAAATAAAACGCGAAACAAGTGATTCAGCGAAGAGACGCTTTCCACCAACGAGTTTACTATCAAGACGTAGAATCATGAATGATGTGGTTTCCGAGAAACCACTTTTTCGGTGATGAAATTCAATTATACGTGTGAATACATAAAATAGTAATCATAGTGTGAAATGCAATTAAATTTAAAATGTTTGTGATCATAATCACAATAACGAAACAATGACTGTCACAAAGAGAATAATTTATTGGTTGTATATCATTTGGAAGGAGTGTAAGATCATAGGATTCGTCGTGTTTTTCTTTGCATCTCCAAACATTCCCTTGCGTGGTTGATTAAAGGATGGAAAACTTTCATCCACAGTGATATTTTACTTCATCTTATGGATACAGAACACAGGATTAATGCTGATGAAGTTTCCAAAGTCATCTATGGCATACCGAGTAATCTTAATTTTACCTTTGGAATTTGCTTATTACTTGCTGCTTCGGCTGTTAAGATCAACATTTCGAAGCCTAAAGTTTGTTTTGTCCGCACCTCGGCCATCAAGGCTATCATTGTCCTGAATATTTTGTAGAGATTTCATCAATATTATTTGATATTCCATTTGCTGTTACATTTCTGTGCTTATTATAATTAATGCAGCTTTCGTATTTCCATTGATCTTACTCAACAAATCCATTGTGATGAAAAAAACTCCACTATTATTAATGACGACCATTCTGGAATATTCCAAATAAATAAACATATATCCGCAACTGAAGAGCTCATTGAAGAAGTTTTCGATAGAGTTTCTCTTTGCTCACGTCTTTGTAAATATCTGAATGAATTCCGCAATAATTGGCTCTCAAGTTAATTTACCTTTCACTTCAATGTCTCTTGTTTGGTGGAAATGAACACCAGTGTGCGATGTATATTGAGATTAGCATCTTCAGTAAGACTGATATTGAAGTGAAAATGTAAGGAGGCCAAAGACTTATTGTGCAATAATGATGACCATAATGTTAGGATAAGCAGCATTCTACAGGATGACGCGAAATTCGAAACATAATCTAACGATCAAGAATATATTAATACGTAGACGACACTTTAGTTATCTGCGATAAAAATGTAATTCTTGATGATGTCTTGTTTGCTTTCAACAACTGCCATCCTTCTTTACAGTTCACCATAGAAAAGGAGTCCGAACTAAGTATTCCCTTTCTTGATGTGTGCATAAGCAGACGTAATGACGGATCTCTCAAAAGATCTATTGACAGGAAACGTAGATGGAACGGACAAACAGCTAATTTTTACAGTTGGGTGCCTATTTCCAGGAAAAGGAACTTAATTCATTCGCTCTGCCCTAGAATAAGGAAAATTTGTAGTTCTGATTCCGTTGACTCGGAACTTGACTTCCTAAAAGCCACTACCCTAACCGATTTATTGACACCAACATGATGAATAAGCAGTCTAAACTGGTCACCAACACAGTTACAAAAAAACCTTATTCATGAACTAGGAATTCAAAGGTGATCAAGCTTCAGATATGCTCAAAAAATGTCTCTCTAAATCAGTCAGTAAGACATTCTATACAGCAAAATTACATATGACTTTCAGTAGCCGCATCTGGCCGCCTCCATGTGTATCTGTCATTCCACCTGCTCTTGTGTAGCAAGGTATATTGGTCGTAGTCAGAGGACGCTTTCCACACGGATGCGAGAACATATTCCAGCATGATTTTAAAAGGGAGAAAGAAAGTGTGCGCGAAGCTCCATTTTGGAACACCTGATCGACTTCTGTCACTCTGTCAACCCTGACCACGATTTTAAGATCATATATAGAATCCATGCTAACTTGCCAGCCACGTTTTCTTCGTCACAGACTTCTAAAGACAGCTGAGGCCCTGGCAATTCATGACTTTAAGCCAGACTTTTGTGTACAAAAGAAGTATGTACAATCCCTACTCCTGCCTTGGCCGTAGAGGGATAGACAATAATTTATTTATTTTGTTTATTTAGCTATTCTACGTACTTTTCCCTTATTAGTACGAATATTATTATTATTATCATTATTACTATTACTATTCTCACTCTGAATCTTTTCCACTTGACCTATTGACATTTTAAACCCAAAATTATTAATTTTTATATTTTTATATTTTTTACAATATTGAATTCTATCTTATCAAACTTCACACCATGGCGTGTAACATTTTATATTCGTCTACTAATCTTATAATTATGTACCCCTTTCCAAAATCTATACACCTTATGTATTATTCTATATACGACATTAATTAATTTGCCACTTGACATAAAACTATGATTATAATCACAAATATTTTAACTGCATTTCATACTATTATTATTATTTCATGTATTCACACCTTTGACCTAATTCCCTAACCGGATATAATTTTTATAAAATCCATATATATACGATTGTACAGCTTGATAATAAATTCGTCGAAAAGAGTCTCTTCGCTGAATGCTGTGTTCTTAATGCTACATTGGGAATTATTAAATTACTCCTTCATGTGCCAAGTGGACCACAACAGGCTTCTACGACACATCTCCATCTCATTCTCTTATCGACAGTCGCTTTTCGCAGGCTATACGATGGTCCATATGCCTTCATCTCTTTCATGTCACCTCACTACTTAAAGTCAACCCATCTTTTCCTATACCATATCCCACTGAAGGGTTTGCACGTGCATCAAGTATCTGAACCACATACAAGTGTTGGAAGTCTCAAAATTATTCCTCATGCCACGTTCACCAGATTTCCACACTGATTTCAGAGTAACGAACATCCAATTTGCTTTGCCATTCGTGACTGGCTTCGAAAACTTCATTCATACTACCTGTAATTGAAATAAGGCTGGCTGTACAAGTTGAAGAGGCAGTATTCTTTAGATATCTCCCAGTGATGACGATTCGCCTTCACTGGTTAGATATCTTGATCACCTCACTCTTCTCCATATCCACTTGAAGTTCTGTGTTTGCTGCCACCCATTTCTGCCAAATTGTTGGTTTTCACCTGTAGATCTTTCAGTTAGTCGTCGAAGTACAGCAAGAACTGTCCTATTCAAATAAAAAGGGTGATTCTCTACTTATATACTCTCTCGGCTTCTTTTCGAACATCTGTGGGGACAATCATGCAGAGGATGTATGGCCTACTCCAAATTCATCAGCAGAACTTGTCAATGTATCCAATACTAATCATGTGTAAGCACGACATGTGAAGCCCTCGAGAATTGTAAGAATCAAGTTTCGAAGTGATGTGCTGACAACTGATATGATTGTGAAGGATAAATTATATTTGAAATGTAACCTTGTAAATAGTACTGTTTCACCATGTGATTTGATCAATGACCGGGTTACTATGAGAGCAAGATTTGCTACCATTGTAGATTTCAAGTGATCACCATCTCGTTTACAATCTGAGACTAAGTTTATAAACTGTCATCTCGGAGTTGGCGGACGGCCTCCAAGCAGTCACATTCATATCAGAATCCCTCAGCGATTCATATAAAAGAAAAGACGTTCATGGAGGAGTCGCTGTATTCAGTGGTATCATTCTTAAGCTGTACAATCACATATCGTAGCCGACTCTAATACCACAGTGAATCCCGCAGAGGTAACTTTGTCAATGAAGACAGGTTTCTGCGCTGAATTCTCCTCTATCTCCTATACCCGTATTTATTTGAAAGTGTATTCTACGCCTATTTCAACTTGAATATTATTCATTCCACAGTAATATGCCTGATTAATTAATGACTGAGTTCTTCATGGTTGCCAAATGTTTTTACTCTCTCAATCAGATACAAGTATTTGTACTCTTTGTACAAATATTTCTAACTATTGTCCTTATAATCATTAACACGCATTGTTATAATTGCATATTTTCACCTTAGTTGTTTTTCAGTTTATCTTATGTACTTTCTACACACTTAATTATATGATTTTATTTCTGTACCTTTTAACTATGAGACGGTAGTTACTATTCCTCTTTACCCCTTCAAAATCACATGTTCTGCTGACACATTCACCATGATTAGCCTTTTAGATGATACAAATATTTAAGAGAATTTATCATTTGTAATATGATTATTATAACCAAGAATACTATTCAGAAATAAGAAGCAATGTTGTATTTATTTACAATTTACATTTGGAAGCTGAATTTTGTGTATGCCACACTTGTTCAAAATGGTTGGCTCAATGTGGATCTAAAACTCGCCTGATTATCAGGTTAAAGATCTGTACAAAATTCATCTTTGTAAATTACTGACAGAGACATGATTTGCGGCGAATCTCTAACCAAACATCAACATCTGACATTTCTAATCCGTAGGTGTTAATTTTAAGCTTCCTCGTCTGGCCAATAGCACGCTTTGCTTTGCAACATTTGAATTTGAATTGCATTTCATACTATTATTATTATAATATTATTACTGTGTCCTTTAATTCCAAGAGGAACATAGGGCTTCAGCGCGCGTCTGCCCACATGACTTCCTCCAAGTCACCCTCGGACGACTGAATCGCCACTTCCCATTCGAGTTCCACTCGAGGGCTTGTCGTGTGATGTCAGTTGGTGGTTTGTTCTGTCAGGATATGGCTAATCCACCGTCATATTTGTTGAACAATCGGTTCCAGAGATCCCTGTTGCTGATCTTTTCTGACCATTTGATCTTAAGTACTGAGCGAAGACATCTAACGATGAAGGTCTGTAGTTTGTTTGAGGTGCTCTTCATGACGCACCAAGTCTCTGATCCGTATAGTGAGTAGCACTGACTTCACATTGGAGTTAGAAACCCGGATCTTGTTTTCGTTTACATACTGAGTGCTGCTGGCCTCCACACAGACTTTAGAGTAATGAAAGCTTGCCTTGCTTTCTCGATCCTTGCTTTGATATCCTCGTCAGTTCCGCCTGTAGTTGAGACGATGCTTCCCAGGTAGGTAGGTGGGTAGGTGAAGGAGGTTGCTTCTTTCAGATTCCTTCCATTTATGTTAATTGTTGTTTGTTGTTGCTACTGTTCATCACCTCTGTTTTCTCTATGTTCACCTGAAGTCCTACTTTTGATGTTTCTTCAGCTAACTTGTTACTTTTCACTTGCACATTCTCCAGTTTGTGAAAAATCGGAAAAATATCATTGGCGAAGTCGAGATCCTCCAAGTATTTTGTGTGGCTCCATTTCATGACTGTTTCCTCGCTTACCGCTGTCTGTCGCCCCATCCAGTTTACCGCAATCAGGAATATCATTGGAGATGGTATTAAGCAGTCAGGAGCCTTGTCTTACTCCCGTCTTCACTTCTTCGAAGGATTCTTTGAGTTCCCCTTTGTGGATTACTTGGCATGCAGCGTTGTCGTACAACTGTTGGATGAGATGTACAAATGTTGAAGCAGCCCGTAGTTGCGAAGTAGTCGCCAAATCACCTCTCGATCGATGCTGTCTGCTGAAAGCCTTTTCAAAGCCGCTGAAGTTGAGATAGTGAGCTAACTGCCATTCCGAGCTCTTTTCAATGATGATCCGTAATGTGGCGATCTGATCAATGCATGACTTGTTTCTCCTGAATCCAGCCTGTTCCGGTCGAAATGTTTCTTCTAGGGGTTTGTTTGATTCACTCCAGGATGATGGGGCTTAGTATTTTGCTTGGGATGGGCAGCAGCATAATGCCGCGTCAGTTCTTGCATTGACCTAAGTTCCCCTTCTTTGGAAGTTTAGATAAGTAGCCCTTCTTCCCATCCGCAGGTACCTTGCCGTCTTTCCACACCTTGTCCGGTAGTGGTGTTATCAAGTCCGCTGATGTTTCGAGGTCCATTTTCAATGACTCTGCTGGGATTCTTCTGGTCCTGCTGCTTTTCCAGTTTTTTGGCATTTTTATTGCCTTCAGGATTTCTGTTCTCGTCAGAGGATTGGTATACACTGGTAGTTGTGCTTCTGCTGTTGATATTATTGGACGCATTGTAGGTGGTGGTCAATTTAGGAGTCTTTTGAAGTGTTCAACCCAGTGTTTCCTTTTGCTCCACTTCTTTGGTGAGTGACTTTCCATTTTCGTCCTTCACTGGCTTAATTTGTGTCAAACCTTTTCCGATAGGAACCTAGTTGTTTGGTAGTGTTGCGAGGTCTCCCTTGACTGCACTGCAGCTTGTTCTGCTTCACTTGCCATAGCTTCATTATATTTTCTTTGGTCTTCCCTGGTCTTCTTCACTATTCTGATCTGCGTATTGTGGCTTGCATTTAACTCCTGTTTTTGTTGCTCGTCGATGCACTGGACAATCTTTTGTTTCAACATGCTCCTCTCCTCTATTAGTCTTCATGTGTCCATAGTGAGCCACTGTTTGTCCTGTCTCTCCTTTCTGCCTAGAACTTCCATGCAAGTTTGACTCCACACTGCTTTCAAGTTGTTCCAGTGCTTTTTGACACTGACCTCTTCGCTAGTATTGATTTGTGTCTCGGCTTTTTCCCTTATGATTGCAGTGAAGATATCCTTCGTATCCTGATCCTTTAGTTTGCGAGTATTGAACTTAGCTTGTGGTCTATCTGCAGCTCCTGTTCCTTTGAAAGCCTTTAATTTGATGTGGAGTGCTCCTTGTACGACATAGTGCCCTACGTCTGCTCCTCTTCTTACTTTTGTGTCCAGTAAGGCTTCTTCGTCACTTTCTTGAGTAGCATTGAGATGAAGTCAATTTTGTTTTTGGTTTGCCCGTCCGGGGACACCCATGTAGCCTTGTGCTTGTATACGCTACCGCCAATCACTAGTTCATTGAAAGCGCAGAAGTCAGCGAAGAGTTCTCCATTTTCATTCATTTCTCCGAGAGCTTCTCTAACCATGATGAGTTTTCTTGCTGTGTTGTCTGGTCCCAGTTTGGCATTCATGTTTCCCATTAGTATTTTAACGTCACCGACTGGAGTATTGTTCATTGTTGCCTGTAGTTGTCTGTCTGTAGAACTCTTCTTTCTCTTCGAGGTATGCGTTGTTTGTGGGTGCACAGCATTGTATAATTGACACTTTCCTTCCTTTGGAGTTGAGTCTGGCGGTCATTATCCTGGGCGAGATCGCCTCCCATATCATGAGGGCCTTCGTTAGCATTGGTGACATCAAAATAGCCACACCCTCGGTGTGCATGTGGTTGTCTTCTGGGTGGCGGGAGTAGATCGTCGACTCTCCCGTTGACAATTTGGTGAGTCCACTCCCATTCCATCTGCTTTCGCATATTCTCAGTACTTGAATTTCATATCGTTTTATCTCGTTTGCAATCTGCGTAGCTTTGCCAGTCTCGTACATGGTGCGGACGTTCCATGTCCCCACAAAAACGTTTTCTTTTTCATGACTTCGGAACAGCTCATTTATCAGTATAACTCCATGAGATATCATATGAAGCAGGTGACATTGGAAATGCAGACAGTCATTGGAATGCACTTTGTTTTGAGGTAGTATTCAGCACTACTGAGGTGCATTCGCTACTTCCTCAGTACTACCGTAGAAAGAAGACAACGAATTCTTGGAATTTCGTGTATCATTATCTTCAGAGACGTTTTCAATTTGATCTATTCGGATGTGTATACTCACTTTGAATAACATTTTCTTATTCTGAGGCGGTTTCACAAAATAATTCGATTTGTCGAATAACACACATGGAGTTTGAGGTAAAATACTTGGTCAAGTTATTCGTTGCTGAATGTGTCGCTATATTGGCTACCACCACACTATATCTCAGTTTCAATTTGTCACCTCTCCTCTGTACCTTCTTGAAGAAGGTTTTTGTATTGCATGTATTTTTCATGAAGCCGCCGGACTTCAAATCAGTCACAGAATATCATTCAATCTTAGCCGGTATATTTGGTGCAGTATACACTGACACTGAAATAATGTCAACACACACTCACACACACACATGAGCAACTGTTAAAATTTTCCAGTGCCGTGTTGTGTAATGGTCTGCAGTATATTTATAGTGAGGCCACACTGCAGGTTCCGCTGAAGACTAATTACATCCTCTGTTTACAAACCATTCTAATGATTGTTTCACGCACACTCAACCACCATTTGTATTGCACTTATTTGAATCACTGACTGCATGAACATTGGAAATTGTAAGTTAACTATTGTCTTCACTGAATTTGAGGAACTTCTAGTCTGAATACCTCACTTTCATAATTTAATTTTAATTATAATTACTATTGGTGTTAGGAAACAGTGCTTCTTTACATTTATCAACAAGGCATGCCTGTGACGCTGAAAGAATTCAGTTCGTCCTTATAGTCTGAAACCACTTTAAGTATTGTTTCAGTTAGAAATATTACCAATCATCTATTCTTGCTCACGATTCACCTCCGCTAAGACTGTGATTGAAATTTCGCCTGATTGGCGGGAAATGACAGGATCCAAACAGCTATCTGCGGTCAACTGCGTTAATATTCAAGTACTTTTCTAAATATTCAGGCTGCAGACTGCCTGTCAAGTTACCTTATGGCTAATTAATACGCATACATGTAGAATGCATTAATCGAAGGCATATCAGTCTACATGCTAAACTGTGATCAACTGTTCTTAGATGGAACCGAAGCAAAAATTTAGTACATATAATTTGAATTAGCCACATGCATCCCCATATGAATACTACAAAAAGAATAACCTCCTAATAGTTTTCTTTCGATTTCAATTAAATTTCGATAATTCTAGAAGCTTCTCATTTGACAAAGCAATAAGCAGACGCATCTATTCGAATCAACGATTTCAGACAGCAATCTGAAAGAGAAAATCATTGAGAGTTCTCTGCACGTCGAAGCTAAGAAAAAGCTATGGGAACACCCCAATATACGAGATCTGAAAAATCTTCTCGATTCGCCATCGTGAACAAAAGTGCTAATGCATTAGAATGGTTGCTACTCTTGATGGGAAGTATAGATCAGTCAAATGGATCAAAATATATCTTGCTATAGATTGCATTTGGCCTTCTCCGCACTATAAAGTAACATGTTCATTCATGCATCTGCTGAGCTGCGGAACCTACTTTACTTTGGGGGAAAACGAAATGAAATATATAAGGAGTTTTATTTTGACTCATTTGATTGGTAGCGATCACAAAGTGGATAGAAGTAGTGCCGTCAAAGTTCTTTATCGCATTTCGTCGAGCATTGCAAACGAATTCAAAACCGCCTTTCATACATAGACGAAGCTATGAAATTTCAAGAGATCTATTCCAATCTTTGCGTACGAAAGAGTGTTTGTTCTAATATTTGTCTCCCGCCAGGTCTGAGTAAATTCTTATCAAAACCTTCACAATATTTCTTATATTACATTTATTTCGTTTTCTAATGACATTTATCTAAACTCTAGTTATCTGTTCACTTCAACTTCAGTATTACTTAGCTTGTATGCTTTGACCCAATTTATTGACCGAATCATCTACGTATACGCATATTACTGCCTCCGTTATTCTTATGACCACTCGCTTAAACCTTAGTATCATTATTTGTTATCATTATAGTCATCTTTATCACTGACGTTCAAAACATTTAACACATTACTATTCTTATTTGATCCACAAATGCCAGGTCATTGATGAAATGTTTGATGTATAAATCTATGTACACCGGGGTACAGCGTGAAGTGCGTCTGATTGAAAACATTGCTGTTCGCTTACGTGCCTCGTACAAAAATATGAGTTGACCAAGTTGGCTTAGGCCACAGAAATATACCATGGCATTTTGTGTTCAACGCATTTTATATTACAGTTTCCTCTATGCTACATGCATCGCGTGTACCAAACTGTCGTTGTAGATCACGATGGTGTCCAAATGAGAAGTTAGGAAATTGGGATTTTGAGGGATTTAAAATGACACCGCATAGCTTGGACCACTGACCGATGTCCTATAAAAGCCATTAAGTATGCAACAGTCTATTTAGGATATGTCAGGAAGGGAAGCAGTCAGATCATCAGCAATCAGGATGAAGTTGATTTCATTTGAAAGAGATAAGTCATGACAGAAGAAAGAATAAAGAAACAGAAAGACAAGAGCAAACTGAGAAATACCAGGTTCACTAAGCAAATCAGAAGACAACTCATCCTTATGCTTAGTATATTTAATTCTATTTGAGAAGTTAAAATGGAACCAACAAGCAGCTCAGGACTCAGTTTGCATAAGCGGAAGCTTATTGAGCAAAATTCATCTGAAAACTGAGTGAAAAGCAGATGAAAAGTCGATGAAGGTAAAATGCACATATCTGACCGCTCTATCTAAGGAGGAGACAATGCGATGATGTATTACAACGACAGCATTATCTGAATAACTTCTGTACTGCATTCAACCTATCGTGAAAAGTTTTCACAGAGGACACACGTTTGAGTGAGAGTAATTTCTGTATTGATTTCAAAGAAGGAGAGGTGATTGCAGTAGGTCTAAATTCAATATTGTTAGGAGAAGCTGACCTGGGTACAGGGATGATTTCAATCTTTTTCTAAGTGACAGTTCAAACATATCTGGAGAGGGAAGTATTATATATGCTTGAAAGGGGGTTACATGAAATATCATCACTTCTTCTGAGGAAAACAGTAGGTTGACTATTAGGACCTAGGCTGTAGGTAGGGTTTAGTGACTTCAAACAATGAAGACCATCAAAAGAGGTAAAACAGATTAAGTCACTGACCTCGTTATTTGGTATATGGAGGACAAAAGTATATTTCGCAGAGAGTAAGAAGGATTGGTTGAGAGTAGTTTCATCAACACAGGGGATATTAATACACTGCTCAACACAACCTGTAATTCCACCAAACAATTTCAACATCTTTTCAGGATTTTTCCACGAGAAGGGTCTTTGGTTATAAATAGTGTTCAACCGTTGGATTTTTGATTTAATCAAGTTGTTTATGTTTTTGGATCAGATTTGTCTTTTGACTCCTACAGGCGATCTTTTTCTCTGTGTAGTGACCAAGTCTTTTGAAAAGCTTGATTTTAGGGCAGCATACGTCAACGTAGAGTCTATTATAATCCGAAATGTTCGTGATTGTTTCATTCGGTGTGCGCTGCGTAAATAGTCCTTCAGCTGGTGGGACCCAACTCACAACCTCAATACCCATGAATGCTAACTTCTAAACCACTCAGAGAATACTTACTGCCAATGAGTCACAAATTATGACGAAACAGCCATCCACTACACATCGTTAGTTTTCATTGCTTCTCTAAATTATACCTAGTTCAGTTTTTCTATCGGCCGACTGGAAGGGAATATTCAACCTCTGCTGACATGTTGGCAACAACTAGTTTGGGCGCTTTGACGATGTGTGAGAATGAACTAGTATTGGTTTTGATGGGCGGTGACTAGTGATGAAATTGGACCTACGATGAGCTTTGCACACTACTTGGGACTCATTTTCTCGCTTTAACAGTGTGTGGTGATGTCCTCAGTGAGACTCAAAATCAGCAATTTTCTCTAGACCACTCAGGACACGAGTGTCACCAGCTCTCGTGTAACGGCCAACTAGCGAATCGTGGATTCCACATGTAGTTAACACCCACCAGATTACTTTTGGTAATATTTAGTTGATGTGAAATCACTCATATGCCTGCATATAATACAATTCACCATGTATAACAGTAATCTGAGCAATGGCCTGAAATTTACATTTTGTTTCGAGAATGCATGACTGTTTTGTTTTGAGGCCATTTTTCCAATCCAGTTAAACTATTGTTGACGCGCATAGAAAGAGAGGGATGGATGCACATGTTTCTCAAGAATTTTCATTCACAAATGTACACATCTTTCTGAATAATTTAGTGATGGTTAGTCAGACAATCATGAATAGTCAGATTCAGTCAATTTCGGATTGGTTAGTGGCAGTTGACACTGAATAAAAGAGTGTTATATGTTTGTGGTATAAATAGTCCAACAAAATATATTTTATCAGTGTCTTAGTTAGTGACTATTCAGCACACATTGCAGGTGAGTCTCAGTGGTATAAATATTCACATGATATACTGTGTAATTTGTAATTACCGTTTGAGAAATATTGACATTCCTGTTACCGAATCACACCAAATTTGTGTGTAATTTGCACTGAATGTGTGTGGACAGTCCCTCCTTCACTGGTCCAAGAATCTAGACCAGCGACTTCGTTATTTACAATTTATCTTATCTAGTCTTGTGCAGAGTGGAACCGTAGATTTATATACCTGATATTTTTATTGTTTCCTTGGGTTTCTAGTGGAACATAGGGCTTCAGCTGCACGTCTCCACTTGCTTCTGTCTTCTACTGTACTTTTCACCTGCATCCATGTTAATCCATACTGTTTCAGCTCCTCTCCACACGATCTCCTTCATGTCACCCTTGCACGTCCTACTCGCCGCTTCCCTATCGGGTTCCACTCGAGCACTGGCCTGACGCGCGATGTCACACAGCGGCCTCCTCACTGAGTGTCCAATCCATCTCCACTTTCTCCTGCATATTTGTTGAGCGATTGGTTCTTGTTTTGTTTGTTCTCATAGATTCTTGTTGGTGATTCTTTCCGGCCATCTGATCTTCAGTATAGAGCGAAGACAGTTTATATATATACCTGAAGTCATCTGTAAATAAGCTGGGAATTGTAAATCCGAATAGGTGCAGTCTTGTAAAGAGTCGCCTGATAAATATATTTATAGTTTGTAGGCGTGTCTGTTCATTGTGTGACCTTTTTGATAAGCCTGTTTTGCAAAATTTGCTGACATTATATAAAATTTGTCAAGTGGTGCTACTCTATAAATATCAACCGAGTGTGTCGTCACTAAATATCCCATCTTAACTAATTTATTCAATTGATTTTGGTGTTCTTTACACAAAAAATGGAAAAATTCACATATTTTTTTTCTATCCTGTGAAGAAATGAGACAGAATATAGATCAGTTTTCTGCTTATTTAGATACTCCTGTACGCATTCTCTATCAGCCTCATAAGCCATTGACGTCGCATATCGAAATTTAGTTACTTAATTGGTAAGATTAGCATTGGAGTTGGTGTTAGTGATATAATGGAATAAATGGAGACTAATGTTTTCTGTGCAAGAAGTGAACACCGTTTGCTTGATTGCTGTCTTCAGACGTCTATTTAACTTCATACACAAGTCATCAGTTTCTTTCGAGTGACAGTCTAGTCATGTTGTTTCATCGGTAGATAATTAATGAAGAGAACTTCGTCCTCTGTGCACGAAACTCTGTTTGAGTTTAGCTAGACGAGGATGGCATCGATTTGGGTGGATTTATGTGTATGTGGATAGCAAGATATATGCTTTCATCATAACAAGATGTCCAGCTGCACACATTACTTGGTATGATTATTTCTTCACATCACTCAGTCACGAAGTGGCTGGTAAAGGGTATGTGGCGGACCTTAGACTTAGCTAGCTTAATATCCTGGATTCAAATATAAATAAAAAATACAAAATCCATACGATTACTGGAAGAATATATTAAAATTTATTACTTGGGTTATTACAAGGTCCAAAATCCACAATTAACTTAACAGACTCCAGAATTATTGTAAGAAGACTGCTCCAATCTTAATTCTCCAACGTCGATATTGCCAGAGGTCGACCAAGGTAACGTAGGGAGGAATTACGGCGTCCCTGCGAAATTTTGCAATAGAAGATAGGTAATTAGAATTGGTCGATGGCAGTTGAGATGGTGGAGAAGACGGAGAGTTGTAGGCAGAACTATATTTTTATTCAAAACACGAGGTTAAGTTCAAAGTGCAGAGATTCTGGTTAAAACAAAGTAATTTACCATATGTTCATTTCTCACATAATAGTAAAAGTTGGATAAGTTTATTTTTGAGGACTCCACATGGATCCCCCTCTTAGAGGTCCGGAGGACCATTCGTACTGTCATGGTGAATGATTACATGAATATATGCAATATAAATAATTGATAATTTTAACAGTAATGATAACAAAAATAACAGTAACAATAATACGGGTACAAAGTAAGATCAGAATGTATGGAATGCATCTGTGTCAAAGAAAGATTAGCACATGCAAGCATAATTCAGGAATAAAAGGAAATCAAAACTTGTTATAATTTTAAATAAAAATTTTATGCACATAATAAACAATGATGTGGTCGTTAGCATCTGAGAAATTCATATATTAAGGAGATAAATATATCTTTGGTGAATGCATATGCTTGCATTACAGTTAACAAACAACAAACGATTAGTGATAATAATATTAATAAATGTCTATGTTTATAATGAAATAAATGTCAACAACAATAATACTGAGGAGAATGTCTAAATAAAGGTTAACGTACTTGTTATGTCAGTCAATGGAATGAACATAGCGGTCAGGTTTACAGATCTACCGACCACTGCGTGTCTGAACAGGGGGAAGTGATAAAAGCATAACAAAGAGGCTTATGGTCGGTTAAGATAGTAAAATGTCGTCCTTGTAATAAGAAGCTGAAATGTTTCACTGCTAGATAGATACCTAACAGTTCTCTGCCAAAGGTACTGTAACGAGTTTGCGCAGGTTCCAACTTCTTGGAGAAGAAAGGAAGTGGAGTGATGTCATTGTTGAACTTTTGTTGTAGAACTGCTCCAACTGCTACCTGCGATGCATCTGTACGTAGAGTGAGTGAGACTTCTGGATTGATGTGAGACAACATTACGACGTTGGATAAAGCATCTTTTGCATTAATAAATGCTTCTTTCGCTTCTTCAGACCATTGGAATTTCTTCGGATTTCATCTAAGTAGGTCGGTCAGTGGCTGAACTATGGAGGCATATGATGGGATAAAGCGTCGATAGAAATTGAACATCCCGAGAAAACGTCTAAGTTTCTTTAAGGAATCTGGTTCAGGAAAGTTGTTAATAGTTTCTATCTTACCTTCTGTAGGCCTAATGCCTTTAGCCGTTATTGGATTTCCTAAAAATTCAATGGAAGAGGAACCGAAAATACATTTCTTGGGATCGATAACCACTCCAAATTGTTCAAACCTTTGAAATAACACGCTTAAGTGTTGTTTTTTTGAGGACACCACAAGTATTGATCTAGTGAAGGAGAAGCCCTTTGTCGATTTTCCCTTTATTGGTTGAGAGTGCAAACCTGCTAGACATATAAATGCCTACAGGTAAATACACTCGAATATCACTAGTCCGTCCAGGTAAACTTCGACATTCAAAGGTTCACCAAGATTCAGACTAGCTATGTATGTTGCTGACGAATTTAAAATCATCTAGTAACATTCAAAAAGCAGACCTTAGACAAAATAATGACAGCTATTGAGGCCTAAATCAAGCTTAGGTCAATTATGATTAAGCGAAGTGAAGTCTCATCAACTGCAAAGGGTATTCATTAATATTACATCTTCTTCTAATTATTATCATAATTGTTCCTTGGATTCCGTGTGTTAATGAAAGTGTGCAGTTGACCTTTTGAAATGCTTTCCTTGACGCCATGTCTAAAATTCAGATCGTAATGGAAGAACTAAGAGACTGCCTGTCCGACTTAACATTGATGTTGATAATAACAATTTTATTGTTTATGCTGGGGTAGATTGCAGAAGATGTCGGAATATATTTCAGAGTAAGAATGATGGTCTGTCTTGAGTTTCCGATTAGATTTAGCATTCACATTCTCACATGTTTCGACTGAGTGTAGTTGAAATGATGCTCTGTAGCTAGATAAGTGAAGGGAGTGACATATTCAAAATTTACTCAGCTGATAGCAACTGATGCTTGTTGGAAGTGTTAGCTGGTTAATTGGAATGTTGTTTGATTGGCTTTCTTCATCATCTCGATCCACTCTGTGTTCCTTTGCATTCCTGTATACTCTGCCTGCTTCTTTTACCAGTTTGTTCGTTCTCACGTGTAGGTCTTCATGAATGCGTAAAGTGTCATATAAGTCGTCTGAGAAGTCCGAATCCCCATAGTCTTCTCATCTAACTGAGGCATCTTCGTCTTGTGTCTGGTGTTGAAATTGTTTGAGTCAACTCGTCTGGTCAACTTATTGTAATACATTCCGTGGATTTCGAAGAACGTTCACGATTTCATTGGCGATACAAACAGTCTAAACATTATCAAATGAAAATGCGCGAGTCGAATTACAGCACGAATGCTGCAAATGTCACGTCTCTAAAAATGTGACATCAAAGGTAAACTTTTAGGTGTTACACATGTCAACATGGAAAACAGGTATATATTTAAGGAATGATGAAAGAGAAGCTAAAATGTACACAGTTTGCAAATTTTGTGTTATGAGCTGTTGAAATACACAGCATTTTAACCGCCTAAGACGTTGAGATATTTTAGAGACAAAACCGAAAGCTGTCAGATGTATTGACAACCCTTGTCTAATCTATAATAAGCAATGTCATCAATTTTTCAGTTTCATGTTAGTGCTTCCACATAAATAACTTGTCTTTTATGGTAATCACACAACTATGGTAGAGGGGATCTTTATTGAGGTGGATGTGATTGCGCCCTATAAAGTGTGTGGTTCACTTGAGAAGCTTTGAAATTCTCTTTCTAGACATATGAAGTGCGGACCTGAATGTAAAGTGTGAAGTTATTTCAACTATCGATAAATAATGATATGGTAATATCTCTTGACAGCTGGGTGTTGTGAAAAATCGTCAATTTACAGTAGCTTTTACCATTTTTGACTCAGAATTTGACTCTTCTCTTCTGTCATATAACCACCTCATTCTTTCATTGTTGATCCTTTTTGACGGTGGCTTTTGGCAGTCCAAGTTAGAAGCAGGTCGCCAACATATTAGAACAGTGTAATAATACATTTGACTTTCACAAGTTCCCAACAGTTCTCTGGTATTGATCTGAGTCAGTCTTCCCATGAATGTAAGATGTCATATAGTTCTGATTTAATGAGATAAGTAGTTATATATCAGGAATGTTTGCTGGCTCTCCGGAATAATTCAGACAACACTGTATGATGTGTTTGATACCATGAATAGTAATCAAGCAAGCAAGCATCAATTCATGATGCCGTGTACTAGTGATTGGTTGAGATTAGTAGTTTTACAAGGCTTCTCACATCAGCCAACCAGCTAAATAGAAGAGATCTAAACACCACGTTGGCGTTTCACTCATCTTGGTCCGAAATCATCAGTTGTGTACCAAATTCGACTAAGCTGAGAAGTAGAAAGGAACCAGATATTTGATGATTTGAATTTACTCTCCTCTCTGAGTTGAGTAAAACCAGCTACGTCACCGATGGGATCGGCTCCAAACCAGTGAAACAGCTGTTCGGTGTTTAGATAACTTCAAATTGCCTGGCTTACAGGACCTACTGGTTGATGTGAGGAACGTATAACAACTACTCATCTAAATCATACAGTGGTGTATATTGTCATAAGGTGAGATTTCACGACTTTGGACTGTGAAAAAGTGACCTGCAAATTTCATTTATTGTACAGTCACGTTGATCAGCATCCAACGAGTTATCCACATACTTCGTCTTGAAAGTGCAACCTGGTTTGGAAAATGTTCAACAAATGATATTCGTGAATGCTATAAATGCATGGATTAGCGTTCATTAATGTCACTTGCATGCCAGGGTGTCGCTCGAATGCAACTCAAATTCGGAAAGGATTGGTGGGACGTGAGTCCATCGATAACATGGAGGTGATGATGTGTGAAATGGAGGAGATGAGCGATTATGAGCGTTTGTTGTGGCATACTGTAGAGAACAGCAGCAATTAGGAACAATGTGAGATGTGCTGTAGAAGCCGCATATTCCAGTTCGAAGCCAAGGGAACAGAAAATGTCACTCACTGTCATCCATTTCAAATTACATAAAATGGAAATTCATCACTTTTTCCTTTTATTACACATTTTTAGTAAAATGGAGTTCCATGGGTCAAAATTCAACATCATTATACTCGTCAGTCTGTGCATAGTCAATATTATGAAAACTGAATGCGCAAAGTTTATGCTCCAAATGACAATTGATGAATCAGGTAATTCAAACGCAGTCTACGTATATAGATGACTGGAGTAAGTGTGATATTACTCTGATTGAGTATCCCGACATAATGCTGCATGAAAATCGTTCTACTTCTCACTGGTGACTGACTGACACACTGACTACAAGATGACGTTACTTGGAATTCATGTAAGACTTTCTCGTCACTGTGAGAATATATACGCACTCGTGGTGAGATTGGTTAATGGTTATGGTGCTGTATATTGCGAATTAGCAAAAGTTTGAATTCATAGTTCATTTCATTCTGTCATAGTGAATGTGTGGTCACTGATATCATCTCGTCGCTTGAACGTTTTTGGTTAGATTGCTAATGGGATGGTGGGTATATAGTGGTGAAGAGCCTTAGACTACCACCGAGTAATTTCCCCGTAATTGCTTGGTTTCAACGCTCCTCTAACTTATATCACTCGATGAGGCATATTACATATTAGATATTCTAACGACGTGAAAATTTTACTCTTCATTAGTGATGGTCGTTTGCCCATTCAGCAGTTATATGACAATGCTACGTGTCATGTGATCCACAATGGTAAACTGAGCGAAGAATTCTGTGAAGTGAAGACAGAAGCAAGCTAAGGCTGCTGATCCTTCTCTTTCTGATGCGTCATGGAGTGAGAGGAGAGGATTAGGCTGGATCAGTGAGAATACTCTGGAAGATCTGTATTTCAAAACGGGTGATTTATGCTTGATCTCACACATACTCAAGCACTTAGAGACAGCAACTAACGAGCGGTCAAGCGAAGCAGTTAGAGATTTCAGAACTTCAATTGAACATTTAGAAGATGGAATTGATGAATTTTACCAATGGACTAATGACAACAGGAAGCAACAATCACTTTCAGTGAAATGAATTTGAATTCGGTAACTTACTTGAATCATCTTAGTCAGCATCGTTTCAAGCACAGACAGCTGGTACTGATGTGCATGTGATAGCCATTTTGTATTACTGCAAAAGAAATTAATCAGTGACTTACACATTATTCACACTGTTCTGTACCAACCAAACTCCAAGGCTGAGTTGATCATCAAATCACTATTATTCCCCTTCAGTCATAACTATGTACACGTGTAGAGACTTCAAAAAATTTCCTTCAAATTATACATTGCATTCCTGCTTATTTTATTGTTAGGACAAATGACTGTTCACTTTGAAGGGATGAACTTCACTTTGCATGATGACTTCACACTAACAATTCAAGATAATGACTGTGAAAAGACAGTTTCATTGCAACCACCAACCCAAGATGAGCTGGTGGCAGGAGAAGGATATCGTCCGGGTTCTTGGTGAGTTTTCTTTTATAGGTGATAACATAAACATTATATCCAAACTACTTGATAATTTTATTAATTAATATGCATACAGTATTCACAAGAATACTGCACAGTTCTTCATTCATTTGTATTCCTTCACGGGATATTCAAGCTTCTTTTTTCGGCTGTTGTAGCATTTGTCCAGTATCACTTTTCTGGTGTCACATTAAGTGGCCAGAAAAAGTCATTTGATGAATAAGACAAACTTATTCTCATTAGGTTCTGTGCACAATGGTAAGGTGCCCGCCGAAAATTCACGTGGGCCAGAGTTCTATTCCTGGCCTACGCACCTCTCGACCTCGTTTAAGGAGTATCCAGACTGGTCAAGAGAAAGAATTCGGCATCAGGCTGGCAACACCAAACTGTAAAATGGAACAACACTGCTACCGAAACATGATGCTGTGTATTGAAGCCCCATGTTCCTCTGGGAACACAAAGTATTAAGAAATAATTCTCACATAATTCTGACTTCTGAGAAAAGGTTTCCTTACACATGAAGTCAGGAAATTGAGAATTAAAGGCATAAGATTGAGAAGAATAAGAAGTTCAGCAAAGATATCTTTTCGGCGATTTCATTTTCAAAAGCTGTACAATCGCATTTAAATACATAATTTTACATGGAGACAATTCTTGTTTGATTCTACATAATTATGACGGCGAATAAAAGGTGATAATTATTTCCAACTAGATATGGTTTTACGAGAGGCTTAGAAACAAAATTACGCAGGATTAGAACGGATATGAGCATGGAAACAAAATTGAAATAATAATTTTCAACTTGAGATGGGAGTTAGGAGGTGTGAATATAGATTACAAGAGCCTTAGGAACAAAATTACATGGGATTTAGCAAATTACAGGTGTGCAGAAAGTGAGCATGGAAACAAAAATTGATATAATAGTTTTTACTTAAAATGGAAGTTAGGAGGTGTGAATATAGATTACAAGAGCCTCAGAAACACAAAAATTGCACAGGATTAAGACATAATTGTAAATTTTTAAAACGGATTATAAATGTGAACAGGGAAAGCATGGAAACAAACTTAAAATAACTTTTTATAACTGGGAAAAAATGAGGTGAATCGAATGAAGACTGAGGGAGTGAGAATCACACACATAGCGAACGAAAAGGGATCAAAGAACAAAAACAAAAACAAAACAAAAACGGAAGCTACGGTAACATACCGAACTAAGTCCATGGTAGTTGTAGAGGTTGGACTAATTTCTTTTGGACACACAGCTCCGAGTTCTCGATGTATATTGCGAGGGCTTCTGCAGTACAGAGAAGTCGGAAACAAACTGCTTTCGGTAGGTTTCTGTTGACTTTGTAAATTACTTTGAGTGAATCAGTTGAGATGTTGTGGGAGGTATTGTTCAGATGCTCAATAATGCCACTTCTGATTGAACCGGTGCCTCCTCTTTGCAGCCACGCTGGGTAGTGTTCTCTAACACGTTTTGAAAGGACGCGCGTACAACGACCTATGTACCTTGCTCCGCACGAGCAGGTGAACCGGTAAATGCACATTGAATTGGTCATATGCGACAGTTTGTCCTTCCCATTGCTCCGAAGAAATGGGCGGCTAGAGAATTTCACTCTTAGAGTTGCTGCCAGTGGTACACAAAGGTACACAAAGCAGGCTTACCACTTCGACCAATTTTGAACATGGAGGGATCACCGTACCATCCGATTGCCAAATGGTTATCCGAGATGCTGGAGCCTGTGAGACGACAACTCTGTAAGTACTGTCTACGAGATACGTTTGAATTTATTGAGTGCATAAAAGACTTGAATGTAAATGGTAAACGAATGTTATCACTGGACGTGGAATCTCTATTTACGAATGTGCCGCTCACAGACAATTTGTTTCCTTTGCAAGTATATTGATGACAAAAATCTGAGTATCGGAATTTCAACCTCATACCTAAAAGAATTGTTATTAAGATGCACACTCAACGTACAATTTACGTCCAACGACGTCATCTATAGACAGAAAGACGGGATTGCTATGAGCTCTCCTCTTGGCCCACTCTTGGCAGACTGCTTCATGACCAGCGTGGAAAACGGCATCCTTAAACCAACAATGAACAAACTGCTGCTGTACAAAAGATACGTCGATGACACTTTTATAGTTTGTCAAGACGATCCCGATTTAAATTGCATCTTACAGGAGTTTAATAACTGTCATCCTTCAATTAAATTCACAATGGAAGTTGAAAATAAATCAAAGATTCCATTCTTGGACGTCGAATTGACAAGAAGAGACGACGGAACTCTGAAAAGATCTATCCATAGGAAACCAACATGGAATGGCCAGCTGACAAACTTCTACAGTTGGATACCTATCAGCCGTAAAAGAGCTGTCATCATCTCGCTGGCCCACCGCACCAGAAGAATCTGTAGTGATGACTGTTTAGAAGAAGAGCTCCTATTCCTAAAAAGCATCCTGATTCAAAACGGATACCCGCCGCGTTTCGTGGATAGAACATGTAACCAAGGCCAAAAAGAGAAGAATACACTTCAGGGCAAAAGAAGACACTCTACCTGAATCTGGAATTCTAGCAACAGATATCCTTAAAAGTAGAATCTCCAAATCCCTGAAGAAGACTTTTCAGGTAGCAGCTCTGAGAGTGAAATTCTCTAGCCACCCACTTCTTCGGAGTAGATTGTTTCTGACTTCTCTGTACTGCAGAAGCCCTCGCAATATACATCGAGAACTCGGAGCTGTGTGTCCAAAAGAAATTAGTCCAACCTCTACAACTACCATGGACTTAGTTCGGTATGTTACCGTAGCTTCCGTTTTTGTTTTGTTTTTGTTTTTGTTCTTTGATCCCTTTTCGTTCGCTATGTGTGTGATTCTCACTCCCTCAGTCTTCATTCGATTCACCTCATTTTTTCCCAGTTATAAAAAGTTATTTTAAGTTTGTTTCCATGCTTTCCCTGTTCACATTTATAATCCGTTTTAAAAATTTACAATTATGTCTTAATCCTGTGCAATTTTTGTGTTTCTGAGGCTCTTGTAATCTATATTCACACCTCCTAACTTCTATTTTAAGTAAAAACTATTATATCAATTTTTGTTTCCATGCTCATATCCGTTCTAATCTTGCGTAATTTTGTTTCTAAGCCTCTCGTAAAACCATATCTAGTTGGAAATAATTATCACCTTTTATTCGCCGTCATAATTATGTAGAATCAAACAAGAATTGTCTCCATGTAAAATTATGTATTTAAATGCGATTGTACAGCTTTTGAAAATGAAATCGCCGAAAAGATATCTTTGCTGAACTTCTTATTTTTCTCAATCTATTGTTCCAATGGGTATTTTCTACGAATTGAAGGCATAACTCAAACGCTTTTCTTACCATTTTTTAACTCATGTATTCTGCCTATTGTTCTTCATTATTCGTCACACACATTCCGCGTTAGATTTTGCGTGGAGTTGTGTTATTTTTGTGCCACATGTAATGAACAATTAGCTATCATTTTCATCAAACTTCACATACTCTCGAGAGCAAATCATTACAATAGATGTCAATCATGATAATGACAAGATCAGCATTGGTTGAATTAATTGTGATATATGTTCATATATTGGTTGAAGCGTTTCTTCATGAACTGACAACAATTCGAGAACCATTGGAAAATCTGGAAGTTCATAAATTCACTTGCTCCTGTAGAGCTGGTTATATGAGGTGGAAACCACCAAACTGCTTTCGATGTAGAGTGCCACACTTCGTTGCTAACGGAAACTCGTGTGCCTCAAAGCACTGAGATTTCTCAATTTCTAACTTCGTTCTGCATGACCTTCTGTATTCTCCTGAGGATAATTCCACTACATATACCGATGATTTGACGTCATCCGTACCAGTTGCTTCTTATCTGAAGTTATCACATTGTCTCACATCACATCGTCATGAACCAAATCCATCTAAATGTCATACAGTTTTTTTATTTTAGATTCAGATGTAAAGAAGACAGGCGTTGACTGATTGTCTTAATACTGACGGCACTGTGAAAGGAAGTGAATCGAATATCTCGTATCTCGGCATCCGTTTCTCTTCAAACCTCTGTTTCTCGCCTCATTTCTTGTCCGTTTCTAGTAAAATATTACGTTTTGCTTCTATTATAAAAAAGTTTAGTCTTTCTGCTGGTCTAACTCAACCTCTAACAATTTATTCATTCATGTATTCTGCTCATTCTTCTTCATTTTTTGCCGAACTTTTTCATCTCTGCACTTCTCAAATTCTGACTAAATCATATCACGGAGAACATTGAAGGCTGTAATTGGTGTCATTGGTGTGCTGTGGATGACTGATATAATTAAAATGATTGTCAACAGGCATTTCAGTTATTGCAAACAGACGGCTAAATTCATGTCCTCTGACAGCAAAAATCCTGTTCAGTATTAAGAAACTTTTCTCTTGTGTCTCGATGGGGTTAGAACCAGAGTAAATTTGATTAGACATTATGCTAGTGTGGGCAGCAGAGTATAACAACGTTGCTGTACCATGTTTGGCACGGGTTTCATATGAAGGGACAAGTGTCAGGAAAACGCTTAGGAAAATTTAAAATCAGTAATTGAATTTGGAATTCCTCTCCAGCTATATAGATCACTGATTATAGGCTCTTATGGCCTACACACACGCAATAAACTCCGTACCACCCACAGTCGACCAACTCACTATGTCACATTCGTACTCCGCTCGAGCGATTGCCTGATATATGGTATCACTCAGCCGTATTCCCAATGCATGTCATATCCATCTACTTTCCTGCGTGCAGATTTGTTCAGAGACAGATTCTTGTCTGTTCCTTATTCGAAATTCCTTCTAACTCAAGGTGACTCTGAAAAAGAGTTGAACATATCTGTGCAGGATTACTGCCATTGGAAAATATACTATAGCTACAGCCAATCACACAGTCGCATTCGATTCTTGAATTATATCGCAGTCTTTTATTCAATCCAAAACTGAGCTGTGTATTTCACAAAGTTGATTCTGACAAGTATTCATGACTTGATTCTTATCTTTCTATAGGCTGTGTAAAAGTTGGTTTACAAGAGACCGAGATATTCACCTGGAAATAGACGAATTAAGAAAATAATATGAAGGGAGTAAACCGTAGAGTATGGATGTGCTTACCTGTATTGGATGTGAAGAATTATCCAAACATCTTTTTTCAAATGCTCTCCTCGGATGTAAGTAAACCAAATACGTTTCATTTTCTGAATACTGTGTATTCTTCCTCATCTTATTTTTGTAGATTAGTTCCTGTCTAATAAATGTATATGCATAAACTGCCTTCGTGTTATTTGACAAAATGAAGTGACCTTGTGCATTGAGATAGTAACTGAATGCTTGATTACAGTGGTGAGTGTGTCATTTGTGTCGAATTTGACTTTATCACAAAAAGACACTTAGAGTTTGGAACCACTGAAAAGCAGGAAGAATCCAACATTCTCGTTTTATTGAGTAGTCGTATGCAGAGAGTGTGTGTGGAAGCGATTTCGGTATTCCTGACATTGTTGAATAATCGTGGAAGAAATCACATAGTTCTGTTGAAGCTGCTCTTTTCGGTGAATACATTCTACCCTACATCTGTGCAATCACGTCTATATAGAGTTTTGCTTTGATGAAAGAGGATAATAACAGAAGTGGTGTTGACTGATTGTATTTGTGTCACGTATCAAGAGGAATAATTCAATATGTGAGTCATGATTTCACTCCAGTTCTTGCAAAGGCTCAATTCAACCTCCCAAGTTAGCTAAATGAAATGGCCAGCCTTTCCTCCAATCCGTATATGTGACGGCTGAGTCAACTTTATTCCGGTTTCACTCAAACTAGAGAATATAAGAAATAGAAAACAATGAACTAGATTGTAAATCGTCACTATTTACTTGGAAACACTTGAAGTTGTCCACATCTGTAACAAAGACATTTCAGAGAATATTTCATGAATGTGTCAGCATCAATTGATTTGTGTTACTTCACTTCACTGGTTGTTATGTAGGAAGAATCAATAAATGGAATATGAAATGTAAACGACATCAGAAGTTCACAGTTTCACCTGATGATATCTGTCTTCACTGTTGAAGCAGTGGAGGTGTGACTCATTGTTTAATTACTAAACTCCAAACAAGTATCTCTCGGGCTGTAAGTTGAAGGTGTGATTTGAACCGACATTATTTCGCACTGCTAACTTAAACCAGAAGCTTCTACATCCCGACCAATGCACACAGACATCACGCTTTCTTAACAGTTATATTCAATATCCTATCAAACAACAAGAAACAGACACTCTACACAAAATGACACAAGGAAACGACGAATTTACTACAACTCAGCCGCCCAAATCATAGCAATCCGCCCAAAACCAGATGTATCTCCTCGAAAGATTTGCTTAACTTCATTAAGAATTTCTTCGTTCATTTAAAGTTAGATTTTGTCACTAACTGACTGTACAAAATAGAAACACTGAGATTGTCTGGAAAATGGTTTCGTACACTATCATCAGGTAGCCTATGGATGGTGCTTTCAACCTATGGTTTGGTTATGATTTTATACTATCACAACGTTTGAAACACTCATTCAGTGAGTGTCGCTTTCTAGTATCGACTAAATGGATGTCAACGCTACATGAAATACACTTTCCACGTTTATTAATCAGTTCTCACCTACCTAAATACTGGTCATAGTGTATTCATACACAAAAAGTAAAACGCGAAACAAATGATTCCGAGAACTGAGACTATGAATTCATTAGTGACCTGTGCAATCGTACATGATATGCTTTTCAAGAGAGTATATTTTGTGAGGGAATTCACTCACACGAAGATAACATCAGTGAGATATAAAGACAACGCGCAAGGAATACGGCGGGGAAAACAGCATTAAGCGCTGCTGAATAATACGTGCCTTGTCTTCGAAGCCTTCTCTATTTTGCGTTCGAGATAAACGGTTACGCTGTCTTATTTTGTGTCTTCTGTGCGTATCTATCGAATGGATTGCTGCTGAGGAGCAGGTTATATAGGCCATTCAATTAGGCGTGAATAACACTATGCGTTGTGTATTGATATGAGTGTCTTCAATAAGGCGTAAAGTGAAGCTTTGAAATGAAATCCATCCTAACTGAAGTATTCCTAAGACGCGAGCAGAAAACGAGATCAAAGCCTTACTACTCGATAATGTTAACCACAATGTTAGGATAAGCAGCATTCTATAGGTTGATGCAAATTTCACAACAATACATAACGATAAAGACCCTATTAATATTCACACAGTAGTCTTCAACAGCACATCTAAATCTTATCTTCTCATCCACAGCAGGTTTTCAGCAAGATTGTCCGTATTTTTTCATCTCCTTAATATCAACTAATGAATCAAAGTCAATTTGTAGTTTATCATTCTTATCCCACTTAACAGCTTGACATTTGATGTTATTCTACAGTTCGTCAAGTGTATGAACCACATACAAGTGTCTACAGTCCCAATTGTATTCCTCATGCTGAGTTCACAAGAATTCCGTACTGATTTCAGAGCCAATCCTGACTGGCTTCGAAAACTGTTTTTGTGCCCCCTATAGATGAATTGATGCTGGTCGTACAAGTGAAAGAAGCGACTTTGTTTAGATATCTCCCATTGATGATGATTTGTACAATTTGTTGTTGTCGTCGTTGGTTAGTTACCTTGATCACATCACTCTTCTCCATATCTACTTCATGTTTCGTCTTCCCTGGCTCCCTATTCTGCCAACTTGTTTGTTTTCACCTGTAGATCTTTGAGTTAGTATAACATCAGGCATTAGTCATCACAGAAGAACACAAAGGGCTGTAAAGCTGGAACAAAAGAGTAGTTATTTGAGAAGCTAGAAACCTTCGTATGCAACATTATACACTCTTATCGCATTGTCGAACATATTAAAAGTTTGAGGACAAACATGCACAGGATGTGTGGCCTACATGAAATTCATCACCAAAACTTGTTGATGCATCCAATGGTGAACAAGTGTAAGACACCGTTTCACAAAGTGACACGATATGTGACATGACATCCTCGAGAAGTGTAAAAATCAAGTTTCGAAGCGATTTGGTGTCAGCTGATGAATTAACTACGGATGAAACAATACGAATAGACAACAATATCGCTAATGACACACCGAACAGAACTGACGACTTCATTCTGACTAAATCCATCAGACCATATTGAACAAACTCTCACGAATTTTCATCAGTGTCAGTCCACTCTGATGAATGTCTTAATGAAGAGGGCAATACTATTAGAGAGTTGATGAGTGAGAACGGTTATCCAGCAGAATTCATCGATAAGAATATGAGTCACAATTCAGAGCAGGCCAAAGTAGGCACAGTTCTGAAAAGACTTTATTCATATCAGGCCTTATTTATGCCAGTTCCTCAAGGATAACATCAGTGAGATATTGAAACGACGCCTAAGGAATACGGTGGTAAATAAATTCAGTGCTGATACATTACGTATGCCATATCTCGGAAACAACACCGAGTTAAAGACAAACTGCCTAATTTTGCGTCTTCTGTGTGGATCAATCAACTTGATTGCAACTGAGAAGCCAGTTTCATAGGCCTGTCAATTGGCCGCGCTTTTATTCGTATCTCCGGACATCTTCCTGAGTGGTTGAGTAAAGGGCAGAAAACGTTCATCTACAGAGCTATTCTACTTGATGTTATGCATACGCAGCTTAGCGTTAATGCTGACGAAGCTTTCAAAGTCATCTACGGCATACGTAGTAATCTTAATTCTACCTTTGGGTTTTTATCTACTACATGCTGCAGCGGCTGTTGGGATCGAAATTAGGAAACCTGACTTATGCATTTAAAAGAAAACGTTATTTCAGACACCGTCCTCACCTTTATCTTTAAGGTGTTAATGGCCTTGAATATTGTAAAGAGATTTCTTCAATATTATTTGATATTCCATTTGCTATTACACATTCATGCTTATCATAATGCATCTTTCGTATTTCCGTTGATCTTACTCAACAAATCTGCGATTAAATACCTCCAGTGTTATAATGACAACTATTCTAGAATAGTCTACATAAATAAACATATATCTACAACTGCAGAGCCTATTGAGGACATTTTCGATAAAGTTATTCTTTGCCCACGTTTTTCTAAATGTCTCAATGAATTCCGCAATAATTTGCTTTCAAGTTAATTGAACTCCCACTTCAGTGTCCTTTGTTCAGTGGAAATAAACATCAGTGTGCGTTGTGAACTGAGATGAGTGTCTTCAGTAAGGCCCATATTGTAATGAAAAGATAACCAGTCCAAAGACTTATTGTTCAATTACGCCTACTACATTGTTAGCATAAGCAGCATTCTACAGGATAACACAACCTAACGATGAAGACTATATTATTACTCACTTTCGTGCCGAGTGGAACACAACATGCTTCAACGACACATCTCCATCTAATCCTCTTATCGACAGTCGCTTTTGGCAGGCTACACGATGTTCCATATGCCTTCATCTCCTTCATGTCACCTCACGACTCCAAGTTAACACATCATGTTCTATTAACATCCCATTAAAGGACCTGACGTGTGATGTAATTCAACAGTGCTTCTAGTAACTGAACCACATAAAAGTGTATTTTTGATTGCACACTAGTCAATAACTAGTGTAATGTGTCTAGTCCTATCTTCGGTGCAGACTGAATTCTATCAGTCATGTTTGCAATGTGGCCACCATGCTAGGTGTCTCGCCATTATGGTGCACTGTGAATTGTTGGTATTAGATGGTTAGAGTCAGTCGGCAGGAAGCCTTGGACCTAGGTTTCGTGCTAGTTGGCACTCATCGGCGAGGCGTATCTGCAACCTTGGAGGAACTGATTCCCCTTCTGAGATTCGAAGGGACTGCGTCACCCAGTGCTGCAGTCAGAGACGTTACCACTGAGCTACTCAGCCTCGCGACTGACCTCCTGTAGGACTGTATTGTATATTTTTGATTGAACACTAGTCTGATTACACACTAGTCATGACTGATAGAATTCAGTCTGCACCAAAGATAGGACTAGACACATTACACTAGTTACTGACTAGTGTTCAATCAAAAGTATACAATACAGTCCTACAGGAGGTCAGTCGCGAGCCTGAATAGCTCAGTGGTAACGCCTCTGACTGCAGCACTGGGTGACGCGGTCCCTTTGAATCTCAGAAGCGAAATCAGTTCCTCCAAGGTTGCAGATACGCCTTGCTGATGAGTGCCAACTAGCACGAAACCTAGGTCCAAGGCTTCCTGCTGATTGACTCCAACCATCTAACACATAAAAGTTTTGATACTCTCTACTGTATTCCCCATGCTGAGTTCACCAGATTCCCACACTGGTTTCAGAATAATGAACATCTGTTTCGCTTTGTCAATACTGACTGGTTTCGAAATCCTCATTTTTGCTACCTGTAATTGAAACGATCCTGGCTGCACAAGTAAATGCGTTGGTCGTCTTTAGATATCCCCCAATGATGATGATTCGTGCTAGGTGTTGTTGTTGATAGTGGCGGTTAGATATCTTGATAACCTCACTGTTCTCCATGTCCACTTGAAGTTTCGTGTTCTCTGCCACCCTGCTTTGCAAACTTGTTGGTTTGCATCTTTAGATCTTTAAGCTGATGTAACACCGGACAGAAGTTGTCATCGAATAACATCAAAGACTGTCCAAACAAAATGAAAGAGTATTTCTCTAGTACTCGAGATTCAAAACTTTTTAGTTTATCCAGTAGTGAAATGGTGTTAGCCACCACATCACAAAAAAGATCGAAAATTATTAAATTCAAACTTCGAAGTGATGTGGTGACAACTGATATGATAATGAAGAATAAATGACTTTCGAAATGTCATCTAGTGAATAGTACTATTTCACTATGTGATATTTTCAATAAAGAGATTTAAATGAGAGCAAGAGATAATATCGATGTAGATTTAAAGTGATCATCATTTCTCTTGAGGGCTAAGACCTGGTTAATAAACTCCATTCTCTCAGATGTCAAACAGCTATCCCCAATAGAGAAACGACGTGGAGCGAGGTGTGAATCTTTTCACTGGTTTCATTCTAAAGCTGTACAATCACATGTCTTAGTAGACTCAAATATCACAGTGAATCTGGCAGAGAAAGCTTTGTCAATGTAGACAGGTTTCTGCGCAAAATTTTCCTGTATCTCCTATATACGTATTTATTTGAAAGTGCATTCTACGCGTATTTCAACTTGAACATTATGAATGCAAAGTAATATGCCTGATTAATTAATGACTGAGTTCTTCATGGTTGCCAAATGTCCTTACTCTCTCAAGTGCATACAGGTATTTGTACTGTTTGTACAAATATTTCTAAATATTGTCCTTATTATCATTAACACACACGCTGTTATAACTGCATATTTTCACCTTAGTTTTACAGTTTATCTTATGTACTTCCTACACACTTTATTATATGATTTTATTTCTGTACCTATTAACTATGAGACAGTAGTTACTATTCCTCTTTTCACCTTCAAAGCCACATGCACTGCTGACACATTCACAATGATTGACCACCTAGATGATACAAATATTTGAGAGAATTTATTATTTGCATTATCATTATTATAACCTGGATTATGATATAAAAATTTATAAGTAGAAAATAAAAACAATTTTGCATTTATTATACATTTGAAAACAGAATTTTTTATACGGCACACTAGTATAAAATGGTTAGCCCAATGTGGATGTGAAACTCAGGCGGTTATTAGGCTTTAGATCTGTTCAAATGTTATCTGTGTTAGTTAGGCACAGATACCTGCTTTGCGGTGAGAATCTAAGGGATCGCCAACAGTGGACATTTCTTTTCTGTACGTGTAAACGTTAAGCTTCCTCTCTTGACCAATAGCACGTTTTCTTTTCTCAAAGTTTGAATTCGAATTGCATTCATGTATGTCCTAAACCGACAGTATTTCTTGAAAAGCATATCAAATATGTTATACAGCCGGATAATAGACTCGTTGTTGTAAAGAGTTTCTTCCCTGCGGCACTTATTTTTATTTACTCTAGTTCGTGATGGTTATTTCTCAGGAACGTAAGTTTTACAGTTTTATAACCAAATTGATTTAGAATGACAAGTAGAACGAGCGAAATAATACCGAGAACAATTAAAAGTGAGGATAATAAGAGTGACAACTGAAAGGATGAAGGAATAAACAAAAATGTCAAATAGTTATTGTTAAAATACGAATCAGGATTATCCTACTTTTGCATAGATGGATTAAGACGAAGTATGTTGGAGGGGTGGAAGGAACGTTCTCTGCATACAGAGAGCTGGGTATTCCTTATCGATCGTCAAAGCTTCAGCATTACATATCATTCGGATGAGAAGTGATTTGAGCAAATTTATTTGATTCTATTGTTTTGTGAAGAGAATGTGCATTTATACATTTTCGATACTTGTTATTTCATTGAACTTCAGCTATGGAATTTCCCACATGTCTTTCGGAAGTTGTCTGAGATTTGCAATGTCAATCTAGCGATTTCTGTTCAAATCGAGTTTCAATATCTAATCTCACTGTCTTATTCTCCTCTGTGTAACCGTATATCGGAGCTGTCACTTGACTGCATTATACCACATGCTTTTGTCTGATTGCATTGCGTATTTTGGCTAAACTTCTTGAAACATTTTATTTGAGCAGAATATGTTAATCCATATTTCACAGCTTGTATATTTTGCATTGATAATGACTAAGATACAAACTGACTACTACTCTTTCATAATGGATAAGATTTTATTTTGATAAATCACACAGTGTTGTACAGTTATATTAACTGATGACGTTTCAAGCACAAACTATTGCTCATAATCAACTTGATATGATTATGAGCAATAGTTTGTGCTCGAAACGTCATCAGTTAATATAACTGTACTACACTGTGTGATTTATCAAAATAAAATCTTATCCATTATGGAATTATACTCTACCACAGTGCCCAAGTTTTATACTTATATCAATACTACTCTTTCAATCAGTTCAGATGAAACAGTCGGTGCAAACAAATGTATGAATAAGATACTAAAAGTCACTTGTAGGGAATTCATGTGTCATTCTTCGAAAGAATAACAAAGTTAGTATATGTGAACAGAACAGAGAATCCGCTTGATTCCACACAGTATTTTGGTACAACAATGGAATTTTCAGCATGTGATATCGGTAGCCCAAATTTAGCAGGCCGACCATTAATATAAGGTGTGCGTCAGCCGGGAAACGAACCCCGAACTATGTGCATGTTCGGCGAGCGTTCTAACCGCTCTGCCACCGACGCACAATACATATGGGTCAGTGATTCAACAGTGGAATGTCCATCAACCAGGCACGTGAACCAGGTTGATTCCCCGGACGACACACACTTAAACCTCTCTTAGCGAGAAGCAAACCCGTCAGAGTGGCAAAGCTGGACGTGAGGTTAGTAACCCCACCCTGTAAGAAACACCACCAGTGCTAATGAGACTCTAAAGCTCAGGCTTGAAACACCTAGGTTCCACTCGGCATGCAAAGGAATGTAAAAACAAATGCGTTGAATGAAGACAGCTAACCAATCAACACACAAGGATATAAATTCAACATGTTACGACCTTTTTGTCGTTCACAAAAGGAGCAGGCCTCAAAAGTTTTGGATATCCCGGTGTAATAGAGCGATTTGTATTGAACAAAAGGAATGAAGGTATTTGTGCTGATAAGAATTGAAGAGGCGAAAATATTCTTGATGTCTGAAAAATCAAAAGTTTTTTATTAACTATCTGAAAATTATCTGCAATGATAAACTGTGATCGAGTAAAACAATTTATATTTATTTATTCATTTATGATGAAGCAGCATCAACAGCATTCAACTGAACCCCCACCCCAACCCATATATATGCTATGTCAATGTGGAATTGTGTTGTTCAATTAGCTGCCTTGACCAACTTCCAATGATGCAAGCAAGAACACAAGCTTAACAAAGGTATAATCCCGCAATTATATTTAAGGGAAACATTTCGACAATCGAAAGAGATGAAAATACACATAAGCAAAAAATAATAACTTTCCAAGAGGTAGAACACGAATAAGTTATATGTAGACAATTCAATAAATAAATAAATTAGGTCAAATCTTAAAAGGGGAAGTGGAACGATAATCAGAGTTCAAATAAATATCATAAAAGTACGAAGGAGATGGAAGATAAGAAAGGGTGGGAGGGTTTTGAATAGAATTTACCTAGGCCAAGGGAGAGACAAAGTTAGAACAAACTTCTTTTGTATACAAAGACCAGGATTGTTCTCTCGAATTCCCATAGCTTCGGCTAGGTGTAAAAGATGGGTTCTGATTCCGTTCAAAAGACGTGATGGAATACGATAGATAACTTTGAAAGCACTATTTCTGTCCACTTGGTGACCACTATCAATCAAATGAGCCAAAATAGACCTTCGTATGGATTTTATTTGACCTTTTCCGAACCATGAAGGAAGATGCTCAATAATGCGTTTGTTAAGCTGTCTACTTGTTCGCCCTATATAGCTTTCTCCACAGGAGTAACTAAATTTATAGATAAACATCGAAGTGGCACAGCTTGGTAGCTTATCTTTCAATTGAGCAATCAAAATTGATCGGCTGGAAAATGACAAACAAAGGGTGGCGGCAGTATAAGTCCGTTTTATCGCTCTCGATAATCTCAGATGTAAGACTTCACTATCCACGTCCCCATTAAATTGCAGTTTCATGAACAGTTCTTTCTTTTTAACTGTTGTCAGGTTTTCTTTGTTGTACCTGGTATTCATGTGTCTCCTAACAAATCTACTAGGATAACCCATTTGGACCAGCGTATTATGGATAGATCGTAGTTGATTATCGTTCCACTTCACCTTTTAAGATTTGACCTAATTTATTTATTTACTGAATTGTCCACATATACACTTCTATACATATACTATCTTTGTTATTCTTATCCCCTGCATAAACCTTATTACCAATATTTTGTTATCATTATAATCGTCGTTATTAATTTCGTTCGAAATATTTACCACATTATTATTTTTATTATTTGATCCCCAAAATCACCGTCATTGGTGACAATTTTATATATAAATCTATGTAAATTAGAGTAAAGCCTGAAGAAGATCTTATTGAAAACGATTTTTATTCGCTTATATGTCTTGTTCTAATATTATAAATGAGAATATTTAAAGATTCTTCGAATGGTATTTGAATTATTCGTGGAGTCACTTGTCAATCCACTATCACCCTAAAACATGTCATTAATTTGTTAGTGTGTTGTGGTACAACCAGATGCTAATATGTGACTCTGGTGAACGAAGCTGACCCTTTGAGACATAGACTCTCCAACACGTATTCAAGAGTCCTCCTTGTCGACACCCGTTTCTGTGTTTTGTTGTTTCCTGGCAATGTAACATTCGTGTGAATTCATTAACACAGCTGGAATTATTGCAAGTCTGATGTTGGTCTAGTTTAGAATATATAGTTGAACAGGTCGCTTCAAATAGGAAGACCAGTCTGTTGACTGGATACGACTTTGCTGTTGCATCTTTCCTCTCGCACGACTTGCCTGTTCTGAGAGAAATCAACTTCGTTTGATACGCTGATGATGTGACTGTATAGTTGGCTGTGACGCGCTGATTTGACTTTTTCAAACTGGATAGATTTTGATCAGGTGAACGCCAGTAATCCAAACTAAATGTTTCCCACTTGAGTACCTCTAAATGCCAGACAACTGACTTCAACTTAATTATTAATTTGATCTTCACTAGCTGGTCCGTTCACATCATGCTTGAACCACAGAGGCCACTGAAATAGAAACTGAGTCAAGCATGAAATACGTTGGATTTATTACATCCTCTCACTTTTCTTCGTCATCCAGGATTGCTGAGAAAATTGACTTTCTAAGTTAAGACAATTTGGTGTGTATTACATAACCTCTACTTCTGCGATTTGTTTACTCATGCATCATACCTGTTGTACTGTAATGCTCAAAATGCTTTCGTCTTTCTTGCAATACTACTCAGAATGGATTTTGTCATTTTCAGATGTGAACAAAAGGCTGTGAGTGGGACAATTGGTGTTCCACTAAGTCAGCTCATCACCCATGTAGTCAACCGAAACCTGAACGCATGCAGGGAACGCTCTGGATATTTATTGCCTTCAGTATAACTTAGCTTGTAAGATTTGACCTAATTTTTGACCGAATTATCTACGTATACAAATGTTACAATCTCCGGTATGTTTATGGTCACTTGCTTAAACCATATTACCATTATTTGTTATCATTATAGTCATGGTTATCACTGACGTTCAAAACATTTAACACATTACTAGTATTAGTAGCAGTACTATTAGTATTTAAAACCGCAAACGCCAGGTCATTGGTGAGATGTTTTATGTATAAATATATGTGCACCAGGGTAAAGCATGAAATATGTGTAATTGAAAAAAATATTGTTCACTAACATGTCATATTCTAAAATATGAGTCGACCAATTTAGGTTAGGTCATAAAAAAATATACCATGGTATTTTGTGTTCAACACAGTTTTTATTACAGCTCTCTCTATTCTACAAGAATTGCGTGTATCAACTAATCGTTGTAGATGACGCTTGTGTACAAAAAAGTCAGAAAATTGTGATTTTGTAGGGATATAACCATTCAGCTTAGACCACTGACTGACGTCCAAAAAAACCCAGTCTGTTTGATAGACGCCAGGAAGTGACACGGTCAGATCATCAGCGAATAGGATGAAGTTGATTTCATTTGGAAGCTGTAAGTCATGTAAGAAGTAAGAATAAAGGAAAGGAAATAGAACAGCGAACTGAGGAATACCACCTTCAATTAGCAAGTCAGAAGAATTTTCACACCTATGCAAAATATACTGCATTGTCTTTGAGAAATAAGAATGCATCCAATAAGCAACAAGAACTCAGTTTGCATTAGGAAAGCTTATTAATCAAGAGGCATCTAGACAATGAACTAAGAGCAGATGTGTATTCGAGGTGAGTATAACACACATTTATCTAAGAAGGACACAACGTGATGATGTGATACAGCGGCAGCATCTAAAGTACTTCTTCCCTGCCTATAACCAAAGTGTTTCGGATCATTAAAACTTATCACAGAGCACACACTTTTGAGTGTGTATAATTTCTCATTTGATTTTGAAAAAGGGGAGGTGATTGCAGTAGGTCTAAATTCCACAATGTTACAAGAACATGACTTGGCTACAGGGATGATTTCAATCTCTTTCCAAGCAGCAGCTACAACATTACAGGATAAGGAAGTATCGAATATGTTTATAGGAGGGTTACATGAAATATCAGCACTTGTTTGGGGACAACAGCAGGTTCACCATCAGGACCTAGTCTGTGGGTAGGGTTTAGTGATTTCAAACACTGAAGAACATCAAAAGAGGAAAGGCCATAGAATTCAATGACCTCGTTACTTGTTATACTGGAGACGAAAGTATATTTCACAGACAGTATGAACGACTTGTTAAACTCGCCTGGTTCACTAGCTCGTTAGTTTTTAGCCAGTCCCAAGCGCGGTTATAGAGAGAGGGTTGAGCGTGAAGTTAGCAACCCGACAACACCAAATCTTTCAAAATGCTAGTGAAAGTTTAACACAGAGAATATACTGAAAAACGCAAAAACATCAAAATTAAAATCTTATTCAAGTATTGGTTTGTAGGGTTTGGTTGATCGGTTAGAGGATTTCATCATAAGCTGAAATTGGTTAGACAACCATTGGAAAACTTGGGAGTACTGGACAGCCGTATCGTCACAGTTTTGGACTCTTCAGCAGTACGCACACGCTGGGGTTCGAACCCAGGACCTTCTGGTTTCAAGGCGAGCACGTATGCCATTAAGCCACTGGGACTCGATCCATCGGCAAATATTCGCCAAAGACATTGTCTAGCGATTGAGTTATATCGTGAATTGGCAGAAGGTACTATTCATGGGCCATTGGATCGGGTCCTAGTGCCTTAATGGTATACAAGCTCTTCTTGTTACCAGAAGGTCCTGGGTTTGAATCTCGATGAGTGCATACTGATGAAGAGTCCCAAACTAGGACGAAACAACTGTCCAGTACTCCCAGGATTTCCAATGATTCTCTAACCAATGTCAGCTCATGATGAAATCCTAAAATCTTATTCTTCGCTCGAAATGGAGAAGCGAAATGACACAGCGGGCTTGTGAAAGCCTTCGAGGAGCCAGTCAGTCAGCCAATGTGTCTTCTTTCAATGAAAGCAAGAGTAAGAATGGGTATGTGGAATATCCGTCCATTGTACGAGACTTGAAGGGTGCCCAGGTAGGCAAAGAGATGCGACGATATGGCTTAGAAGTACTGGGTATCTACGAAAGCAGATGGAATGGATGTGGATCGGCGACATTGTCAACGGGATAGTCAATAATCTACTCTGGTCACTCAGATGACAACCACGAACACACTGAGGGAGTGGCCATCATGATGTCGTCAGTGGAAGCCAAAGCCCTAATGCAGTGCGAACCACTTTACTCTTGGAGGATCATGACTGCAAGATTCAAAATACAAGCATGAAAAGGAGGTTACAATTATCATGCAATGCTGAGCACAGTGCAACAAACAACGCGGAACAAGAAAAGAAGGAAGATTTCTACAGAAAACTACACACAGTAAAGGACAACATCTCGAATGGTGACATCAAAATCCTCTTGGGCAATATGAATGCCAGCTCAACTGGGAGCAAATAGTACACGAAGAAAACTCATCATAGGCTGAGAGGCTCTGATTCAGCAAAATGAATGAGAACGGAGAGTTTGTCGCAGACTTCTGCTCTTTCAACAACATGGATTTCGCCCGACAAACATAACACAAACCAAATAGATTTAATATCAATGCTGCTCAAGGATGTGGAGACGCAAGCAGTCTGCTGGATACAAAGTCGAGAGCGGGAGCAGATGCGCGCTGAGGCCATTACCTAGCTAGTTCAATGGACTTTCAAGTTGAAGCTGAAATCCATGAAAACAAATGGAGACAGACCACTGTATTTCAAGTTCATAATTCAGAAACTGAAGAACAAAACTGCAAGGGATGTTTTTGCTACAGATTGGATCAGAGCAAAGTCAGACACACTACGTGGCATCACTAAGGAAACGTGTTTGGAAGAACATTGGAACTCTCTGAAAGAGTTATTTAATGAAACGCGTAAAACTGTTCTAGGAAGAAGGAAGAGACAAGACAAGGAATGGCTCTCAAATGATACCTGAAAGCTAATCGAGCAAGGGAGAGCAGGATGGTGAAAGAAATGCCCCAATGCAAAGATGGACAACGGAAGGAAAGGTGAGTTCAATATACACTGAACTGAATAAGGCAGTGAAGAAGAGTGCTAGAAAAGACAAACAATATTTCTACGACATTTTTCTTTCCTTCACGTTCCCCAGTGGAACATAGGGCTTCAAGACAGTGACTTGAAGTTTCTGTAGCAGTGTTTATTTTACAGGATAGGGTTGCTAGCCTCATGCCCAACCTTTTCTCTTCACCAGCATTATTTCTGGCTTAGCGAGGTAAAGGTGTGTGTCGGCCTGGGGTCGAACCCCGAACCATGTGCATGTTTGGCGAGCGTCCTAACCGCTACGCCACCGACATACTAACTGGCAACTGAAGCAGAACAGGCTGACCGCAGGCAAATGATACATCAGGATACGATATCAGATAGACACCAAGTCTCTATCCGAGAAGACATCAACCCAGATGACGAAACCACTAAAAGATGCTCAAGGGAACGTGATCACCAAGGAGGAGTAGCAAATCAAGCAATGGCCTGATCACTTAAAAGGACTATTCAATCGACCACCACCGCCAACTAGCTCAGAAGTACACCGATACCAACTGCACACACGGAAATGCCAGTGGACACCACTTCTCTAACGAGAGAAGAAATCGTGAATGTGATCAAGCTGATGAATGCAAGTCTGGAAGGCTGCAGGACAAGACGGCACTTCTCCAGAAGTACTGACGACGTCTCCAGAGATTACAGCAGATGTTTTCACTCCATTACTGGAAAAAGATTGGAAAGAAAGAAAGGTGCCCACTGACTGGAAGAAGGACTAGCTACCTCGTCACACAGTCAAAGAAGGGCAAATTAGACCTGTGCAAGAAATGACTGGCGTGGAATAATGCTTTTGTCCACGCCAAGTGAAATACTAAGTCGGATCATCCTGGAGAGAAGAAAAAATATACTAAATACAGAACTCCGCCAGGAACAAGCTGGATTCAGGGAAGGTAAATCATGTGCTGATGAAATTGCAACTCTACGCATCGTCATCACAGAAAAAAGCTTTGTTGACTTTGAGAAGGCTTTCAACAGCGTAGCTAGAGAAGTAATTTAAACTTACTTCAAGACTACGGCGTTCAATGCCCAAGTATTTATCGACCTCATTCAACAGCCATGTGACAATGTCAGGTGTCAGGCAATTAACGATGGAAAACTCTGCGAGGCGTTCGAAGTGAACAGAGGAGTAAGAGAAGGTTGGCTGCTTTTCATCACCGATGATATTCTTAATTTTGTTGGACTGGATTATGCGTCATACTGTGCTTTGGGAGCGAGGAGTCAGGAATACGCTGGGCGACCGATAAGAAGACTTTAGAAGATCTGAGTTTCGTATGTGGATAACACATGTCTAAAGTAAGAGAAACTCGAAGACTTGCAAGAAAAAACCATCAAACTGGTGGAAGAGGTAGGCAGCGAAAATCTTCCGCTGTCACTCAGCATAAGGAACAAGATTCGCATTTCCAACACCAATGTGAAGTCGGTCATTGCTTCTAAACGAGTCAGAAAAGTACACTGCGTATCAGTCACGAATCGGATTTCCAACAGCCTGTTGCAGACTTTCATCAACAGCTGCTTTCGCTCGCTCAATATTGAAGATCGAATGGCCAGTCAGAAAGAAGAAGCAAAAAGAGACTAAGGGAACATACCAACAAGAGAGAGCCAATCGCTCAACCAAAATGTAGGATAAAGGGGAGATAGATTGGTCGGGCAAACATTGATGAGACTGCAAAATGACATTGCCCTCCAAGCCATTACTCGAAGGAAATCGAAATGGAAAGCGACGAAAGCGTCGTCCTAGAATGACATGATTGAGTTCGTATGAAGAAGAGATGCGAGACCTCAGTCAATCTTGGACCCGGAGGAAGAGGACGGCAGAAATAAGAAAAAAGTGGAGATGTGTTCTTGAAGTCATATGTCTCACTGGAAACGCAAGGGAATAATAATAACATAGTGAACGATTTGTTGGAAGTAATTACATCAATAGAGAGGACATTAATACGCTGCTTAATGCAAACTATAATTCAACATGTTTTCGCAAATTTCATATGACAAGGGTCTTTGGTTATAAATGGTGTCCAACCATTGGATTTTTGATTTAATCAGGATGTTCATGTTTTCAGACCAGATTTGTCTTTCTACTCGTACAACCGATTTTTGTCTCTGCTTAGCGTTTTGAGATGAGGAGAAGAGAAACCGCCAAGTCTTTTGAATATCGTTTGTTTAGGCCAACATATGGCGTAGTAGAGTCTATTATAATCCGCACTTTTTATGATATTTTCATTCTGTGTGTGCTTAGTAACTAGTCCTTCAGCCGATGAGACCCAACTCATGTGCTCAATATGCATGAATGCTAACTTCTAAACCACTCAGTGTATGCGTACTGACAATGATTCACAAATTATAACGTTAGAGCCGTCCACTACTCATCGTTAGTTTTCATTGCTCCTCTAAATTATACCTTTTTCAGTTTTCCTGTCAACTGACTGGATTGAAATGTTCAGCCGTCGAAGCGCTGTCCACTAGACCGGTAAGGACACGAATGTTACCGGCTCTTGTGCAACGAGCGTCACCTTTGCCATGTTGATTCCACAGGTAGTTAACACACACCAAATTACTTCTTGGTGTGACAACTGGAACGCTGGAAAGAGCACTATTGGGAGCAGTTTAATTGGCCCACAGCCATGCTTAACCTGCCGAACATCCCTAAATAGGATATATACACAGGTCCTCCTTTTACAACGAAGGTTACTAAAGGTGTCACTAATCTGAAACAAGGCAAAGCCGCAGAACCTGATGGAATGACTCCAGAGGTATTTAAGTACGGTGGAGACAGTTTACTGTCTTCCTTTACAAGTCTTCCTGTGATAATCACAGAGGAATTAGCTTGACTAATAGATTATCTAAAGTCCTAGGTTCAGTAATATTGCGTAGACTAAGTGGTTCTCAGGAGGCACAAACACGAGAAAACTAGGCAGGATTTAGGCCAGGAAGAGGGTGTTAAATGATCATATCTTCACCCTCCGACAGATTCTAGAACATAGGCATTCTTACTAGCGTTCAACAATCATTATATTTCTCGACCTAAAGGAGGCATTCAATTCTGCCAACCGAGAGGTTCTCTGTCGATGCTTGGCTGTAAAGGGAATGCCAAGAAAATACATTGCACTAATCAAGGCACTCTACTCGTACTCATGCAGCCAGGTGAAGGTTTATGGTGAGTTGTCATCTGAAGTGGTGACGACTAGTGGCGTCCGTCAAGGATGCCCATTATCCCCATTCTTATTCAAATTCATCATAGATGTACTAATGGACTTAACCCTAACCCACTTCAGAAACTCAGGGATTGACTTGCTACCAGGGAATAATCTCGTTGACTTAGAATAGGCAGACGATATAGTCCTTCTAGGCGAGGACGCTGACAAAATGCAGAGTCTTCTGAACACCTTGAACTGCAATCTACGAATATTTGGCATACGATTCGCTCCCACCAAATGTAAGATGATGTTACAGGATTGGACTACACTCACTCCTAGTTTAGAAATAGGGAGTGAAGTTGTAGAGCACGTTGACAACTTCACTTACTTGGGTAATTGCATCAGCCGGCCCCAACGGGTTGATCTCAGACAAAATCTCAGCACGGGTACAGAGGGCTAGTTTCGCATATGCCAGTTTACGCCGTCTCTGGCGTAGACGTGATATCCGACTATCGACCAAAGGCCTTGTGTACTGCTCATCAGTCCGCTCCGTCCTCCTTTATAGCTGTGTGCCATGAACATTGGGAGTAGAGGATATGAAAGGCCTGGCTAGCTGTCTTTGATCATAGTTGTCAACGTTCTATCTCCAGTTTGAAGTGGTATGATAGAGTGAGCAATACTGAGGCTAGGCATCGAGTGCTAGGTAAGGAGCGAAAGTCGATTGATGAGGCTGTGAAGCTACACTGACTGAGATGATTAAGATTTGTTTTAAGTATGCCTACTCTCCTCCTTCCTCGAAGGGCAATATTAGGTGACATAAAGTCAGGTTAGAAAAGAGATAGTCATGGTGAAACCAAAACATGGCTTCATCAATCAATGATATCCACAACAGTTAGTTTAAGCCATGTAGGAAGATTTAGACTTCTTGACTGGTTGGGGTCTTCGGGACGGTAAAAACCAATGAAGGCTGGAAACAAATGGTGACATGGCTCAAAATCGTTCTCAGTGGCGCAGATGCATCCACTTGTCGTGACTTATGATTCCCAATTAAACTGTTTTGTTCTTCGTTATTGCTATTCCTTTGTCTCACACCTCTGTTTACTGTCTCTAATATGCATTTCTCCTACTTTCGTCTTTTGCTTTATGTGCTACATGGAGTGTGTCGACTTGAACTGCCGCACATATGTGCAAAGTTCTGTGTCGAAAACAGACAGACAAATTACTTCTTGTAACACTCAGTTGATGGGAAATAACGCATATGCCTGCGTATAATAAATTTCATCACGTACAACATATCTGAACAGAATGAAACAGTAATGTGGAATTTACATTTTGTTTTCAAAATTTATGACAGTTTTGTTTTGAGGCCATTTTTCTAAACCAGTTAAACTAGTGTTGACATGCATAGAGAGGGATGGATGCAAAGGTTTCTCGTAAATTTTCATTCACATATGCACACACCTTTCTGAATAATTCAGTGATGGTTAGTCAGACAATCATGAATAGTCAGATTCAGCCGATTTCTGATTGGTGAGTGGCAGTGACCACTGAATGAAAGAGTTTGATATTTCAGTGATATAAATAGTCCGAAAAATATTTTATGAGTATCAAGTTATTTAGTGACTATTCAGCACATATTGTGGGTGAGTTCCAGTGGTATAAATATTCATATGATATACTGTGTAATGTCTAATTAACGTTTGAGAAAGATTCACATTCTCATTACCATAACATACCATATATGTATGAAAGTCGCAGATATTGTTTGTGGACAGTCTCTCCTGCACTGGTTCAAGCTTCTAGACCAGCCTATTCGTATTTTACAGTTAATCTTATCTAGCATTGGGTGTAGTGGAACCTGCGATAATTTTTACAGGTGTTGGAAATTGTAGCTGCGTTGTGTGACCCCTTTTCATAAGTCTAATTTCCAAATTTTGCTGACATTGTATAAAATTCGTGAGAGTTCATTCAATATAGTCTGATGGATATGTCAAGTAGTGTTATTCTGGAAACATCAACCGAGTGAGTCATCACTGACTATTCCTTCTTCCTTAATTCACGCAACTGATTTCGGTGGTCTCTGGAGAAAGCAATTAAGAAATTTAGATATCTCGTCCATCCTGTGAAGACACGAGACAGAATGTAGATCAGTTTTCTGCTGATTAAGATTCTCAAGTTCACATTCTGCATTAACCTCATAAACGTCTCATATCGGGATATAGGTACTCAAATGGTTAGACTCGCATTTATGTTGATTGCTAGTGCAACGATGGAACATTTAAAAACATAATTTTTCTAATCAAAAACAGAAAATCTGTTTCCTTAGTTGTTGTCTACAGACTTTAGTTTAACTGCATAATGAAAGCATCAATCAATCAATCTTCTGACTTTTGGAAATACTTTTCGTAACACCCGGGCTAAATTTCAGAACTAAGTAGAAGAGCTGACAGACTGACTGACTGACTTAACACTGGTGCTGGAAATACCAATTTTATTCTTTAAGCAGGGGCGGCGAACGGAAGATTTCCGAACTGATTTTGGGGTGGGGACGATGGTCTGTCTTGAGTTTTCGATTAGATTTGGCATTCACATCGTCATATGTTTCGACTGTGTGTAGTTGAAATGATGCTGTTCAACCAGAAAAGTGAAGGATGTGACATCTTCCAAATTTACTCAGTTGACAGTGATTGATGCTTGCTGTTAGTGTTAACGGGTTTGTTGAATTGTTGTTTGGTTGATTATCTTCAATACCTTGATCTACTCTGTGTTCCTGTGAAGTCCTGTTTACGCTAGCTGCTTCTTTTAACAGTTTGTTCATTTTCCTCTGCGTGTCATATTAAAAGTCTGAGAAGTTCTAATCACTCATAGTCTTCTTTTCTAACTGAGGCGTCTTTGTCTTGTCAATGATGTTGATATTGTTTGAATCGACACGTCTGGTCAACTCATTGTAATACATTATGTGAATTACGTACACTGTTCATAATTTTAATCACGATACAAAATAGTCTGAACATTATCAAATGAAAATAAGCAAATCGAATTACAGTCAGAATGCTGCAAATTTTACCTCTCAACAAATGTAATGCCAAAGAGAAAACTGTGACTGTTATACACACCAACCTGTAGAAACGAGTGTATATTTTAGAAATGATGGAAGACAACCTAGAATATACATAGTATATGAATCCTGTGTGGTGAGTATTATTATTTCCTTTAATTCCTAGAGGAATACAGGGCTTCAGCCGTGCGTCCCCATTGCGTTTGGTTCTCTGCTAGAGTCTTCACCTGGCTCTATTTCTGCCCACATGCTTTCATCTTACCTTCACTTGATTTCCTCCAAGTTACTTTTGGATGACCAACTCGCCGCTTCCCTTTTGGGTTCCACTCGAGTGACGGCTTGTCTAGTGATGTCACTTGATGGCTTCCTCAGAGTATGGCCAACCCAACTCCATTTCTTCCTGCCTATTTGTTTCACAATCAAATCCTGGTTGGTTCGTTCCCAGAGATCTCTATTGCTGATCTTTTTTGGCCGGCCATCTGATCTTGAGTATTGAGCGAAGACAACTGTTAATGAAGGTCTGTAGTTTGTTTGAGATGCTCTTTATGACGCGCAGTGCAAGTCTCTGATCCGTATAGTAGCACTGACTTCACATTGGAGTTGAAAATCCGGATCTTGTTTTTGATGCTGAGTGCTGTCGACCTACACACAGGCTTGAGAGTAATGAAAACTTGTCTTGCTTTCTCACTTCTGTTTTCTCTATGTTTACCTGGAGTCCTATCTTTGATGCTTCTTATGTCAACTTGTTGCTTTTCACTTGCATATCTACCAGTTTGTGCAAAATCAGACATATATCATTGGCGAAGTCCAGATCCTCCAAGTTTTTCATGAGGGTTGATTTTATGTCTGTTTCCTCGCTGTCCGCTGTCTGTCGCATTATCCAGTCTACTGCAATCAGGAAAATCATTGGCGATAGTAGGCAGCCACTTTGTCTTACTCCTGTCCTCACTTCGAAGGGTTCCGTAAGTTTCCTGTGTGATAAGCTGCTGAGTTATACCAGCTCGTAACTGCCTACCACGTTGAGATATTTTAGAGACAAAACTGAAAGCTGTCAAACGCATTGACAACCCTTTCCTAATCATCACTAGAGAATTTTATCAAGTTTTCAGTGTCATGATAGCGCTACCATATACATAAGCTGCCCTTTAAGATAATCACACATCTATGATAGAGATTTGTATTAAGGTGTATGTGATTGCGCCCCATAAATTGGGTGGTACACTTGAGAAGCTTTCCTAGTCTCTTTCTAGACTTCTGCAGTGTGGACCTGAATATTAAGCGTGAGCTTATTTCTATTCTCCTTTAATATTGATAAACTTGTATGTCCTGACAGCCGGTATTGTAAGAAAATCTTACATTACTGTGGCATTGACGATTTTTGTCTTGAAATTCGACTGTATCTTCTGTCACATAGCTTGCTCACTCTTTCATAGTTGATACATTTTCTGGAGATTTTCGGCAACCAAAATAATAAGCAGGTCGTTGAAATTCTAGAGCAGTGTGAAAATAACTTACACTGTCACACGTTTCCAGCAGTTCCTGGTAGTGATCTGACTCACTGTTCAAATGAATGCACGACACCGTATTCTTCTAATTTAATGGGATATGCAGTTGTACAGCAGAAATACATGCTGGCTATCTGAAATAATAATTCAGATTATGATCTGTGATTGACTTGACACCATACATATTAATCGAGAAAGCAAGCATCGATTGATGATGCTGTGAGCTACTGATTAATTGAGATTACTAGTTTTATAACCCTCCTCACATCAACAAACCAGAAAAATTGAAGTGAAATAAGCACCACATGATTGTCTCACTCCTCTGAGGTCTAATGCATCAGTTGTGCCACACTTTGACTAAGCTGAGGGGAAGAAGAATTGACTCCGCTCTCGGAGTTGATTTATGCTAGATACGCCACCGATGGAGTCGGTCACAAACCAGCGAAACAGCTGTTCGGTGTTTAGATTACCTCAGTATTGCTGGCTGACAATACCTACTGGTTGATGCGAAGAACACTTCACAACAACTAATCTTGATCAAACGGTGGTATATGGTGTCACAAAGTTAGATTTTGCCCCTTCGAACTGTGGAAAATTTACCTGAGAATTTCACCTACTGTACAGTCAAGTTGATCACCATCCGACAAGTAATTCACATATTTTGTCTTGAAAGTGCAATCTGATTTGGAAAATGTTCAAATATGAGATTCGTGAATGCTATTAATGCATGAATAAGCTTTTATTAAGTCGCTTGCATGTCAGGGCATGGTTTGAATGCAACTCAAAGTCGAAGTCGTTTACTGGGACGTGAGTCCGTTGATAACATTGTTGTGATGGTAGGAGTTGGAGGAGATGAGATTTTACGGGATTTACTAGTGACATGTTGTAGGGGACATCAATATGTAGGAAAATTTGAGATGTTCTGTTGAAGGCGTATATTCCACTCGTAAAAGAAGAGAACAGAAAAACCTCAATTACTGTCGTTCATTTCAAATTACTTTAAATGACAAATCATCACCTTTTCCCTTTTCCTACATATTTTTAGTAAAATGGAGTTCCATGGGTCAAAATTCAACGTCATCATACTCATCATTCTGTGCATAGTCAATATTATGAAGATTGAATCAGCAACGTTTATGCTTCAAATGACAGTTGACAAATCAGGTAATTCAAATGTATTACATGTATTTGAATCACTGAATTGAATGTGATATTCTTGTGACTAAGTATCTCGACAAATCGCTTCTTGAAAATCATTATACTTCTCACTAGTGACTGACTGACTGACTACAGGATGACGTTACCTGGAATTCATATCAGACTTTCGACCACTGTTGGAGCATACATTCACCTGTTAGGTGATTGGTTAACAGTGGTGCTATATATTGCGAATTAGGAAAAGTGACAATTCGTAGGACGCTTAATTCAGTCATAGTGAATGAAAAATTCAGTAAGCGCATCTCATCAACTGAACGTTTCTGGTTCCATTCCTCATGGGGTAATGGTGTATATTAGTAATGAGCCTCAGACTACGATCAAGTGGTTTTCCTGTTATACCTGTGTTTTTGAATGCTTTTCTAGCTGATATCACTTCATGATCCATATAACACATGAGATATTCCAAAGTATGTGAGAATGTTTCTATTCTTTCGTTGTGTTGGTTTGCCTATTCAACAGTTATATGATAGTTCAACGTGTCACGTTATCCCGAATGCTAAAATGAGCGAAGACTTCATTGAAGTGAAGAAAGCAGCAAGCTTTGTCAGCTGATCTTCCTCGATGTCCTAGACTATGTATCATGGAGCGAGGAAAGAGGAATAGACTGGACAAGTTGGGATAATCTGGAAGATCTGTATTTCGAGGCAGATGATTTATGTTTTATCTCACACAAACTTGAAGACTTACAAATGGAAACCAACAAGCTCTGAAGAGAAGCAGATAGAGATTACGGGACTTCAAGTGAACTTCTAGAATGCGAAATCAATGAATTTGACCGATGGAGTGATCACAACAGCATGCACTGATCACTTTCAGTGGAATGAATTTGATTGTGGTGACTTACTTCATTCATATTGATAGTTAGCTTCGTTTCAAGCACAGACAATTGGTACTGATGTGCATGTGACAACCATAGTTGGAAAGGCAAGACTGACGTTCATCACTGTGAATCCAGTGTGAAAATCGTCTGCACTCCACCTCGGCACAAAGAACAACATTCAAACCAGATTACACTCCAAAAACTGATTGGCAAGACGAATCTGTGAGAAAAGACAAACGAAGTACCATTTCGTCAGAAATATGCAGAGGTAAGTAGGAGTGGTTCAGATACACGTTGGAGAAGCCATCAAATGACATCGCGCGCAAGACGATTGATAGACTGAACCCCGAAGAGGTACCAGATATTCAGGCATGTGTTTGAGAGTGATATGTGGGAGATGGTTTGGTTTAGAGCAAATGAGAGAACAAGGGCATTAATGAGGCCATTCTGAGAATGATAGCAGCATATAGAACAAAGTGTAAATGTACTATCGAAGGTGTATGTTTCTCTCGGAATCCGAAGGAACAATACTTATATTGGTTCGCAAGTTTTCAGGGTAAGAATGAAAACGATATCTCTCCGTGAATGTCTACCTTACTGTCTTGTGTAAGCTCCAATAACCGTCGGGGTAATGTGGATGATATTCGACTTTACTTCGTCAATGTCCCATTGGTGACTCGTTTTCTTCTGTATCTTTAGCAGTATATAATTGAGGTGAGGATGTTTTTTCGTATGTCAGTTTACATATAATGGACAAACCAAATGACCTAATTTCAACTCCTATCCAATAATGTTAATTGGCTCAATTACGAGGAGTTACCTATTCCGACTAACCATTCAACTCTTAGTCTGTCATATGAATTGAAAGGAAATAATACTCAGACAGTCTATAAAAAATGGCTCTGTTTTTCATTTGAATCCAAATGGCTTCCACTTATGTGAGTAGACTTTGTAAACAGAATCAACTGTAGTACTGCACTATTACTCCTTCTTCTGCGCACGGAGCGAGATCAAATAGAACTCCTTCATTTCATCAGTAGCTTTTCTGCGGAGATAGTGAAAGTACATAGTAAAAAATTTCATCATCAGGATATTGAAAAGGAAAGAACACAAAGCTCAGCAAAGATAATTTCACCCTCACCAGCTCTACAAACGCATCTTTTTATATAAGTATATAGTACGTTACATTGTAAACTACTTCGATTGACTGAAGTCAACTTTAAGGCGTTTGGCATGTTTCAGGTAGGACCACGGATTGATATCATTATGCAAAACCATAGAAAACCAGAGATTACTACTGGATAGCTATTAATTTCCCACCAGTGACTCCTCAGTAGTATACACACACCGGGTAACGAAAATAGAATATCCTGGTTACAATGCACGCTAGCTCGCAGACCATTCAACCAATGTGGCCTGACTCAAACACCCACGAATTCCTACTTACTTCTACTCCGGTAACCAAGCACTGATGATGAGCCATAAACGTCGGTAAAACCACTGACTGTTCAGTACTCAATGGTGGTTTCCAATGCTTCTCTAAGTGTATCAGTCAACTGTCAAGCTTGATGCTTTCATTTGGTGAGGAAATAAGAATTAAAGTAAATAAGTGCAGTTTTAATGTACAGAGGGATTGTAATTTTAAATGAGTAGACTGTGGCTAACTCTCAGATTCATAAATTTATAAATATTCTCATTATTCATATTAGAACAAGAAATCTAAGCGAACAATATTGTTTTCAACTAGACGCATTTCAGGCTAATTTTTAGATAAAATATTCTACCAATGACCTGTCGTTTGTGGTGTTAAATAATAATAGTAATGCTAGAATTACTAGTAATGTGTTAAATGTTTGAACGCCAGTGATAACCATGACTATAATGATAACAAATAATGATAATAAGGTTTAAGCGAGTGACCACAAAAATAGCGCAGATAGTAACATGTGTATTTGTAGTTAATTCGGTTAATAAATTAGGTCAAATCGTACATGCTTAGTAATAATGAAGGTGAAGTGGACAGATATTCAGAGCTTGAATAAATATTAATAAGAAACGAAGGAAATGGAACATAAGAAATACTGTGAGGGTTTTGATTATAATTTTCCTAGATCTGGGGAGAGAAAATTATTATTATGCAAAGACTAGGATTGTTCACTCGAATGTCGACAGCTTCGTCTATGTGTGAAAGGCACTTGTGACTTACGTTCGAAAGTCTCGGTGGTGCGATAGGACAACACTGAAAGCACTATTTCTGTCCACTTGGTGACTGAATTCGACCAAAGGAGTCGAAATAGAACTTCTTACAGGTTTCGTCTGGCCTTTTCAGAACCATGTATGAAGACACTCAATAGTGGATTTGTTTACCTCGGAAACATTATGATGAGTACACATGATCAAGTAGCAGGAGTAGCACTGATGACTAAGTGTGATTATGTTGACAAAGTGAATTTGATTTTGACGGATGAAACGAAGTTCTTTAGGCCTGACTACTCAACGGATCCAAGGGGAAAGGCTGGACAGCAGTGAAAAACACCCTTGAGCAGCTGGAAAGTGGAGTGAGCTCAGAGGCAAACGACAAAGATCTGGAAGCCTATTGGGAGTAATACTTTCTGATTGTACGGTCTGCCCAAAGTGCATGAACCGGGACTTCCTCTTAGCTCAGTATTGGACAGGCCTAATTCGACATAGCATCGAGTGGCAAAGTGTCTCGGTGAACTCCTCCAACTGTTACACAAAAATGTGATTATTCACAGTGTTTAAGACGCATAAAAATTCATAATAATAATTTAAATAGAAATCAAATGTTATCCTCAGATGTCGCATCACTGATCACCAATACATTACTTATAAAGACTCCGGAATTCAAATGCAAACAGAACTTACAAAAGCAGTTCACCAATGGAATCCCATTTATTAGTCTGGAAGAGTTGGTTTCAAGGCGTACAATGAATGAACACTTCAAATTCAACAACTTTCATTTCAGTCTAACCAACGGTATTCCCATGGGTTCACCGTTGAGTCCAATTTTAGCTGATTTTTTTCTTGACAAACTTGGTAATAGTCCACTGAAGCAAGTAGTAGATTAAAACGGATTCTTATTTTCATTATAATGATAATAAGTACATTAAACGTGATAAGAAAGCTGACAAGAATGAAATGTTGATAAAATATAATGACGCATATCCACCGATCATCTTCACTTGTGATGAAGAATATGATGGTAGACTGCACTTCCTCAATGTCCAATTGAGTGGAAGACAGACCAGATGGTCAGCTCAAGAAAGATGTTTGTAGACAACCTACATCTGTAGGACCATAGACACATTTCGTCAGTTTTGTATGAATCCGACACAAAATCACTTTTGGTCAGATGCTACACGAATAGAGCAAGAAGGATCTGCACAGATGACTCCATAGAAAAGGCGTGAGGATACATCCAAAATGCGCTGACTCGAGTGGGTTATTCTAGTAGATTTGTAAGCAGACACATGAATACCATGTATAATAAAGACAAACTGACAGCAGTGAGAAAGAAACAACTTTTGCTAAAATTGCAATTCAGTGGAGACTGACTAGTGAAGTCTTACATCTAAGATTATCGAGATCATTAAATCGGATGTATGCTGCCGGCATCCTTTGTCTGTCACTTTCCAGCCAGCCAATCGTGTTTACTAAAGTGAAAGACAGTTTGCCTAGGTGTGTGTCTACAGATGTAGGTGCTCCACTGGAGAGAGCTATTTATAGGGTGAACAAGCAGACAGCTCAACAAACACAATAATAAGCATCTTCGTTCATGGTTGAGCATGACGGCAGATGCTCAACGATGATATAGGCTAGTAGTCACGTTATCTGTCGTGAAATGGAAGGAGTTAGAATTGAATGGTGATCAGATGTTGTCCTGGCGGTCAAATAGTAAACCATACTGTCCCGTCACACGACAATCCTGGCTCCGATCGCTGATGCCTCCCTTAATAAGTCCACTCACCGGCGGTTTTATTGATTTATATCCAGCATATTACCTGACTGTTAGATCTCTTTTTCCAAGTAGTATCAAACTAAAGATATGAATGACATTTGACTTTGTGTGATCTATACTAGCTGATTGGATAGTAATGGACTATTACTGACATAAAATTGACGACGATAGAGGGTGGAGTGAAATTCGATATTGCAGCAAGATATGCATCAATGGCTTGAAAATTATCAGTCGTAATCTCCACTTATTGAACTCCGAGGCTCAGTTGATCAGTAAATCATTATTATTTCACCTGAGTCGTGATCTGTGTATAAGTTTAGAGAGTTATAACCTCTCCTAGAAACCATTTGGATGTCTTTTGTTTATTTTATTTCCAGGACAATTGACTGTTCACTTTGATGGGATGAACTTCACTTTACGTGATGACTTCACATTAACAATTCGAGATAATGACTGTGAAAGGAGAGTTTCACTGAAACCACCAACCCTAAATGAGCTGGTGACGAGAAAAGGATATCGTCCAGGTTCTTTGTGAGTTTTGTTTTATTGGTAATGTTCATATTAGTATGCATATTTGACTCACAAACATACTGCTCAGTTTTTCATGCAACAGTATTCTTTCACAGGATATGCACGTTTCTTTGTGTCATCGTTGTATTATGTACACAGTATCACACTTGTGGTGTCACATGTAATGGCAAGTGTTTCCAGTTCTATAATAGTTCATGTTGTTCCGAGCTAATTTGTCAGTCAAATTATGGATGTCGATTTTTTGTTTTTTTCGCTTCATCCCCTATCATCAGTTGTCTGTTGTACTGAATATCAATTCCATTTTGACTAACACAGAACGACATGACTTGAGATTGAAGTGCAGATATTTTTCACAGATCAAGGCAGGCATTACAGTGGCAATTCAATCTCTCACTTCAATTAGAATAAGATAGTTTCAGCCAGAAATAGTCTCTCGAAGATTTTAAAGCAAACTGAGTGATTGTCTTGATATTGAAGGTATTGTGAAAGGGAGCAAATAGAATATCTCCGATCTCAGCATGAGTTTCTCTTCGAGTCTTAGTTAGTCGTCCCATATCTTGTTGGATTTTGGTGAAGTTTGTCGTTTTATTCATAATATAAACAAGTTGAAACTTCCTGCTGGTTAGACTTACCCTCTACTCTTACAATTTCATAATTCTTGTATGCTGTGTGCCGGAAGTTTTCTCCCCCGGACGTCGCAAAATCGGACTGAGTCACATCACGTAGAACACTGTAGGCTGCAAGTAGTGTTAGTGGCGTGCGCCTATGACTTAACTAAAACACATTATTTTCAACAGGCACTTCAATTCTTGCAAGCAGATAGCTGAATTTGTCTCATCTACCCCTGAACATCCAGTTTAATATTCACCAACTTTTCCTTTGTATCTCAATGGGGTTGGAACCAGAGAAAATTTGACTAGAAATTATGCTAGTGTGAGCAGCAAAATAAAAAATACGCTGCTGTACTGTATTTAGAACGGGTTTCGTGTGAAGAGACAGGTGTCATGAAAAAGCGTAGAAAATCTCCAAATCAGTAATTGAATTAAAAATTCCTCTTTAGCTGTATAGATGATTGCCAATAGGCTCTGATGACCTCCATACACATACGATAAACTCTGTGACACTCGCAGTCACCCAACTAATCATTTCACATACAGACTCCCCTCGAGCAATGGCCGCACATGTGGTATCACTCAGCCGTATTCCCAATGCATGTCCTATCCATCTCCTTTTATGCAGATTTGTTCGAAATTCCTTCTGACTCAAGATGACAGTGAAAAAGAGTTGAACATTTCTGTGCAGGATAAATTCCACTGGAAAAGACACTGTAGCTACTGTTGCATTCGATTCCTGAATTATACAGCAGTCTTTTATGCAATCCAAAACTGAGCTGCGTATTTCACAAAGTTGATTTTGACGAGTACTCATGACTTGATTCTTATCATTCTATAGGCTGTGTAAAAGTTGGTTTGCAAGGAACCGAAATATTCATCCGGATATGGACGAAGTCAGACAGTACTATGAAGCGAGTAAACCATAGAGTATGGCTGTGCCAAACTATACTGCATGGGCAGCAAAATCACAAAATTAGACTTCATACTCATTGTATAACTGAAAAATAATTCAAATGTGTTAATTCAAATGCTCTCCTCGGATGTTTCCAATAAATACGCCTCCTCTTCCGAATGATGAGTATTCTTCTTCCTCTTTCTGTATATTAGATCTTCTCTAATAAAGTTATATGCGTAAACTGTCTTCGTGTTATTGACAAATGTGAATCATCTTTGTGTGTTGAGAAAGAAATTGAATGAATTGTTTTCGTGTTGGATGTGCCATTCATGTTGAGTTCACTTTTGTCAAGGACAGACACTCACAGTATGGAATCGCTAAAAAGCAGGAAGAATCAAACATCCTCACTTTATTGAATAGTTGTGTGTACAGTTTTTGAGTAAGGAAGGAAATTCGGTGTTGCTGACATCGCCGAACAAATCACAAAGTTCTGTTGAAGCGGCTATTTTCGGTGAATACATTCTGCCCTAAATCTGTGCAGTCACGTCTATATACAGTTTTGCTTTCTTGAAAGAGGGTAGTAACAGAAGTGGTGTTGATTGAATGTATTTGTGTCACGTATCAAGATGAATAAATCAATGTGTTAGTTACGATTTCACGCGAGTTCTTGTAAAGGCTAGACAAAATGAGCAGCCTTTCTTACAATCCGTATATATGGTGGGTGAGTTACTTTCTTCCGTTTAAACTCAGAATGGAGAATATAAGCTAACACAAAACAATCAAGTGGATTGTAAATCTTTAATATTTATTTGAAAACACATGAATTTGTCCACATCTGTAACTACTGTATTTCAGGGAATAGTGCGGGAATATGTCAGCATCAGTTGATTTAGGTTATTACGTCATGTGGCGGGACAGGCTAATATACTATCCAGCCACCAGGGCAACATACGATCACCCATCAATTCTAACTCCTTTGAATTCACGACAGATAGCGTCATTATATCATCATTATACTTCATCGACATTTCATTCTTGTCAGCATTCGACAACAGGTGGACGTAGCATGAATTCAGCACTGGAGTAGTTCCGCTGTATAATGAAGTGGAAAGTAATAAAGCTAATTGCAATATTAGTAACTAATAATCGAACAGTGATATCGTTAATACTAAAGTGAAACTTCTTGTGGGCTGCCTAACATTAAGGCATTGATAAATATATTGCCACTCCTAAATAACATGTGCGGGGTTTCGAGGATCGTTTTAAGGAAAGTAGAAGACTACATGTTTAAGAATAACAAAGTCTTTGATGTTATGACATTATTTGAGTAGGACGACTACTTCAAAGAAGTGACAGCAACCATAGGGGGCTGAAAGGAGGACGAACGAATAGGCTGATTGGTGTCGTAGCCTAAAGTGAGTTCAGACACGAATGATCATGCATAGCACAATATGCTTAATAACAACACACCAATGAAAGATATCCTGTGTATGATTTGTTTCCATCAAAAAAATGTTTATCATTGGTTAGTGTGAAATTGAGAAACGCTTGAAGAAATTTTTTATTCGTCTGCACCATAAATGACTCGTTCGATTTCTTTGGAAGAATAAAAATGGATAACGTATCTATCAGACACCTTTATATATGATGACACACAGTACTTATTTTCAAACTTGACTACTCAGGAAACAATAAATATCATCTGTCAATACAAAGAAGATATCCTTCTGTCGATGACTGATTTGTTCAAATTCCGAGACGTGTTGCATCGGAGAGACAATGGACTAAATCACTAACTTAATTATGAAGCATTTGGTTGAATGCAGGCATGCAGATCTCAGTAGATTCACTTAACAAAGTGAATCATTCAGAGACAACTTCGTCAAACCCACATGTACTGCTGACACATTCACAATGATTAATCATCTAGATTATACAAATATTTGAGAGAATTTGTTTTAGTATTATTATTACTATTTTGATAGTCATTCGCTGATTCATAAGTAGAATATGGAAGCAATATATATATATATATATGTATATATATATGCATATATATATATTCATGTGTGTTTACACCCACAGCCACATCTAAGGCAACCGTTTCTCCACCAGCTGAACTCGAACACAGTGCCTTGTACAGCGCCCAAATTTCTTCTTGAATTATCTACCCATGAAAAATCACCAACAGAAAACAACAACGTTGCTGTCCTCAATACTGGAAGTTTTGACTTAATTCTGAAGTATCACTAGCAACAACTGAAATGGAAATCTTATCACTCAGACCTACGTTTGCAGAAATGACGTCAACAATAAATGCAGAATCTCACTGGAGAATCTAATTCAGCAGAAAACGGATATGGATTCCGTCTCACAGCTTGACTCATAGACAAAATATCTAATTCGCGTGGATTGTGTGAAATGTCAACAAAATTTGTGAGGCAGACTTATCAAACAGCATCCCTTAATGAACAGACAGATCGACAGATTGCAAAGATGTTTAGCAGGGAAATTTATAAACAACTTCATCCATCCGCTTCTAAACTTCCCGTGCATGTACGAACCACTCTGTGCTATACTAGATGTATGATGAATTGTATATTGCGGAGTTGCTGTTCTGAATGCTTAGACCAGCGAAGCCAGATGTTTATGTACGTGAACGAAAATTTGAATAAAAAGTATCTCTTTCTCTGTATCCGCATAAACAACATTTTAATCGGATCAGATGAAAAGTCCAAACAAATAAAACAGTGATGATGTTTAGTAAGCAAAATGTAAATTTAAGGTCACTGAAGAGATTACAGTTTCAAAATGATCAGATATATTATACATGTTGAAATGTATTATGTAGAGACAAATCCATTATTTCACATCAACTAAATATTACGAGAAGTAATTTGGTGTGTGGTAGCTAGCCATGGGATCCACGATGCGCTTGAAACCCTTTGCATGAATGTTGGAGACTGTCAATGCCTGAATGTTCTACTGGAACGCTTCGACATTTGATGTGATATGAGCTGATTTTGCTTCTCAGTGAAGACAGCAACACACACTTAGTCTTACATGTAAAGAATTGCGCATTTTGGATTTGACTGCGTGTCAGCATGCAGCAACAAATCAATGGAAATTCATCTCCAGACATCTTCGCAGCATGCGTAATAAAAGCGCTCTATAAAGCCGTGAAAGTCAGAATTCGTGTCTGATTACTCATTGATTCAGTTACAACTGACTCAATGTTCTAGACACAAGCTTTAGCATTGACAGCTAGCAAAGCGTTTCGAAGAACTGAACTGCCAGAATAAATGAATGTCTAGTACTCGCTAGTAGCTTTCCACAGTTCTCCAACTGATATCGATCAATGATCAAACTGGAAGGCACTCAAATCCCAACAAAGAAACGCTTTTTTGAAAAATGCAACACTGGATTTCAAACAATAACGAAATGTTACGAAGATATTCCATTGTGTGATACTTGTATGGTACTGAAAGTGACTAATTTGTATGTCATGTACGTAGATTTGTCTCATTATTCCTCCAAAAAACGTTTGATTGAAGTGAGATTCGCAAGGTTGTATGCTTATGATTAATGCATTCTACAAGTTTGCTTATTGTATAACTAATGAGTGCCGACAATCACGAAAGCTGAATTCACGGACACCCGCCGTGTGCTTGCTGTCATCTGACTGATGAAACCTGCTTTTCTTCACTAGTTATCTATTGATAAGCAACTTCAATTCGCAAAATTGTTTGGATGCAGGGGATAAAATGTGTCTCCACTGCTTCACAAATGACAAGCCAATTCCTGAAACAATCTTCAAAAGTGTAAAGAAAAGAAGTAAGGGATGTCAGTGGAGATATACTGCAGTGATGGTCAATAAAGCGCATCGTTTTCAAAGGAACTCCTTGAACAAGTCTTCTGCCTCAGAACCGATATATATGGAAAGATGAACTCGATTACTTCGTTTCACAGTCTCACCGAGATATCGAACAAGGTAGTGTACGCAGTGTTTGTACGTGCAAATAGAACTTTGAACATTTACTTAGTGTTAGAGGATAGATACATATCCTATATTTACTGTTGAGATCCGATTTTAAAGCACCTGCTTTCATTTAATACTGATTAGTAGGAAATCAAATTCATCGGATAACAACATCCCTTTGAATTACTCTATCTATCTCTAAAGCCTAGACGTGTATGGAACCTCCAGACAGGCAACGGTCAGTCATCTATGTACGCATTAAATATAAAGTGTGAGAGTGTCGACTGCTAACATGTGAACATATGACATGTTAACAGGTACTCTCAAACGATATGAGTCTAAAAGCAATGTATATGCCGTAAACGTTATACTCGTACAAGTATCAGAGAGATAATACTGTTGACGAAATCCGAGAATGTTGATGTGTGCTTTGGAATCCGATATGTTCAACTCGAAACCCAATCAAAAGATAGTTATAACGTGAATTTCTTGTAAAATAATTCGGTACGATATTCCGACGATTATTAAAAGCCCACACAGAATGACTCGTATAATCCGAAAACCCAGGATTTTTCTAAAATACGATACTATGTTTAAGAAAAAATTTGAAATATATTATACAAACTTCACTAGTTAGGTGTCAATGGCTGAATGCCGTCAAAAATACTACCGATATACGTCAGTAAATGGAAACATCAGAGATGTGTCAAAGGAGATCCACGTGTCATTCACACAGTGCGTTAATCATAGACACAGAATAAAGGGATACGGATAAACAATGTTCAAAAGGAAAGGGTACATGAATAAAGCAAATAATGTTCTATTATTAGAGATGGTGGCAAAATAAGAAATTCATCTTGCACTATTTACTAGAAATAAGAAGTACAAATATTTACTCAAATGGAGGAATGACAAGGGGTATTCGGAGAGGAATTAAAAGATATTCCTTTGATATTTGGGAAGGTCAAATTATTTGCTTTCGTATGCATAGCTCAGATTTCTCTCACTGAATGGTTGAAGTTGCGTGAGTGTAATGGAGATGAAGGCATACTGATTTCGTTAGGTCACTCTTCATTCTGTAGATTACTGATATTGTCACTGAGACAATTTTTTCGGTGTAAGTTGAAATTTACACCGCTTGGTCATTCATACTCGCGTCAATCACATTTACATAGATCATTTTCATTTTCAAACAACAAACAATCAGATACACTGCACACACAACAAATTTCTCATTCACCAGAAATCGGTTGCCTTATTTAAGGCAATCAAGGGAACATCATTTGCGTGAAATATAAAGTGTGAGAGTGTCGACTGCTAACATATGAACATATGACATCTTAACAGGTAATTCCAAACGAGATGAGTCTGAAAACAATGAATGTGGCATGAAAGTTGTTCTCGAACAATTCTCAATTGGATGCAAATTTTGACAAAATGCGAGAAGGACATTTTACCCTTAACCGGAACAATCACACTGTGACAAATTTAAGAATATTCTAACGAAAAAATTCTATATACCATTGAAAACACTAATAATAATTTGCTTTATTCCAGAAACAGTACTAGTGGTACAGTGTGGAATTTTCAGCACATATCTACAATATTTGCATCTAATTTTATCAAACATTTAAAAGCAGTATTTTGAAAAAATAAGTATAAAGACACCAACAGCAAAAAGACAACTACAAAAAACACAAAATAATTTTAAAGAATGCGAAAAAATACAAGAAGTAGAAAGGAAAATAAACATCATATAATAATATCTCAGTATTGGGTAGTGGAAGCTATGATGTGATTGTGCATGGTGACAGTAAAGCTGTAGTCATACAAGAAGTTACGAAATGATATTTAAGAATGTTTATCGCCAAGATGATCATTTAGTTTGGTTGAAACAACACTAAACAATCATAAAATAACATTTCAGGGTTGTTGTTTTGTTTTTTATTGTCAGGTCTAATGCGGTGTTTGTAGTGGTAGTGTGGGTAATCCTGCATAACACAAAATTTTGAGATGATGGTAATAGCGTTCACAATCAATGTTTGACAGTCAATATTGCCAAAATATAAAAAACAATCACAAAACTAATAATTACATGATGGTTAATGACAGGACACTTTTGCACTACTGATAGTGCCAATATAGTTGGAACCAGTATATGCACAAAAGAAGGAATAGAGTAAAGTACAAAAAAAGAAACCAGTGTTAATAATTTAGTAGCTAAGTATGTTTAAGAAGGAGTTCACTATAGAATGCAAAATAAGAGAGAAATAAAAGAGCCTAAAATTATGTTGCTAACAACAAAGCAAGTCATAGGTTTCGTGCTTAACATTGTCTCTGTCACTTAGAACACGGACGAAGTATGGTATCGCTGAGATCCTGTACTTGGTTGCACGAGAATATATAATTTCATACTGATATCTGGTTCTATTTGATGAGATACAAGGCGAGAGTTGGGAATAGAGGGGGTGTTGTGGGTCGAAGAGTTTGGTTCTAGACCATTTTTCGCATGTATTCAGATGCTTTTCAACTAAATTAGTGACGAGCTGACTGGGTTTTACACCACTAGTCCTACTAACTACCTTGAACATCCTTCTCAGGATGGCATAGTCCTTTTTCAGTAGACCAGGAAAGACTAACAGGGAGCAGTAAAGTAGAATAGGTAAGATACAAGAGTTGACAAATTGTGAAAGTAGAGGATCGTGATGACAGTGTGTGGAGATAAACTTTAATTTCAAATTGTCAGAGGAAAAGAAATAATAACAACATAATGTTCGGGTAATAATAAGCTTACCATATAGACAAAAGATTCGCTGAAATAATCAGTTATTTTGCATGCTTAGCTAATCGAACACTTGATTTTCGATGCGTTGTGTACATAGCTGTCTCTCAGTGTAAAGTCTTTCATGAGACATTTAGGGTGCTAGTATCTAACTAATCTCACTCCGTTGCTTTCTGAGCCCTCAGTAGCTATATCAGTCTTCTAACATCACCATATCTACTGTTAAGAAATATGACTTATGAACTTTCAACAGAGTTTTTGAAATAACTCATATTTCCTGTTATTACGAAACAAAACAATGTATTCAATGACACTGTAAGCAGATGTTTAAACTTCCTTGTAAATAATCATCACAGATTGGAACTTCATTTTACTCAGATTTGAGTCTGTTGTATAAGTTTCATGAATTGGGAAGCCAATACATCTACGAAAAAAGAAACAGTGACTGGTGTTTGATTCCTTTGCTTTAATGAAACAAGAATAAGAGCCGATGATGTCATATTACAAATTCAAGGGAAATCCCATGCAATTCTAGTTTCGTTGATATATTTATTCTCTGTCATCTCTTCTGAAAAATGCCTTCCACTTGCCAGTTTGAACATGATTGCATTCTCGTGACTTCCTCCACCATGTGGACATTGTATTCACTTCAGTTACATCGCTCAGTTTGCATAGTGGAAGGAAAGCCCACATTCATTCAAGTCAAGTGAGAGGAGCGTATGCCATAGGGTTTACTAATGCATGGTTTCATTTAGGTTGTAAACAGTTGAAGAAAATCATGCGAAATTAAGAGAATTTATTTCAGCTTATAATGTTTGTCCTCATACTGAACGAATACCAGTGCTTGTATACTGATTTCTATATGACACCTAAATACATATGACTCACTGGCAACTGAAGCAGAACAGGCGAGTGGCAGGCAACGGGGACGTCCGAACAGAATATCACATAATCAGGTGTCTTTCTAGGAGGAGATTAAGGCAGACGAAACAAATAAAAAGAGGTTGGTCAAGTAAGCCTAATCCTCATAGAGGACGAACAAAGCAGACAAGCTGTAATCACTTCAAAGCACTCCTTGATTGAACATCACCTACCTGTAATTCGTTGAGTAATATCAGCAATAGCAAGTTTGGACCGCCAGTAGTCATAAATTGTACTGTAACAACAGAAAGCAAGACACCGAAGGTTATATATACTTTTTCATTAGTCAAAAACCTGTTTATATACGTAAAGTTGATCTTATTGAACTAATCACTGAGCGTGTGATATTGGCTTACATCAAACGGCAGGAAATAGACAGTATTCTGTCCCCATTGCAATAATGAACTGTGAGAAAGTATTCTATCTCTAACATAAAATAGAATGTTCAAATATATACATATATCGCATTCTGCTGTTAATGCCGGTTTGAAGTGTTGGAACACCTGACGATAACATTCCAATGGCACACATTGTCTGTATCACGCCACCACACTGCAACAACAGCAGACGTATTGAATGAAATCAAAGTGAAAAAGTCCGGTATGTCAGGAGGACCTGAGAGGATTTCTCTTGAGGCCCCGAAAAGTCATTGCGAAAATCCAACCACTATTGCAAAAAAGTTTGAAAAGTAAGGACGAGTATCTATTGATTGGAAGAAATTTTAGTTTGTCAAACTGATCAAGAGGGGTGACCTAGAACTCTTCAATAGCTAGAGTACAATTATGCTCTTATTCTCTTTGAGTAAAATAATCAACTGAGTCATCATGGAGTGACGAACGTATGCACTGGATACATATCTGGATTAGGCAGATGATTTATGTCTGGTGTCTCACAAACTCGAAGACGCGTGGAAGAAACCCAACAAATTGCGGAAGAAGCAGTCATCAAATACAGGACTCGAGGTGATCATAGAGGAGATGGACAGAGGTGGTCATTATAAAAACCAATAACAACAACAGAAGCAACAATAACTATCAAAAGAATAAAATTGAAAGTGGTAACTTCCTTCAATTATCTGGCTTGGAAACATTGCCTAAACTACAGATAACTTGGAGGAGATCATGTGAGTTGTAGGAGATGAGAGCTGATGTGCGGTCGTGAAGTAACCTGGAGATGACTTCAGAGAACGTGACAATACTAAGTATTGTTGTTCCAATGGGAATCGAACCGAACAAGTATATCTGATATGATACAGATGAACGAGCGTTTTGACGTTTCATCATCTCACTTTGCATCAATCGAAACAGAATGAGCGAAATATATGGGTAATGATCCAAAGAAATTATTCAGTTTGTTAGACAATCGGCAGCAGAAAATGGGACAAAGTAAGTGAACTTCTTTGGCCAGGAAATTTATTCGGAATTATATGTTATATGAAAAGAGCATAATAATGAAAGGAAAATAACTATTGCATATGCTGCCAGTTTGAATTGTACATATAATACGACAACAGGACGAGATAGGGTGGACTCAACACGAGCATATTTTCCAGGTACGATGAGCTGTTTAGGACTCAGGCAATATATTACATCATTAAGTTTGCGTACTTGGTGGTACGAATGAGCATATTATCGTTTGTAATGGCGTCTAGATATCGAACCTAATAAGATGCAAGGTAGGGAGAGTTGTGAGTAGATGGGATGCTGATAGTCAGACAATATGGAGAGTTTCTCGAGTGAGTTGCGTTTTTTGCTGGCTGAACAAATGATGAGCTTATGTAGTGGCACATCACTTGTCCTGCTGACAGCCCTAAGTCTGTTTCGAATAGCTGCCCAGAAGAGACTATAAAGTTGATTGGGTTGTTGAAATAGAGGAGAGCAGATTAGATGCGAAGCCTAAAACACTTAAAACAAGAGGTGGAGTAGGAACAGCCTCATTGTTTTAACCTCCTAATGTAGACGGTGAAATGTATCATTTCCTCAGAAATCGACAAGATATGGGATAACGGAGATAAGTGAAAGATAGAAATATTTCAAAGTAATTCACACTTGACTGAGTTACTATTTTAGCGCCATCTATGCCTATTCGCTTTGCTAGAGTTAGATTGACACAGAGCAGCTGACGAGGAAGTGACATCATCAGCGTATCTAACGAGGTTGGTATCTTCCACAAGACACAAGTCATGTGAGAAGAGAGAAGCGCTTTTGAAACACATCTAGCCACTCTTTTTTCAAAGCGATTTGTTCACCTACTCATTCAAAACTCAGCCAACGTGAGACTCGCATTAATTCCAGCTGTGTCAATGAATTCTAACGCACGTACTTTTGCTGACGAGGATTCTTGAATACATGTTGGGGAGTCTATGCCTTAGTGGTTCAGCTTCGTTTGCCAGCGCCACATCTCGGCATCTGGTTGGAACAGGTCACAGTTTCAACATACTGATATATTCAAATGTCACGCTGAACAGACAAATGGCTTCACGATTACATGAAATACGTAGGGATGTCGCCTTTCGTAGAGGCAAACCTGAATTTTCTGAGCGAAACTAAACTGTTTTTTTAGCTTCTTAGTAACTTCACCTGCTATTTCAACGCAACTCATCGAATCACTAGTGCTAATGCAAGTGCTAATATAAGCAATATAATTATTGGTAGAGGCAGTTCTCGTGGTAGTAGAGGTAGTCAGTCCGTTTCGTGGTCAGTGTCAATAGATGGACTTGAGGCTGTGAAATCTGGATCACTAAATTTCACTTTTCGAAATCAAATGCTTGTTAAGATTGTTAGCTATTGGACGCGGTGCAGACAATCACAAGCGTGCACTATGAAGGAATAATTTGGTGATGCCAAAATAATCAATGGCAGCTTATGCACAGGTGGATAACAAGGCAGTGAGATTAGATATCGAATCTCTATCGGAAGAGAAATCACTAGAGTAACATTATAATTCACATATAATGCCCGAACGGCATTTGGGAAATTCTATAGCTGAAGGTAAATCAACTAGCAGCTATGGCGAAAACATATGGAATATTCATGAGCAAATCGGAAGTGAGTCTAGCAACCTCGGCCTGTAGCCAAAACTGCTCATGAAACCTCAGTACGATGAGTCTCGCACGTAGGACTTGGAAGGTCCGCACTATTTATGAGACAAGCAAAACTGATCAGATTGTTAATGAGATGAATATATATGTTACAGAAGTACTGGGAGTATGTAAAAGCATACGGAATAAGAATGGGTGCCCGTGATTTTTACTCCGGTCTGAGGGCGTTGCTATCACAGCGTCAGCAACGGCACCGAAGCCACTGATACAATGCGAAGCGATGTTGCTCAGCATAGCGACAGCCAGATTCTACTCAAAAAGAAGGAGAGTGGCAATTAAAAAATGCTATTCACTCACAAATAACGCAGACACAGAAAAGAAAGAAGGAAACTGCAGGCAATAACGGGCAATGTAACGATCGGTGACATTTAAACTATAATAGAGAAGATGGGCGCCAGACTGGGAGCAGCAAGATGCGAGAAGACGGAGAGGTCTTCGCAGATTTCGGTGTTTTCAATGAACTAGTAATTGACAGCAGCGTATACTAGCACAAGTATATCCACATGACTACATAGGTGTCATCAAAGAGGGGAAGAAAAATCAAGTTAACTTCATCTCTACATTGTTCACGGAAGTGAGAACGAAAGTAAAATTAAGGCAGATGATGGCTCAGACCATTATCTTGTGCAAGGAACATTACAGATGGAATGAAAACTTTCAACGGAACAGGAGCTTCAGGTAAACCACAAGCCAAGTTGAGTACTAAATGAATGTCGGGTCAGGCCACAAGGCACGTTTTCACTGCAATCATGAGGCAAAGAGTGGAGACACGTTCAGTCCAGCAAAGACAGCAGCGCTGAAAAGCACTAAAAATAGTGTGTAGCCAAACCTGCGGGGAATTTCTAGACAGAAAGAAGAGACAGGAGTGACAGGGCCTCACTGAAGACAAATGGAGAATAATAGAAGAAAGAAGGATGTTGAAAAAAGAGATTATCCAGTGCATCGACAAAAACCGAAACAGAATTTGAGGGTAGGATATAGTGCACTGAACGTTAGAGTGAAGAAAAGTGCCAGGGTAGGCAAATATTAATATGAAGAAGCTATGACAAGTGAAACAAAACAAGCTGCTGGAAAAGGACATCTCACAACACCTTGACAAACAAATACTTTCCTGTCGAGGAAGAGATCAACACGAATAAAGTCACTGGAGGATGGCAATAAAAGCCAGTCACCAAAGAGGTGGACGAAAGGGGAACCCTGGACTTGAAACTTCAAAATACTCCCTAGTTGACCATCTTGTTACGCCGCGACCAGTCATACCAACAGCGGAAGCAGAAGTACTAGTACAGACCAACCCTTCGACGAAGCAGTATTCCTGAAGCCCATAAATATAATAAAACCTGCAAAAGCAGCTGGACCAGACGAAGAGGAGATGAGAGCATGCCGACAGGCATGGAGACAAACGGACACATGAGGCTGAAGCCCTTTGTCCCTCTAGGAACTACGCGAGACAATAATACATTGAATAATACATGAAAGTAGGGTGTGAATATACTACTGCACATTCTGATTGGGGAAGCAGAGAATGACATTCATTCTACGAGAGGAAAAATAACTTACCGAAATCGTTATGGCTCGAAATCACCTGTAATGCTGAAGCTTCGACTATTTAAATAGAGAAGCCGGATATCTGTATACCGAGAAAGTCTGCTCAATCCCTTCAACATGCAATGTCCTAATTCCCTCGTGAGAAAGTGTGATAATCATTATAAATTTTCGCACTCCACTTATTTCTCGTTCAGTTATTTCAACTAACAAACTCTCCTTTTCTTACGTCAGTTGACACTTGCTATTATTTCGTTCCTCACACCTGTCAATGTAAATCGATTTTGCTTTGCAAATGTGAATCCAATGTTGTCAACATTCACACACTGTTACGTGATGTTTTCATTTCTATTCCATTTCCCTTCCAAAGGTTTACTCCCACACCGCTTACGACCTCAATACTACGTATAGATTTTCCAACGAGTGACATTAATTGTTTTGCCACTCCAGAGTCAACTGTGATTATAACATCACGAACAATTGAATTCGAATTGCATTTCACAATAATTTTATTATTATTTTACGTATTCAAACTTACTGAATTCCCATACTGGAAACAATTTCTCGAAAACTACATCAATTCGTTGTTCAAAAGAGTCTCATCGCTGTATCACATATTCTGCATTTTATTTCAGCTGAAGAAATACACTATGAACTCTTTGTATTTAGATGAGAATGGATGGTTAAACTTCGTGGGACGTTGATATTCGTTGAATCAACAATAGAAAGCAATGCGCATTGCATGAGTGCTTGTAAGCATTGGATGGTAAACACCCAAAAGCGGATGACATATAGAACACACCATCCTCGCTTTACTTGTTGAGTATGTAACAATGCGTTCTCTGCATAATATACATCTAGCTCGAATGAGCTCTGCACATTCTGTTGGTTTCACTGAATCTGTATAGCTATTGTGTAATTTCCTGACAGAATCGAACTTTAAATGAAAGTCAAAATCCTCGTGGAAACTTATCTAATGTTCCGGCAAGATGTATCTGGTGTTCCCTAGGTTACCGAGAATAAGGCGTTCGATTTCTGATAAATGAGAAATAGATTTGTGCTTAATTTTGATGGATGCGAGTGGAATGGCAGAGCAGTGTAAGGGGATAGTTTGTGGGGTGTCGGTTCGAATGCCACCTCTATCATGTGATGCTGCCTTAAACCGAAAAAAATTATCACAAAATGCTTTCTTCTCCACCCCATTTCTGAAACTTCAGCTATTCGGTGAAAGAAATCTGAGCAATGCAAACAAAAAGAAAATTATTCGACCCCTCCCACCATCATGAGAATAACTTTGTTGCTTTCTATTCACCTGACTGTTGTTTGTTTCTTTGTTCGTCTACTTTTCTAACTCATGTAATTTTTATTAACTGACTCTCACATTATTCCATGTTTGCCTTACATTCTATGTGCATCATGATCACTACTCACTCATTGAATTGTTCATCTTGATAGGCTACTCAAATATACCTATTCACCTCTTCTCATGCAACGACAAACATGAACAACTATTATTGCGACAACTTATCACTTGTGATGCTATCCTCCCTCGTAAAAAGTTGTTTCTTTGAGTTTTGAAAATTCATTTAGTGAAGAAAAAAGTAATCAACAGCGAGAGGTATTAGAATACTCAGTATACACAAAATTAAGCGTATTTGTTTTAATAACATCTAGGCAAATGCATTTGAATAAACACAGTTATACATTAATTATGAAGCCATATTTTGCATTTGTTTTGGCAGCTTCTGTTGTCCTCTGCACAGCTATACTGTTACATCAACCTGAATGTGTTAGCACATTTCCGCAATACCTAGAGGGAGTGAAAGATAAATATAGAGAGAAAATATAATAGTGAAGTCAGGAATACTAATCAGAATCAAGGTTGATACATACAGTGCTCACTTATGGATTATATCGAATGCGATTGTGTTATTTCTGGGGGCTTAAGTATCTGTAGCATCAGAGTTTCCGCTACACAAAAGTGATTAAGTCTGTCTCAGTATCATCTTTAGCCGGAGGGAATCCCGGCGAAGGAGCAGCCAAGAACCTGTCGCCAAGAAAATGTGCCAAAACGGAAAGGGAATAATCTCACAGCGCTTGAGTAGACCGTCACGCGTTATTAAACGCCAGGCTGCCGCTCAAAAGCAGTCAAAAAAGGGCATGACGCGTTCGGCGTCTTTGTGTAACATGGAGGATATCGTGTGTGTATATGTGCTTGTGAAGCGTATGGGAGTCTCTGGACGGTCATGTAAGCCAGCTGGAAAGTACTTTGTAATTTACTTACTCATTCAATGCTTCACAAGTTCTTTGCTGACATTTGTTTTTTCACACAAAACCCATGCTAAATATGGTGTGGTTGGATTTTGATATTTTGCTGTCCAAACAAGCATTATTAACTATGGAAGTTCTGCCGGTGTAAGCTCGTGGAAATAAATCCAAATGCTCAGTTTAGAACAAGTGGAGAGCATAATCAGAATGAGACAATATAATATATATTCTAAGTCAGATAAGAGACTGAAGTGCCATTCTAATACCTGTACTTGATCTATGGAAACCTCTACATTTCACAATCATGTCATTCGCCTTTGAATCAGTCGAAGTCGAATTGCAGTTAGATACACCATCAAGGGCCTAAAGAGAATGCTAAAAAGTTACTTGGTTGGAGAACGTGAGGAATGATAGAAATGCGAAAAATCTAGCCACTATACGTCAGACCAGAAGTGTGATACTGTACACATAATACGACAGTGACACTAAACAGTCTGAATTTCCTTTGAGAGAAACATGTGTTTAACTGGCTCGCTAGTTTTCTCGCCGGTCATGAACACGCGTTTGACGAAGGTTTGACCGTGAAACTATCCACAATAGGAAATACATTCATTCCAACTTCAACGCAAAAGAGCATATTAAAATTACTACAAAAATATAAAAGAACATTCAAGCTTAGCTAGAATCGGGGACGCGAAATCAGGCTGCGTTGAAGTCTCTTATTTTGGTGAAAGCGTGAATAGGAATGTGGACCATCCTGCCTACTTGCACCGACTATATGACAAGATCAGTTTGCAGAACTTCCCCAGTCACTCAGCCAAAATAAACAACAAGATTCTGATTTTCCCCGCAAAAGTGAAGTCAGTCCTTCTGTACAAGTCAGAAACTAGACTAGTGCATGATGAAAATGATTTTCAACATGTTCCAGCAGTAAATCAACAGCCATCGCATTCGTGGACTCCAAAATGAAGATCAAATAAACAGCTGATCAAAAAGAAGTAACAGCAGTAACCTCTAGCTTTGAACGAGGCAACCAGGAGAAAAATTGTTCAACACAAATGTAGCAGGATGGAGCACACATGACTGAGGAGGTCGTCGAATAACATTACGCGCAATACGAGTCATCGCGTGGGCAAAACCGAAATAGAGAACGACGAGTAAGTCGTTGGTGCAATGGTGAAATGAATGAGATCGTCCTAAGGATGATGAGAGGAGGAATGAAATGCAATCACGGGATGGTGAGCCGAAGAGACCTATACCCACTCGGAACCAAAGGGAATAATAATAATTAATAATATTATTCTTCAGAATGAGGTACGCACATTTATGGTAACATAATCAATTAATTCAGTTTTACATTTTATCATACAGCCTCAGAACACACATATGTCACTTATAAACTAAAGCTCACCAATAACCTGTACGATATCCGTGGCCAGTTCGCAGTTCATCTTCGGTTGGTGGTTGTAAAGAAACACCCCTTGTACAGCCATAACTTTTAACTGTAAGCGTGAAGTAATCACTCAAAGAAAATTCCACCCCGTTAAAATCAACAGTCATTTGTCCTGAAAGACAAAAATAAATCAAAAATACATTTCAGTGCTTGATAGAAATGTTTAAAATCTCTATACGTAGAGTTAGTTCATGACTGAACTGAAATAATAATGATAATAGTCTAATGACGAGTTGAGTTTGGACGTTCAGTTTGTAGAGATCGAGGTTGATAATTTATGCGTCATTGATTCACATCTTCCACCTTAAATAGCCGCTGTCTATCAGTCCATGACTATCCAGTCAACATATGGAATTCATACAAAGTAAAAAGTGCTGTTGAAAAAATGACATAGACAAATCAAACTGTTTGTGAGTGGATTGATCCAGAGATCCAGCAGTAATCGAAGCCAGGCAGGCACGCAGTGCATTCAGCCAACAGCACAAGATCTAATATATCATAATTTCGAACTCCTCCCACTTGGCCACAGACACAGCGACTGACTGCCAATGTTATGCGGTGAACATCTGCCTTCACTTTTAATTTGATCGACACTGCTCGTTACGACTTCCCACTAGAACCTCAGGCAGAATTTCACAACTCGGGTATAAAACGTGAAAAATAATGGAATCCCTGCAAACCAACAGTGATGAACCAGTCAATTTCTGTATTCCTATAATTTCCCACTCGTCTCCCGTTATCATGTTTTACTTGTTTAGAGATTGTGATCGCATCGCATTTGTCATTGTAATAATTAGCCATTCTTTACTAAGTAACTAACTAACAGACTGGTTGAATAACTAACATTCCGATTCATTTATACACTGTTACCATACATAATTTGTATTTCACGTTTGTTTCTTCAATGAATGGAAGCATCAAGTTTGACCAAACTTCGTCAGCCGTTACAGAATCATTGTTATCCACCGTGAAGTACTCATCAACCAGGTGTTTCTTTCGATTCCTTTCACAGTTCACACTCAACCGAATTTGAATCTAGATGGAAGTGTGTTAGAATTCATGGATGATTGAGTCTGGCCACACTGGCTTATTGATACACAAGCTAGCTTGCCTTGTAAGTGGAAGGTCCTAGTTTCGAAATCTGATGGATTCGAAATACTGAAGCGTTCATGATGACGAGTAAGCGGCCGTTCAGCACTTCGCTGTTGTCGATGCCTGGTCGAACTTGTAACAAATCAAATATCTACGGACTAACTTTGAGAATAGAAGAATATTTAAAGTGTAAATAAGTATATACTTATGTAAGGCTTATAGGGTTGAAATCATCAGAAATATAGCTTTGCTTGGTGTATACTTCCACCATCCATGTGAGAATGTTCATGATAAGATAAAAGAGATGCATATCATCCTAAGAGTGTGCAGTCGAAGAATAAATAATTTGCGGGAATTCGATTCACGACGGTGCATTCCACTTCATATTGTTTACATATTTCGCTCAACCAAATGAAAGACCTTCGCAGTCAAATGAAAACGAATGCAGTCTGCTTTAATAACTGTCCGAGTTACATTACTTTAAATTCATGAGAGACACTGATAAATGGATGGTTCTTTAGTATGTGTAACACATGATTTAGTCAAAAAATAGCAATAGATGAAGTTTAAGACTAAGTCATTTGGTTTCTCCGATACATTTTTGCTGACAGAACAAGATATATCCTTACTTCAGCTGCATACTGATAAAGACACAAAACGAAGCCAGTTGCCCATGAAACATTGATGAAGTTAAGACGAATATCATCATCATTACACCCGACGCATGCCATCAACAGCATATCTCCAGCTTTTCCCCTTTTTATTGATATAAGAATAAAACTTGGGCACTGTGGTAGAGTGTAATTCCATTATGGGTAAATTTTATTTTGATAGTCTCACAGTGTTATACAGTATTATTTACTAATGACGTTTCGAGCACAATTTATTGCTCATAATCATATCAAGGTAATCACACGACTTCCTAAATTCATTTACATAGTTCCATTGTTTTTCACTTGATTTTCACTTGATTTGATTGGTAGTATTATTTTCCATATTTCAGGTATGAGTGATGATTCATTTCTATTGCAGGTCTTGGGTGTAGATTTGATGAACAAAGATTCAGTAAACAACCTCTCTCTCCACCTACCTAGATTACTTTTTAGAATTTTAACCCTCTCCCGGTATGCTATTGTGTGGTTGTGTTAATGCATGCATTGCACTTGCTGAGCTTTTTTCTAAATTACTTATCTTCTCTGGTTCAACCATTCTTACCCTAGCTAAATTTTTATGTTCTGACAATATGACTACCCCTGACTTAATAGTTTGACCTATGTAGTTGACCTCACAGTCATTGCAGGGTATCAGTAAATATTACTGTATAACACTGTGAGACTATCAAAATAAAATTTACCCATAATGGAATTTCCCCTTTTTACTTCTTCCCTCTTCAGCATCACTCGAATTTTCTACATATTATATCATGTCCTCCGAATCACATGCGATGTTGATCGACGGCTTCCTCAACCTACGTCTTAACTACCCTCGTTTCTCGCTGCGAATGTTTCTTGACTAAATTCTCTTGATGTTTTCGTCCACTTGGTCTATTTCCTCAATCTTTTCAGCTGTAACATATGATCTTCCGAAGACAGCCCGTGAAGTCGGCTGTTTAATAGGATCTGCAACTAGCTTTTAGAAGTAATCCTGGTGACGCATGTGCCAAAGTACTGACCCATAAAGAAGAACTAACCAATTGAACATTGGTGTGCAAGCTTCGAATGTTGTTCTTTATGCTGAGGTGGAATGCAAAGGAATTCCACACTCAGTTCAGATTGATACTGGTCACTGTTGCCTTTTCCGACTCTGGTTTCAACATCTTTATGTGTGTCAAATGCATTCAGTTTGAAGCATTCCGCCTAGCCAGATGAGTCGATGAAGTTAGCTCTTTCAAATTTATCCAGCTGATAAGAATCGCCTCTAGGTTGTCTAGCTAGCTTGTGTGACATTAGACACAATTTTCAGGAAGTGATTTGTATGGATACTTAGATGCAGCCACATCACATTTATTTCATTCATTCAAATACACATAATCACCATCAACGGGAGGGTTTTTAAAGAGGTTACTTCATTCACTTATCTAGGGAGCATTGTCTCAACTACAGGAGGAACGGACGACGATGTCAAATCGAGAATCGCGAAGGCGAGAAACGAATTCATCAACGTGAAACCAATCTGGAAATCTTCGTCACGCAGCATCAACAACGAAATTCGGATTTTCAACACAAACGTCAAGTCAATTCTTCTATACGAATCAGAAACTTGGCGGGTCACAAAGAATATTTCCAACAGCTTGTTGCAGACCTTTATCAACAACTGTCTTCGTCGCTCTTTACTGAAGATCAGATGGCCGGAAAGAATCACCAACAAGAAACTATGGGAACAAACAAACAAAACAAAAGCCAATCGCCCAACAAATATGCAAGAGAAAGTGGAGATGGATTGGACACTCGCTGAGGAGGCCACTGGGTGACATCGAGCGTCAGGCCATTGCTCGAGTGGAACCCGAAAGGGAAGCGGTGAGTGGGACGTGCAAGGGTGACATGGAGGAGATCGTGTGAAGAGGAGTTGAAACAGTATGGAGCAAAATGGATGCAGGTGAAAAGTACAGCAGAAGACAGAAGCAAGTGGAGGCGTGCAGTTGAAGCCCTATGGTGCACTAGGAACCCAAGGGAACAATAATAATAAATAAACATAAAATATAAACTTCAGTCACCTGATTCACCAACTCTCATTTTCAGCATATATGAGGCTGATTCAATCTTCAGAATACTCATTAGGCACAGACTGACGAGTATGATGAGGTTTAATTTTGACCGGTGGGACACCATTTTACTAAAATGTATATGTAAATAGAATGAAAAATAAAAACAGTGACATTTTACTTAATGTAATTTGAAAGAAATGACAGTAAGTGACTTTCTCAATGACTTTCAATAAAAATACATTTGGAAGACGCCGATCCTATCATTTATCTGGCTGAGTAGCACCGTTTCAACTATGTGCAATTGACACGGATGAGATTGTCAACGCTGAAGGATACCGAGTGATAAGGGCATTTTCTTCACCAATATTAGTTCAGTCAGACAGTCAGTGAGTTCTTCATGTTCAAACAACAGCTCGCATCTTGCTACACACGTACTCAGACCCTCAGCCATATCGATGCCATCCATTGTTAGACTGGCTTAGCTCGTGAAGAGTATCTTGCACAGAAGCCGAAGTTCTTCATGAATTATCTGCCAGCGGAAATCTGACCTACATTCTGTCTCCAGTCTTCACCAGAGAGAGGCTATAAATCTTAATTTCGTAATTGCTTCGCCTAAAGAACACCGGAATCAGTCGAATGAAGTTTCATGAATAGAACTACTTCAAAAATACGTCATACTATATTGAATATACTCTAATGAAGTGTAACAATGTCAGCAGAATTTGCAAAACAGACTTATTAAAAAAGATCTCACAATGAACACACAGAGTTTGAAATTACAAAGATACCTAACAGCGAACTTTAAAAACGACGTCATCTATCCTGTTCTACAATAACCTGAGGTTCTACTGTGCCCAGTACAAAATAGGTTAAATCCTCACTTACGAGTTCACTGGTCTATAATCATCGAGCACTGTGGAGGAGACTGTCCAGACACAATCTCCACGGCAATCACGCATTCATGGAATGTTTTTTAGTAACGAGAATGCTACTGTTTGTCAAACATTATTCACACATTACAAAGTAAATTATATGAAATAATTAAACCACTCGAACTTACCGCAATGTGTGCTGAATAGACGCTGATTACCTTGTCTCTTAAAAAAATATTTTTTCGGACTATATATACCACTAACACATTACACTAATTCGTCCAGTGGTAACTCCAACTAACCATTGACAATCTGATCAGATCTGATTATTTGTGGTTGTGTGATTGATTATACAGCCGGATGTTCATGTAAGTGAATAAATAATTGAGAAAAGTGTTTCTTTCTTTATATTCCTCTGTCTAACGCGTTAACAATAGTTTAATCAGATTAGACGAAAAGTTCATACAAACAAAACAGTGATGATGTTAAGTAAACAAAATGTAAATTTAAATAACTGCACAGATCAATGATTTGAACTGGTCAGATATGTTATACGTGATGAAATGCAGACACATACACTGACTGCAATCATTATCCATCAGAATCATTGCAAGTGGATGCTTTGAATTTGTCAGAGTGTCCATACTAGAAGCTGTCAAGATGTTAACAAAGTTTCAGCTTTCTCCTTCAGTAGGTTAACAGGTAAATCAAAATTGATATCTTTTAGCATTGAAAAAACTAACAGGGAGTACTGGAAAGCTGTTTTATCAAAGTTTTTGACTCATTGGTAGTAGGCATTCTCGTGGGTTCGGGGAAGTTACGGATCATGAGTAATTGGCCAATTAATTGGATCCCATTGGCTGAATGATCTACACCGAAACTTTCCTTGCAAAATCAAGTCTCAATTTTCGAACTACTATGGTGGATGCGTAAACCCGAAGAATCTCAGACTAAGCTGTTGTAACAGATCGCTGTCCTCTACTCCTTAGTGGCTTCCAACAGTTCTCCAACTGATATTGATCCATGATCAAAGTTGACAACAATCCAAATCTAACAAACAAACGTCTTTTGAAAACTGCATTATTTGATATCAAATAAAATGGTACGATGTTATTCCATTTTGTGGTACTTTAATGGCACTGAAAGAGACTAATTTGAAATGTATGAAAAACCAGTTGACTGAAGGTTGATTGTTAGTCTTCTACACCTCCGATCAATGCATAGTATCAGTGGGTTCATTGTTTGGGCATTTCGTAGAACAAAATGTAGTCTGCAGTCTGAATCTTTAGAATAATACTTCAATGTCACGACAGTGAATCGAAGGTAGTCAGCTAATTGTATCTTGGTAATTTCCAGCGATCGAAAAGATGTCCATCGCAATCCTACAGGAGGTGAGTCGTGAGCACGAATAAAGGCGTGCTAACGTCCCTGACTGCATGAATTCGCGAAGTGGCATAGAACTTCAAAGAGGATATGCGCCCTCTGAGAACTGCAGATACGCATTACACGTGTATGCTTACAAGGATTCGGCGACGCCTGCTGACTGCTACTAATCATTTGGTTTATATAACTAGCTTTCTTCTCCTGTGGACTTCAGTTTTGGGCGATATATGAGTACCAAAATGTCCCTTTAAAATAACACAATACAATTCTCTCAATAAGAGAAAAGCAAATGGTAAAACATTTAAGGGAATAATCATTTTACTATTATTTGAGCATTTCATATAAGTTTGATGAAGATGGAAGCCAACTCATCTGCCGAAAGAGAACACTCACTACTGTTTGCTTACTTTGCTTTTATGAAATCAGAAGGGGAGCAAGTGATGTTGGACCACGAGGTCAAGAGGTCAAGCCAGTGTGGTATTCACGTTGGTTTGCTTGGTCTCTCTCGTCTCCCCTGGAAATACCTTACCTTCTGTACTTAAAACATGGTTGAATTCCACCAAATTCCTGCAATATAACAGGATATGTGAAAGGGATTACCAATGCATTTCATCACCATGATTGTACACAAATGATTCAAATCATAAAAATTTAAGAGAATTTATTTCAACTTAACTTGGATTTCCTCATACTTGATGAAGACAAGAGCTAAGACACTGATTTCTATATGGCACCAGCATACAAAGCACACTGACAACTGGAGCAGAGCAGGTGAGTCGCAGGCGACAGAGACATGAGAACAGAATATCGCATAACCAAGTGTCTATCTGGGAGGAGATAAATGTAGATGAAAGTAATAAAAGGTGGTCAAAGGAGCCTAATTATCATAAAAGATGAACAAACCAGACATAATCAAAGCACTCTTGAATCGAACATCACCTACCTGCAACTCTTTGAGGAAAACCAGTAACACCAGGCACTGCCTACCAGTAGACACAGATCTCACAATGACAGCAGACGCCTTAAGTGCAATCAAGCTGACGAAGTCCGAGAAGTCAGGGGGACCTAAGAGGATTCCTCCAGAAGCACCAAAAACGCATCGAGAAAATGGCAACTACCACAAAGAATTTGAAAGGAGGGACAGGTACCTGCTGGTTGGATGAATTGTTAGTTTGTCAAACTACCGAAGATGATCTACTTAGATCTCTGCAATAACTGCAGCAGATCTGTGCTCTTGTCCGCATTGAGCAAAATACTTAGCCACGTCATCGTGGAGTGACGAACGGATGCACTGTATACAGGTCTGGTTTGAGCGAATGATTTGTGTCTAATGTCTCACAAACTCAAAGACACATGGACGAAACTCAAGAGACTGCACAAGAAGCAGTCATCAAATGCAGAACTCGAGGAGAACAATGAGAAGGTGACGAAGTTGATGAAGATAACCAACCAACGACAACAACAAAAGGAGGCACCAATCACTGTGAACAGAACGAAATTGAATGATGTCACTTCCTTCACTTATCTGACTAGCTAGCATCGTCTCAATTACAGATGAAAACATGGGTGAGGATGTGAAGGAGAGAAATAGGAAGGCGTAGGCGAATGTAATCACCCTGAAATCAGCTTGAAAATCCTCTGAATTCAGCATCTGAAAAGAAATTCGGATTTTTGACTGCAATATCAGGAGTGTCAATTATTGTTCATGGGTGAGAAGCTTGGCAGAATAATCTTTACAAAGAACGAGATATGTGAACGAAACGACCACGGATATGGATCGGACACAGGCTTATGATATCGTTTGATGAGACTGTGCTCCTGACAACCACTCGATTTGAACCACAAAGAGAAAGGACGAGTTGGGTATGGGTCAGAGGGTGACATTGACGGGTTCTTGTGACTCGTATGAGATGAGAGATAAGGTAGCAATCGTAGAGAACAGTACAACATGCAGATGTGTTGTTGCACTCTGAATCAAAATGATCAATTATACCTGACATTATATTAATAATAAACCCTTTCCTTCCGAATGGAACATGGGGCTTCAACAACATATCTCCACTTCCTTCTGTTTTCTGCCGTCTTCTTCAGCTGAGTCCACGATTGACCAAACTTTTTCATCTCTTCCTCACAAGATCTTCTTCATGTCACTCAGGATAGCCCACTTGTCGCTTCGTATTTGGATTCTACTCAAGGGCCTGAAATGCAATGTCATCCAGCGGCCTCCTCAATGTAAATCTTATCCATCCATCTCCACTCTCTCCTACATATTTTTTGAGTGATAGGCTCTCGCCTGTTGGTTTGTTCCCACAGTTTCTTGTTGATTATTCTTTTTGGCAATTTGATCTTCAGTATGGTGCTAGCGAAGGCAGCCGTTGTTGAAAGTGTGCAACCTGTTGGAAATCCTTGTCGTGACTGACAAAGAAGTGCAAGTTTCTGACCCGTATAGAAGAACCAACTTCATGTTAGTGTTGAAAATGCAAATCTTGTTCCTTATGCTGAATGACAGCGGAAGATTTGGAAACGGCTTTCAGGTTCATGAAGGCGTGCATATCTTGCCTTTCCGTTTCTGATTGACTTTGGCATTTTCGTCCATTCCGTGTGCCTGTAGTTGAAATGATGCTTCCCAGTTGAGTGAAGGAGGCAACCTCTGTTAAATCTCAACCATTGATGGTGATTGGTGCTGGTTGTTGTCGCTGTTGATTAGTTCGATTGGTTATCTTCATCACCTCCGTCTAGTTTTGTTCACCTGAAGTCCTGTTTTCGTCAACGCCAGCCTCTTCAGCCAGTTTTTTGGTTTTTGCTTGCAAGTCTTCGAGTTTGTGTGACATTAGACATATATCGTCTGCAAAATTCAGATCTTCTAGAGTTTTCTTATTGGTTGTCCAGCGGATTCTTCACTCCTCACTCTCAAGAAAAGTCTGGCGCGTAATCCAGTCCATGACAATTAAGAATATCATCGGTGATGATAGGCAGACAGCCTTGTCCTACTCAATATTCAATATTTTCGTATATGTTTTGCATGGAAAGCCACTTAATCCTTCGCAAAAATATTGGTCATATTTTACCTTCAAAACTCATTGACTGATTTGTAGACTTTCAAGCCTCCGATTTATGCATCGTAGAAGTGCATTCATTGTTTGGCCATTTCACAAGATGATAGGTAATCTGCAGTCTGAATAGTACTCGGAGATGCCTGTTTGGATCCTGTTAATTCCCAGCGATCAATCAATATATCCATTGCAGTCCTACAGCAGGTGAATCGTGAGCACGTATAGATGAGTGGTAACGTCCCTGACTTCAGCAGTGTGTTTCGCGGGTTCAAACGCAAAAGAGGATATGCGGCCTCCGAAGATTCCAGATATTCCTTACGGAACTTGACTTCAGCGACACCTGCTGATTGTTTCCAGTCATCTGGCTTATGAAATTAGCTTTCTTCTCCTGGAAATCCATTTATAAACAACCTAAGTTTTTGGATTTGGAGTCAGTGCATAAAATGTGTCTCCACATCGAATATACTACACATCTTCACGTAACATCAGAGATTTGTATTAGTTCGTATGTGTGTAGGTGTTTGTGTGGAAAATGCGTCACTGTGTACTACATCAAATCAGCACACCAACACTGAATGATATTCTGCAACAGATTGAACGCTCCACTGATTCACAAATAACAAGAGTATTGCTGAAACATTCTTCAAGAACAAACCGAAAAAAGGTGGGTGATGTTAATGGAGATATTCTGCAGGCTCAGAGAGATAATCAGAATAACGCAGTGTTATTCACATTACCATCAACGCTTTCGACGTCATCTGTTTCATATGACATCTCATCAATTCAAACACATAAACATAGTATATTGAAGAAACGATTGTCCGTGTAAGCAAAGTCTGAGCAAAGTATTCGAATTGATGTTAATCAATAATTTTCTCGACGACCTCAATATACCACAGTCTACACCTTCATACGTGGATGGCTGGTTTAAGCTAACTGTTGTGGATTTCACTAACTGATGGAGCCATGTTTTGGTTTGATCACCGGTGGCTCATTTCCAACCTTATCCATCCTATGTCAGCTAACTTTACCAGAAGAGGAAGGCGATGACTAGGCGTGCGTAATGTATGTCATAATCATCTCAGTCAATATAGCTCCACAGTTTCATCAACTGGTTTCTCCTCCATACCTAGAACTGGACCCCTAACCCCAATATTGCTCACTCTATTATACCACTTCACACGGGAGTTAGAATACTGGCACCTGTGATCAAAGACATCTAGCGTTTTCATGTCCTCAACTCTCAATGGCCAGGTTTCACAGGCATAAAGTAAGACGGAAAGGACTTCTGAGCAGTACACACCCCTTTTGGTTAATAGACGGATATAACGTCTTGCAGGAGACGGCGTAAAGTGACGAATTCAAGGCCGGCCTTCTGTATCCGCGCTGAGATTTCGGCAGCGATCAATACGTTGGCGCCGGTTGATGCAGCTTCTTAAATATGTGAAGTTGTCAACGGGCCTCAACACTTCAATCCCTGTTTCTAAGCCAGTCAAGGTAATCTTAGTCAATGTAATCCAAGCCTGTAGCATCATCTTACATTTGGCGGGAGCGAATAGCATGCCAAAAATTAGCAGATTGCAACTCAAGGTGATCAGAAGACTCTGCATTGTGTCAGCGTCTTCACCTAAAAGTGCTGTTTCATCTGCATATTTCTAAGTCGACGTGATTTTTCTCTGGTAACAAGTCAATCCATGAGTTAGGTCCATCAGTGTGTGTGATGAAATTGAATGGGAATGAGGATAGTTGGCGTCTCTGATGGACACCACTAGTTGTCACCACTTCAGATGACAACTCGCCCTAAGCCATGACCTGGCTGCATGAGTTCGAGTAGAGTGACTTGATCAGTTGAATGTATTTTTTCGGCATTCCCTTTACAACCAAGCATCGCCAGTGTACCTATCGTTCAACGGAATCGAATGCTACCTGTAAGTATGCCTACGTTCCAGAATTGGTCCAGGAGTGGAGATATGATCAATACCCCCCTTCTTTGTCTAAAGTCTGCATGGTTCTCTCCTCATTGCTTCTCCCGTGGACCGCTTAGTCTTTGCATTATTATTTAGCCTAGAACTTTAGATACCATATTGGTCAAACTAATACCCCTGTTTTATCACAGGAAGACCTTTCTCCATTCTAGTATACAGGGATAATCAATGACTTACACGCACCCGACGGGACTTCCTTTGATTCCCTGACGCTGCCGAGTACATTAGTTAACTCCAACAGTAAACTGTCTCAGCCGTACTTAAATACCTCTGGAGTCATTCCATTAGGTCCTGCTGCTTTGACTCTTATCAGGCTAGTGACAACCTTAGTAACTTCTGTTAGGGACGGAGTACCTGTGTTTTGGACGTTCGTGAAGTTGAGTGTGGCTGTAGGCCAACTAAACTGCTCCTCAGAGTGTTCTTTCCAGCATTCCAGTCGTTTATCCTGGGAGCTAATTATGGTGCAATTTTTCTCCGAGATTGTTTCACTTATTATTTGCCTTTTACCACCTGTTTCCCTGATAAGCCTAAATAGTTATCTGGTGTTAACAATCGCCGATGCCTTTTCCACCTCTTTCTCTTCTGTTGCGCACCACTGTTCACGGTCGTCGCGAGGACTTCGTGTTAGATTCCATTTGAGTAGCCATCGCTCCTCATCGTAATCGTAACTCACCGGAATCAGTCTTATTGCGTCAATCAGTTCAGATGAGGTGGAAGAATTCCGATGGTTCTTAATAACTTTAGGTTTCAGGTTATTAACAACTTCTGTAGCTGTGTCTACAGCTAACTGTAGGTTATCCCAGGAAACCTCAGGGAAAGTCCTGCTGTTGACCTGGAATACTCATTTCGCTATTTCCTACTTTTATAAGGACTCAGATTCTCGATCTAGCTGAGGATGCAGCTGTCAACAATATTTTATGTCCTTTTAATTGTTAGCATAAACGTGGGCCCGTCAACTAAGTGGACCTTAGTGTTCAGACTTGGTGAACATGCCAGCACCTTCTAGTACGGATGCTTCGACGATGTCTGGCGATAAATTTTTAGTGATTTCTGTGAATGCTGACTAGCAGCGTAATGGAACCTATGATGCGCATTTTGCCCATTCCGGATGAAGTAGTATGTGTTTGTAACTTCACTGAGGCTCAAAATCAGCATTCATCTTTGCAAACGTGAAATAGCTGTTCCCTAGACCACTGAGACCAAGACAGTCATCAACATTCTTGCAACGGGCATCGAGCACACCATGTATTCCACGGCTAGTTACTGCCCATCAAACTACTTCACGCAGTATTAAGTTGATATGGAATAATGAATATGCCTGCGTAGAATACATTCCATCACGTCTAACATATCTGACCAGATCAAAACAGTAATCTGTACAACGATCTTAAGCATATATTTTGTTTTCCAAACATCATCACTGTTTTGTTTGTTTGAACTTTTCATCTCATCTGATTAAACTATTGTTTACACAAATTCTCACTCACTTACGTATATATCCGGCTGTATAACAAAATGATGGTTAATCAAAGAACCATAATTAATCAGATACAATCAAAATTTTAACTGGTTAGTGGAAGCAATCACTGAACAAACTAGTGTAGTGTGTTTGTGGTATAAATAGGCCAATAGAATAGTTTATATCAGAAAACCTATTTGGCATCTTTTTAGCTCACATCGTGGGTAAGTTCCAGTCGCATAAATATTCATATAATATACTGTATATATAAAAGTTTGAGAATTATTTCAATTCCTGTTACTAAAACATACCGTGTATGTATTAATGTTGCAAAGATTGTGTTTTGACAATCTCTCCTTCAACGGTCTATGCATCTAGACCAGTGACGTGGTAATTTAAAATTTGTAATATCTAGTATTGGGCAGAGTGTAATCCCGGTTTGGCACACATTAGGTAATCTGAACATCCACGGGGAATTGTAGAACTCGATAGACGACGTGGTTCATTAAGTTCCTTGCTAAGTGGCTTTACAATTTGCATCTTTGTCTGTTCATTATTGTGATCGTTTTTGATGAGTCTATAAATATGACTTCCATTACTCACTGGTCAACATGACTCACTGGTATTAAGAACTATGTAAGACTAAAAAGTAGGTGTACTTGCAGAGTAAGTTTACACGACTGAAATGTTACAATCAAAGAGAAGATAAGCAAGTCAGCCTATGAATTATTCTCGTAGAAGTACAACCACTCAGACTACCACATTGTACACATATATGACATCATATCGTAAGCGTTAACGGTGGTGTGTAAGAGTGAGCTCGTACAGTCTCTACCTAATACATTCACATGAATGAAACTGAAAAGGACGACAATACGGATAGTGAATGGCATTTATTTGTATTCTATTCATTGCGTAGTAATAATAATTATATTAATAATTACTAATTAAATAATTGCGTAGAGTTGCGATTTGGTCAGAACATGATTTGCCTTTCCTGAATCCAGCTTGTTCTGGTTGGAGTTCTGTATCCAGTGCGTCCTTTATTCTCTCCAGGATGATGCGACTCAGGATTTTACTTGGCGTCGACAGGAGCGTGTTTCCTCGCCAGTTCTTGCAGAGTCCTAAGTCGCCCTTCTTTGGTAGTTTCACCGGGTAACCTTTCCTCAAGTCAGTAGGCACCTTTCCCTCCTTCCAGACCTTGTGCAATAATGGAGTCAGCATATCTGCTGTCGTTTCTGGGTCCGCTTTCAGTGCTTTCGGGGTTATTCCATCTGGTCCATCTGCTTTTCCAGCTTTCAGAAGCTTGATTGCATTCAAGACTTCAGCTTTCGTTGCTGGATTGGTGTCAACTTGCAGTTGTGTACGTGCTGTTGTTGGTATTTTTGGATGGGTTGTAGGTGGTGGTCGGTTCAAGAGTCCTTTGAAATGGTCCGCCCATTGTTTAATCTGTCTTTCTTCTTTGGTAATTGGGTTCCCTTGGCTGTCTTTTATAGGTTTCACTTGTGTTGATCTCTTCCCGAATAGAGACTTGGTTATCTGATATAATGTCCTCAGGTCCCTTTTGCCTGCTGCCTTCTCAGCTTCAGTAGCCAGGTTGTCGTAGAATTGTCTTTTGTCCTTTCTGGCACTCTTCTTCACTTCTTTGTCCAGTGCTGTGTAAGTTGAGCTCAGCGTCTCCTTCTCTTGTCCGTCTTTGCATTGAATCATTTTCTCTTTCACCATTCTTCTCTCCTCTATTAGCTTCCAAGTGTCCGTTGAGAGCCATTCCTTGTCTTGCTTCTTCTTTCTTCCCAGAACCGTTGAACACGTTTCGTTGAAAATCACCCTCAGAGAGTTCCGATGGTCTTCCATGCATGATTCCTCAGTGATGCTTCGTAGTGTTTCCTGCTCTGCTCTGACAGTTGCAGTGAAAATGTCCTGTGTGATTGTGTCCTTCAGCTTTTGCGTGTTGAACTTGCATTGTGGTCTATCCCCAGCTATCTTCGAGGCTTTTAGCTTCACCTTGAATGTCCCTTGTACTAGATAGTGGTCTGAACCCACATCTGCTACTCCCCTCGATGTTGTGTCCAATAGGCTACGTCTCCACTTCCTTGAGATTGAAATGAAGTTTATCTGGTTTTTGGTTTGTCCCTCTGGTGAAATTCATGTCGCTTTGTGCATATCCTTGTGTTTGAACACACTGCCACCAATCACCAAATCACTGAAGGCGCAGAAGTCTGAGAAGAGTTCACCATTGTCGTTCATTTCACTGAGGGCCTCACGACCCATGGTGAGTTCTCTTCCTGTATTGACTCCCCCCAGTACCTTATCTTCGTTTTCTGCCTTGTTTCTCCTCCCTAAAACATGTAGCGTCAATTTAATCACTCCTCTTCGTAGTTGGAGTCAACCTAGAATATCGAAGCTGTGAAATCTGGATCACTGAATTATAATCAAATAAATCGTGGATGAAGAATGTCAGCTATGGGACACAATAAGCCAGACACAAGCACGCAGTAAGATAGAATAAAGTGATGACACCGAAATAATGTATGGCAAGTAATGGACAGATGGAGAATAAGACAGTGAGATTAGATATCAAATCTCGACTGGAATATAAATCACTAGAGTAGCATTATACTCCACACATAGCTTCCGAACTACATTTAGAAAAATTCCATAGCTGAATGTATAAGAACTAACAAAGACAACAATTATTAAATATTCGTAAGCAAAAGATGTGAACATGTGGTGAGAGCCGGCTGCAAGCTAAAAATTTTTGACAGCAATTTACTTCAATGAAAGCCTATGCCCTGCAGTTTTTGATGGACACATATGGACCTTCTGGCAGGATCTCGAGGTTGTTGCGCAGTTGGCTGGTGTTCAAGATTCGTCAGCGATAAAGCTGTTAATTGGAACGCTGCTGGAAGGTCTGGCGAAGGCAGCAAATCAAAGTGTGCGGCTAAACACCAACGACTACGCGCCAGGATCACGCTAACTGCTGAGAAGAACCATACATGGTCACTGTGGAACGAGGTCTCAGATATATACGATCAGAAATGCAAACAAAGAGGAGCGTGGGAACGTCAATGAGTGCCGAAATTCGATACATCAATACAAATTAATGAAACCACCAGCAACTTGAAGATCTAACCAACTTCAGTCGAAAGTCTTTGACGGGAGGAAGAATGTGGTGAGAGCTGACTGCATGCCAAAAATTGCAAACAACAATTTGCTTGAATATTACGTCTCAAATTGGGGTCATGAGGAAAACATTAACAAAGCCTAACCTTGAGGACTTCACCAACCAATCACAGCATACTTAATGTTTACGACGAGAATTTGCAGATATATGGCGTAACTTTCTGCGAAACCGTCAAAAGCAGTACAAAATCACATTCAGAAAGAAAACAACCAATCCGCTGATAATAATATACATAAAAATCTCTAAATATCAGTTCATTTTCTCAATACACTATCTGTTGACTGGCAATTGTCTTTTGTCGTTACAACATATTCCTACAAATGTGACCTAGAAAATAGAGGAATGACAATCATTTGTGAAATTTGTTTCCCTTCCTTTAAATTTTAAGTTCAATATACCGCTTCCTGCTAGAACTGTGAAGTTACAGGAGCGATTGTATTTTTGTTTACAACACTGTATTGCTAAATTCACGCGAAAAACTCAAACAGAGAAATCAAATGAATGCAATAGCGATTTAACCGAAGCTGATGAAACTGATTAAGATGGAGGTTTCAACATAACCTTCTTTCAATTTCAGCTAAGCTCTACTCATTGCTGTCAATTTTGCTACCTAATTCAATATACTTATTAAAAATTTGTGTTCCTGAATTACGACATACAACTTAAAATAACAGTCGAACTTTTAGTGTGAATTCGTTATCGACCACATTCCAGCATGGTTATCATTCAGACTCGTAGTCGATAGACAATATAAAAGTGATTTTGTATAGTCTGTTGTTGACAGTCAAAATGGTTCCCTTTTCTCTAGGAAAATTATGGTTATCTGTTGTCTCATGAAAAAACCATTGCTTACTTGCCCTACAGTTTTTTACGCGGGAGACAGAAAATGCTAATGTGCTCCGTCAACTGATATCTTCGTTTCAAATAATAACAAATAACCAGATTGAAGAACTTCCAGTAAAGAATATTCGCTGGAGTGTACTATGCATAAAAATTAAGATGTTGTTCATAAATTTGTAGCCAATGAACAGATCTTTACACTTAAGAAATAGTGTGGTGTGCTGTTTTATTATTTACAGTGACTACAGTATACTAATTCAATGAGTTTCATTACTCCGATCTAGTGCATTATTGAGTGTTCTTACTGAGTCTATAAATTTGACTTCCATTACTCACCGGTATTGAGAACTATGTAAAACAAAATAGTAGCTATACTTGCAGAGTAAGTTAATACGAAATAAGAATAAAACTTGGGCACTCTGGTAGAGTGTAATTCCATTATGAGTAAATTTTATTTTGATAGATTCTCACAGTGTTATACAGTAATATTTACTGATGGCGTTTCGAGCACAATTTATTGCTCATAATCATACACGACTTCCTAAATTCATTTATATAGTTCCATTGTTTTTCACTTGATTTGATTGGTAGTATTATTTTCCATATTTTGGCTATGAGTGATGATTCATTCCTATTGCATGTGTTGGGTGTAGATTCAATGAACAAAGATTCAGTAATCAACCTCTCTCTCCACCTACCTAGATTACTTTTCAGAATGTTAACCCTCTCCCTCCCTATTGTGTGGTTATGTGTTAATGCATGCATTACAATTGCCGAGCTTTTTTCTAAATTACTTATCTTCTCTGGGTCAATCATTCTTACCTTAGCTAAATTCTTATGTTCTGACAATCTGACTACCCCTGACCTACTAGTTTGACCTATGTAGTTGACCTCGCTCACAGTCATTGCAGGGTATTTTGTAAATTAAATTATTTTGTCTATTGGGTCAACTGGGTACTTAAACCTACAGAGCTTGTCCCTGAGTGAGTTTATAGGTTTAAATGCCACCCTAATTCCTACTTTATTTAGAATCCTACGTAGGGTCTCAGATGTCCCCTCCTTATATGGTATAACTGTAGATGATTTATATTCTCTCTTATTTATGCTATTATCACTAGTTTCACAATTATTTTTATTTTTATTTTGGCGTTTTTCAATCTTCGTAATGAATTTTAGAGGATAATTATTTAACATCAACGCCTCTTCTATCTGTTTTATTTCATCATGTAGGTCTTTTATTGTGCTACTTAGTGCCATTGCTCGGTTTGTTAAACACTTAACTAAGCCTGCCTTAACAGTTAAAGGATGAGATGAGATGAATTGAGCCCTCTACTGAATCCTTGTTCATTGAATCTACACCCAACACATGCAATAGGAATGAATCATCACTCATAGCCAAAATATGGAAAATAATACTACCAATCAAATCAAGTGAAAAACAATGGAACTATATAAATGAATTTAGGAAGTCGTGTGATTACCTTGATATGATTATGAGCAATAAATTGTGCTCGAAACGTCATCAGTAAATATTGCTGTATAACACTGTGAGACTCTATCAAAATAAAAATTTACCCATAAGTTAACACGACTTAAATGTTACAATCAAAGAGAAGATAAGCAAGTCAGCCTATGAATTATGCTCGTAGAAGTACAACCACTCAGACTATCACACTGCACACACATATGACATTAAATTGTAAGCGTTTACAGTGGTGTATAAGAGTTAAGTCGTACAGTCCCCACCTAATAGATTCACATGAATGAAACTGAAAAAGAAGACAATACGGATAGTGACTAGCATTTATTTGGATACCATTAATTGCATACTAAAAGTATAATAATAAAATCACAAATGTCACTCCAGTACAATGCAGTCCAACCTTTGATCGACTAAATCTGCATAAATCACATAAACTGTCTTTTTTCTTCTAATCGTCCTCTTTCTTTTCGTCTTCATCATCTTCGTCATCGTCATCTTCATCCTCTTCTTCCTCTTCCTCTTCCTCATCTTCCTCGTCCTTCTCATTCTCCTCTTCTTCTGCATCCTTCTCTTCTTCTCCGTTCTTCTTCTCTTTCACTTCTTTTGTTGTCTTCACACCCTTCACTTCTTTGGCCTTCTTCGCATTCTCCTCTAAATTCACCTTCTTGATAGTCTTCTCTTCTGTAATCTTCTTCACAACAGTCTCTTCCTTCGCCTTCTTCACATCTTTCTTCTCTTCCACCTTCACTGGTTTATCTACTTTGACATTCTTCACGCTTTTATCCTCTTTGACATTCTTCATTTCCTTTTCTTCTTTCGTCTTCTTCACATCCTTGATTTCGTTCACCTTACTCACGCCTTTCTCTTCTTTCACTTTCTTGGCATCTGTCTCTTCTTTCAGCTTCTTCACTTCCTTCTCTTCTTTCGTCTTCTTCTCATCTTTGATTTCCTTCTCTAATTGTACTTTTTTGACACTCTTCTCTTCTTCCACCTTTTTGACAGCCTCTCCTTCGGTTACGTTCACCACACTTTTGTTTGCCTTGGCTTCCATCTGTACAACAGGCTTCTCAGCAGTTTTGCTTGCATTCGTTGATTTTAAAGTTACTGGAGATAGAAAAACAGATAACAAGAGAAAAAGACACATCTAGACATATATACAAATGGGTTGAGCAATAAAATGAAGATGGGCCTTTGGTGAAATGTGCTTATTATGACGATTGCTAACTGACGGTTTCTTCTTAACAGCTCCAGTCTAGCAGTTAGTCGAAATGAAGATACAATCATTATATGAATGGGTGAACATTAACGAACATCTGGTGAGCTATACTATGAAAACTAAACACTCACAATTAGACAACCTAGTGGTAACTTGATATTAGTATGAAGATATTAGTTGAGATGGAGAGGACTGCAGTGTGTGATTCAAGCTGCAAGTTTAATTCAATCAAGTGTGGATGACAAACAAGAAATGCTGTCATTTGTGGAGTATCAAGACGTACACCCACCTTTCCAGATCCTTTTTTCACAGTCGCGGCCTTATCAGTCGATACAAACAGGTCTACCGACAGTTGAGTTAACAAACTTGACATGCCATGAATCCGACTGATAAATGTAACGAATGTCCATGATGACATTTGTGGTGTGGTACCTACCTAATTGGTCAACATCCAACACATGCCATCTGGGATGATTTTCACTGTCATCCAGAATAAGCGAGGACTTTACGATGTCGAACTATTCTTTTTTTCAGTCAAATTATGAGAACTAGAGTGGGAGCCAGCGTTATCGGAAATATTCTTCTTCACAAACATAACAACAGTGAATAGTGAGATACGAATTATTTCCTCTCCCATTGAAAGACTATATTTGTAATGCACAAACTGGTAGTTGATCTAACATCGTGTATGTTGTGTTTCGTTCCGAAGAATTCTCTTATCATCTCTTCAGAAGGTTTGTCATAACAGACGTAGACAGAATGAGATGGCGGTGAGCAGAGCAGTTATCTGCGAGACTGAACTCCTCAATTGTTCAGTGCTTATCTTGCTCCATTAAACATGTTTTTGTACTATCACTGGATTCCACCACCTACCTCGACGTCACAAACATCTTAACACTTCCCATGCTTTCGATATACGTTAGTCATTCAGCACGATTCATTTTCTGATGACAGTCATAAAGTCATGGTCAGTTGAATTTAGTCATTCTGCTCGATTTTGTGAAACAGGTTTGTAATGGTTGTAATTGGGAATAGTTAACATAATGCGGGAACTTTGTTGATATGCAAATAACACGATTAACTGACACAAAAATGAACAAATCGCCAGTGTGTGTGTGTGACTCACCGTTCTGGTCAATTGGTGGTGAAATTTCCTCAGATTTCTTGACAGGCTTCATTTTGATGAGATGTGGCAGTAGAACACAAGCCATTAGGATGCAGAACATTGAAAATTGTGCCATTCTTGAGAGTCTGAAAATACAGAAGAAAAACATCATGGAATATATATTTGGAATCTGAATGTTGAGAAAATGACTTTTAAATGATGGTTGATGCAAAATGATTAGAGCGGAAATTGATGAAGATATGGAGGGGTGGAGATAAAACTTCTTCACATTTCACATCGAATCTACAATGCACAATGGAGTTTGTGATGACTGGTAAAGCAGTGTGACTGTATGAAACAGCGTTTAGCTGGTGTGATGGATGGGTTGGATAGAGACTCGGCTTGATGAATGTGAGAATGAAATGTGGAAATGTCTTACAAGTATTTTGTGAACCACTGCTGAGTTGAGTAGTGTTCCATACACATAGATGTTTATATATGCACGTAAACGTGACTTAATTGTCAAACTGACAGTTCAGTAGTTAGATTTGTCATATAAATCGATTGTATATATCATTATATGGGCATGATTGTGTAGATCTTGTGATCACAGATCATGAATTAGGAATGATTGACCTCGATGATTAGATTCGCTACCTCAAGTACTATTTCAAAACTGCTTTCATTGCCTACTGACCTATTTTCTTGATGTGCAGTATACTTAAATTGTGAAGCTTTGATTCTCTTTTCAATCAACATCTTCCATGCCTTTGTTTACGTGCTCAACTAAATTCTTGCCTGCTTTTTGCATATGGCGTTTTAGACATTTCAGTGTGTATCAGTTTTAAACGACTTCTGTATTTCCTGATGTTTTTACAGGATTCCTAGTATTCCTTCAAACAGGAGTCGGCCCCGTCTAAACAGCACCGTCCTGTATATAGCTAAATGACGACGGTTTCCATGATCTCATTGTTGATTATCACAGTGAAAATGAGATTCCCCGTAGCATATTGGTGAAGAATGTTTCAATTTTTCTATATTGAAATTTTATTTCCTTTCACATTATCCCTCTACATTTCAATTCGGAAATGTTCAAGTTTCTTATGGCGTTCCATTTTACTGTACTAATCTATCATTTTTTTGTATTATTAGCATTCATTCGTTAGGCAATCCTTCTCCTCTACGGTATCAATTCCAAGTATATATAAAGATTCCAAATTTCATGAACTACAGCGTGAATACGTCACTGTATTCTATGAAGTCAGCTGAACGTGGTGAATTGAAATCGGAACACCATGTCAAACTCTTGTAATTGATTCCTTCAGCTCACAGTGTGGTGGATGATATGTTGATTCCCAGCTTCAGATGAGTCTGAAAAATGAGTGCTTTCTGTATCCATCTTCAGTGATTCTTAAACGTTGTTCTATTAAAACATTCCTCTTCCGTTGACGGAATTCTATCAGCCATCAGCAACACCAAGGACTAGACGCATTGATATGCGTTACTAACAAGTGGGCAGCCGGTGCATCCAATACAGCACTGAAGTAAGTCGCTTAGGATCCCGAATATCAGAGCTGTAGTATTTCTGACTGCAGCACTGTATAATGTATGTTCATATACTCAGAGGAGATTTTGGTTCTTTCATCAGTGCATGTATGTCTTGTTCATGATATATCCGGAGAAGTATGTGGTTTAACTGGAACAATTTCTGCCAATTTCTTCCGACTACATTATCGAAGCCTCCAGCTTGAAGCCATATGTTTTCCTGGGAGCGTAAAGTAATAAAAACATAGAAAAAGAATCTTGTTCGAATATATGTTTGTTAATACCTTTTGTCGACTGAGCAAATTATAAAGATCGGATGAATATTGAAAACTTTATTGTTTAATTGGAGACTTGGGCTTTTGCGAGGTGAAAATGCAGTGTCTCACCGCTTTAAGCCTTCAGTGATTTTTTTGAAAAAAGTTGAGAGAAGCTGAATAATGTACCTTCTGGATAGTATTCCCGACTGAAGTGAAGTAAGGCTATTTAGGCGAATCAAATGAAACGGTTTTGAGTTGGGAAAGGTTCACAAAAATAAGATTGTCGACATAAGGACAAGTGAATACAATCATAGGGAAATCCGTGAGAACGATGAGTCACCCAGACAGACAAAAAGACCGAAAAACTCAGTCTTTTAATCCTCTAGTATACACTGTTCAATTGAATGGCATTACAAATGAATCGGATTATGAATAAATGCACATGGTTCGGGGTTCGATCCCCGGCCGGCGCACTCCTTTACCTCACTAAGCCAGAAATAATGCTGATGAAGATGAAATGTTGGGCATGAGGCTAGCAACCCCATCCTGTAAAATAAACACTGCTACAGAAACTTCAAGACTCTGGCTTGAAGCCTGATATTCCACTGGGAACGTGAAGGAATTAAATTAAATAATAAAAAAATGAATAAATTGAGTGGTATGTAAAAACGGTGGTTTCATTCCACTCCACATAGGTTGGTTGCTGTTAACTTGGCATACTGCTATCTCTTGGATTAAGACATAGTGAAATGTGTATATTGTTTAGTCTTTATGGAAAACGGGAAGTAATCTCCTGTTTGATTCTTCAAACAAACATTCCCGGATACATGTGTATGCGAATATTGAAAATTCCAGCAACCTCTTTTGTTATAGTTAGTGCAAAGGAAGCCTACATGGTTAGAAGAACATTTCATAGTTCACAGAATTTCCTGAAATCAGTAGAGAGGAATCTTGATGAAGTTCTTGTTTGAAGGGATTCAATTTGTCTGCTAAAAGCGATAATAAATAATGACAATAAAAATTAGTGGAAGAAGGATTTTTTGCTACTAGTGGAACATATGGCTTCAAGCTAGGGTTTCAAAGTTTCTGTAGCAGTAGTATTTCTTTTTACGGGATGGGGTTGCTAGGCTCAAGCCTACCCTTGCCTCTTTACCAGTCATATTACTGGCTTATCGAGGTTAAAGAGTGCGTCAGCCGGGGAATGAACCCCGCTACGTCACCCACACAATACTAATAATAATTGAAATTCTTACATTATTAGACACATAAGATTATACGAGAACATGAGTGAACTCTCAGTTCAACAGTTAAAGACCACACACAACAGGGTTTTCTGGTACTTACTCTTACTCAATTGCAAATATACTTGGATAACCATGAGAATGGAAGTATAATAATCTTTCGATGGGGATTACCCATTCAGCTACATGAGATACAAATAAATTAGTAAACTGACAGACCAAAATTCAACTTGATGAGGAAATATCATGCTTTTTAAAGTTAACCGCAAGAGAATAAAGTCGTTTATCGAAATGGCTTATGCAAAACCAAAAAAAGAAAATTCAATATGCTGAAAAATATGACGGAACAAAATAGAAAGAAATCAGTAAAGATGGACGAAACCACATATTTTTTTTCATTTAAGCTCAGTCTCACACCGTATTTTCCGTTCATGTATGAAATTTACAGCATGTGAAATCGTTAGCCTAGATTTCGCAGGCCGACCATTGATATCGGGTGTGTGTCGTAAGCGGTCGATCCCCAGACCATGCGCACGCTCGGCGAGGGTCCTAACCGCTGTACCGCTGACGCACAGTCAATAGCAGCAGAACTGAGAAGGCACTGTTCACTTTATTTTCTATTCGGATTTACCTACAGCCGAGTGATTGTTGACATTCTTGAAAAATACAAACTCAGTAACAGGTAATCAAAATACAGAACATTACCTACTAGACTATTGATTCATAGAATATGTATGAAAGGCTACTTGTGCTAATTGGGACTAAATGATTTTGGTCTACCTATCAGCAACAAACAAAAACGAGAACAAATCACTTTAAAATCATGACAAGAAATCTACTCAAAAGATAAGTAAATACCTTTCAAAATTATGTAGACGTTTTCAGCGGAAGCCACTGTGGAAGAAGGATATGCTTCAAAATTCTTCGATATAGTTGTGGTGGACAGTTAACACTCAGTGTCCAATGTGTATATTTTTTAGAATATGGATGACTTGATTGCTGAGTGGGGTTGACGGCCCAGCAGTTCAGTGGTTTGTACGCAGAGAAAATACTGTTTGGGCTCAGTTGAAAATGCAGTGCAAACTTCATCACAAATATAGTACTGGTGATTACACAGCACAACACTAGAGATTTGTTTCAGTTTCTCATCTGTGTGTGTGTTGACACTATGTCATTGTCAATGTGTACTGCATCAAATAAATAAGCTTTCATTGAATGATATTGTACCACAATTCCAAAGTGACACTGTTTCGGGAATAATAATATGCTAGCCGGAATACAAAAGAGGTGAGTGAAGTGGAGTGAGACGTACTGGACTTATAGACAATGTGTTAAGTCATTATCAGACTAAATCAATTAAGTACGATATATTTTGACACTCATTTTAAGTTTTTCTGTTTAACAGACTCAGTTAGGTGATTGGACTAGTGAAGTCTAACTGGAGTCAAGTTCGTGTTTTCGAAGTGAACGTCGGCCGCATTCCTGGTGATGCAGATAAGCGAAATTCCGGAAACGCATTATTTTCTTTCCACTGGTAACAATGAGTGCATTAAATGTATCTTCTTCTTATTTATTCCCATTATAATTCCATTTAGTTTCTGATGGAACACAGGGCTTCGACACGATATTTCCGTCTCGTCCTGTGTCTTTAAATTCTCTCTCGTTGACTTACCAGCTCTGAGGACGTCCTTATATGATCCATTCCTTGTCATCCTCGTAGCTACGCCTAACTCGCTGTTCCCCATGTAGTCTCCACTCCAGCAGTGGCCTAGCTCGCTATGTCACAAGGGTCTGATTCATCTACACACTCATTGGAAGACTTGTCAGATGACGGGTGGTTAGTTGCTTCGTCCGCACAGTCCACCATTGCTTGTCTTTTGCGTCGGCCATCTCATCTTCATCAGATGATTAAGTGAAGTTAGCTGATAGCGTAAGTCTGCAGCTGCTCAATGAAAATGCTTTCCGTGACGTACTATCCAGGAGAATCGGCTGATTTCACATTACTGTTAAATATTCAAAATTTGTTAAGTGTGCAGACTGTAAAGTGAATCCCATTACTTTTGAATCATAACAGATATTGTGTATGTACACCTTGGGGTGATCACTTACAGCACACATTATTACAAATGTGTTACAATGAGGTATCAATCTAATGTTAATACTTACTGGGAATAGTGAATCCTTCGTCAATGCCAATCTATTCCAGTTAACGAAATAACATAAGAACGTTAACAAGTGCGTGACAATCTACCGAATGACATCTGTGACTGATTTATGTCACAAAGTAGAATACTACTCACATAGGTTGACATTACTTGCACATTTACATTCATATACTTTTGCATGTGATCTCTACTTAACCCATGAGTTATGGAACAACGTTCACGTCTCTCTTACAATTCAATGTCTCATTTCACTCACATGCCCTTCTCTTAAAGTTCAATTCCCTATACATTTCAACAATCATATGACGTAATCACACACTCCACATATTCACACACATAACACAGTTCAACACACGGCTTCAATCACGTTGAAATACTACATTGCATCAATTTTCGTAGCCACTTTTCGCAGAACTTTGATAAAGTAATAAGTGCATTTATGAGTCTACACCAATTCAGTACAATTAACGTCATTCTCATTCACCATGTAGTTGTGACTCCATTCCAGCTAGATTCTACTGAACAGTATTTTTTCATCTGATTCACTCGCTTTCACAGAATTCTTAGAATGAAAAATTTGTCGATATTTTGCATAATCATGCCTTTTGGTGTGCTTCCACATTACGTCGATATGAAGTTTCATAAGAAATCTGAGAGACTATCTCTATATATTAGGAGGAATAAATTTGTTGGTGTTATTTTTTAAGTCAGCCACCCAAAATTTTGTCTCTCACCAATGAGTTCAAAAGAAGTTTACATGTTCCATAATTATACCTACAGGATTAGGAGATCAGGGTAAGTGATGCTTCACCTTCAGGCACATAGTTTCACGGACATTTGTCGAAGAAAGATGGGTAATCAAGAAGTTGAACTACACGCTGGTCACCTCATCTCTTTCCCATCTCACTTCTACTGTAACTGTCCAGTTTATCGTGTTACAAACTGGCAAAAACTAGATGCAGCTGGGCATTTATGGTCACGATAACCATCAGTGCATAGGTGACTGGTTGGCGTATCATATACGAGTGAAGACGCATGAGCACAGTTCTCAATGATCAGTTGGTGACTATTTGTTATATTCTTAATAGATTTCGCAATATTTTGTCATGCGTTCTTCTTTTGGTTTTAGGATTTAATGTTGGTTCGAAAAATAAAGCGTAAGAGCTCATTAAATTTTAGTTATTGTGCCTCCTACTTTGATTTGTATGAGCTGACAACCTCGGGGATTCGCTGTAAACAAGGGACGTTGCTGCGTACATTCCAATACACTAGAATAAACTTGATTTCTTTTCTTCATTCGATTAATCGCATTGAATAAATGTTCGAACAACCATCATACGGTCACATTCTCTGGGTATCAAGAATATTCGTTATAGTTGAAGGCAACAACTCTTTGTCAATGTTATTTTTATGATAACCACTTGTACGAGAATATGTTTTAATTTTCTAAAACCTGACTTTTTATGTATTGGTGGTACCTAGATTCGGCAGTTGTATGCGTATATGCAAGTGATTGTACGAGTGATTATTTGGTTGGTTGATAGAGTACGTGTTGACTGAAATATATGAATCCATTAGCAAGTTTTCATCTGCATATAAGAACGTCTATGTGTATGTGTAGGTGATTATGTCATTGGCTGAGTGGGTTTGATATTGTCACAGTCATCATTATTGTTTTCATCACTCCTGGATCTAATCTACAAGTGGTATTGCATATTTGGAATTATGTCATATCTTATTTGGATTCCATACACATGGACTGGAATATTTCGCTGCTGACTTTGGCATCATATAATGCGAACTACAAATAACTGCTTTCGGGTACATTCTTAGTCAGGCACTAGTAAACCACATTACTTTTTATTTTCCTTCTAAGTGTGGTTAGTGCTCATCGAACAGATGAGAAGTGTACACCATTCCGTGTAATAGTTTCCTATTCATACTTGCAACTTCATATTAATCGCCTCCAGTTAGTGTGTGTTAGTGAGTTTATAATTTTTTATCGGAAGTGACTAATGGTCTTCACAACTTTCACTCTGTCAGTAATATTCCTTGCAATGTATATATCCAGTGCAGTTGAATCGAATCAACATCCCTGTGTTCGATTAGATCGCAGTGATTATGAATCTTGAGGAGTTCTTAGGATTTGAAAGGCTGTGCATCGTGAATATTCATGAAATTTATATTTTCGAAACTTCCCCTAGATTACCAGCTCTCTAGTTTTCAAGCCTTTCCTAAGCCCCGGTAGAGAAGCGAGTCTGTAGTGCCAGTCTAGCAACCATGCACCACAAAACCAGTCAATATGCTACATGAACTTCAACACACAAATAAGACATTAAAAATACAAAATAGTATATGGAAAGCAAATTCATTATTCGCTGAAATGTGAGAAAAGAAATGACACACCGGGATGACGAAAGTCTTCAGGAAGCCAGACGGCCAACCTCTGTGTTTTCTTTTGATGAAATCAAGAATAACAAAAGGGAAATCGAATGTTAATAGAGTGTACGAGGCTGGGAAGTCTGCTCAGGTAACCAAAAATTGAGAAGAAATGACAAAGAAGTGTTTGGAATCTGTAAGAACAGATGCAATGAATGGGAACTGTGAAAAATGTCAACTGGTGAGTCAGTAATCGAATGAGATCACCCAGACGTCGACGACGGGCACACTGAGGAAGTGAGTTGCTACTATGTTGTCACCAGTGGCAGAAAAAGCCCTAATGCAGTGAAAACCAATTTCGTCCAGGATGATGACAGCCTGATTCAATTTACGGGCTTTGAAGATATGTCACAATTATTCAACGCGACGCACACTGTTACAAAAGATGAAGAACATGCGAAGGAGGAAGATTTTTACAGACAACTACACAGAGTAGTAGACAGCATTTCAAATGAAGACGTCAAAATTTTGATGGGCAGCAAAAATGACAGTTTAACTAGGAATAGATAATACAGGAAAAGAACTCATCATGGGTTGAGGGGCTCTCGCAGAAATGAATGAAGACGGAAAACTATTCGCAGACTTTTGCGCGTTCAATGATAGGGTGATTGGAGACAGCGTGTAAAAGAACAATGATATACATGAAGCAACATGGATTTCACCTTCAAATAACATAGATCTCATCTCGAAATCGATCAAGGAAATAGAGACGGGGCTGCTGGACACAAAATCAAGAAAAGGAGCAGATGTGGATTCAGACCATCATTTAGTTGGAGGAACCTTTCAAAGTGAAGTGGAAGTCCCTCAGAACAACTGGAGACAGGAAACAATTCAAGTTCAACATTTATAAACTGAAGGACAAGACTATGATGGATGGCTTCACTATAGATATCAGATCAAAGTAGGAGACACTGCCTGACATCACTGAGGATAACTGAGTGGAAGGACATTGGAACCCTTTGTAGGTAATATACAATGTGTACAACTTTGCTAACAAGAAAAAAGAAACGAGACAAGAAATGGCCCTCAACGGACTGATGTATGCGTATCGAGGAGAGGATGATGACGAGATAGTAGATGACTCGATGCAAAGAGGCACAATGGAAGGAGAAGCTACGTTTAAGTACTTTGTACTGAATAAAGAAGTGAAGTGGAGTTCTAGGAAAGACAACAGAAAATCTTATGACACATTGGCCTGCAATTGAGGCAGTACTGAGAGGACTCAGGTAAAAGAGACCTCAGAACACTACATCCGACAACCACGTCTCCATCTGGGAAGAGGTCAACTCAGGTAAAACCTAAAGAAGATGTCAAGAAGAACCTAATTACCAAGAAGGTGAAACAACTAAAACATTGCGTTGATCGATTCAAATGACTATTAAATAAATCATCACCTGCAGCTCAACGACAAAGTCTATAACTTCTTAATAATATTTTTGTGAAGCGAGCACCAAGTTCCGGACCCACGAAGAACTGAATAACTTCACACTTGTGTGGCTACAGATGATTTCCAAACTGATTTCAGCCTAATGAAGGCGTATCTTATCGTTCGAGTTCTAGCCGACTTTAGTATTTTCATCCTACTCGACTGCTTGTTGAAACCGTGATTCCTGGCTGGATAAATGAAGGAAGTGACCTCTGTCAAATTTATTCAATTTAAAGTGATTGGCGCTGCTAGTTATTGTTGTTGGCTGGTTGGTTATCTTCATCACACCTATCCGTCCTCCCTACTTTTACCTGTATTTCCGTCTTCGCTGCCTACCTCTTCAGCAAGTTTGTTTCTTCGCGTTCGCGTTGTACTAACCATAAATCATCCACTCGCGAAATCTAGATCTTCTAGAGACTTCTGATCGGTTCAACGTATTGTCGTCTACTCACCTCCACAATCTGACGCATAACGCAGTACACCACAATTAGGAATACCATCAATGATGATAGGCAGCTGGCTTGTCTCATTCCGGTACTCACTTCAAACCCTTCGCTGAGTTTTCTGTTGTGGATCACTTGACATGTGGTCTGGCCTTCCTACCTTCCCAATTTTTTTCACTTACATAACACCTTTCAAAACGTTGACACTTCCTAATTAGTGGATACTAAACAAAGTGACTTTACTGTTTATTTTCATGCCTTCTCAACATTCACTCAACATGTGTCATAGAAAACCGCATCACAATACACACACAATTCAGTGATCTTAGAAACATGTATTTGCCTGACGAAAACAAGTGATTGTATGCAATCAAATGTTTACCTTTAATACTCCTAGTATATCTATTTTACATAAGGCGTGTGTGAGTGCATCATATGCTCAAGTAAAACTTCGAAAAGGTATAAAATTAAACGATACCACGTCAGTAAATGGTTGAGTACTCTCTTTATGATGGTGTCACTCAACTGAATTTCACCTAATCGTGTAAGTCTGCTTGATGAGAATAAAAACCGGGATATTTTCATTTCATCCAAGACTCAACAGTTAATCGACGGCGACGAAATGAAATCTGAAGTGTATATGTGTACAGGACACTTGTGAATGTTACATCCTAAAGAGTATTCTCACATTGTGTTCATGTGCAATCTATCCAGGTGACTAAACTAAATCACCTATATCAATGGATCGCGGTAGCGCTGAATACTGGATCAACGATATTTGAAATTCATGTTTCTCAAGTATTCATATAATCAATGACTGAATAGAACAATGATAACATAGTTGGCAGGAAATCTTTACTTGTCAATGCACTACTGTGAACCAACTACTGCAGAGCATCTTAATTATCGTTGCATGAATTTCATATAAATGTTTTACTTATACTCGAGGAGACCGTCTCTGATAAACTCACAAATGCCTCTAAGTAAACCATTACCGATTAAGTGATCTGAATAACTGTACATTATTTAATCAAAGCCCGTATTAAAATGACTTCCAAGGTGATTTTGTCTTCTAGTTTACTGCTTCCCTGCTGAATTCGAAGTCGTATCAATGACTGTGGAATTCATCTGCGAAAATCATATCTTTAATTGTAATATGTGGAGTGCTCTATGGTGCTCACATTTCCTGTTGATGAGCTCAAAGACAAATGCACTGATTATAGCTTTGAACTAATTTAAATAGAGGACTCGAAATAATCGTTAGAGAAAGAGATTGGTTAAAATACTAAAATTTAAATCGGTCTTGTTGGTTACAAAAACTTGAAGAGCGCCGCAACAGAAATTATGGCTAGTGTCTGTGTTTACCTCCTCTGTGGCTGCTTTGTTCACATACTCGTTCTAAGTGAGGAACAACAACCAGATTGGCGAAATCAAAGGAAATGCACTCACGGGAATATACGATGCATGGAACCGTGGAATACATTAGTAATAACTTTTGGCCAATAGACAAAACTTTACACTGAATAGTCTTTCTGGCGTGGTGATTTATTATCTTTAGTGACTGTATTCTACTTATTTGGTATGTTTCATTATATCGGCTTAGTTAAATTTAGAGTGTTTGCTCTGATTAGACAGGTGTGTCTACTAAGAATCACTGGTATCCAGTTGAAAACAACCAGGATACATTGATTAAAACGGCAGAGAAAATTCACGGTACGTAAATAGTACAAGCGAAGAGAAGATAGGGAAGTCGGTCTATAATTTGTACTCGTAGAGGTACAATCAGTCTCGCTTACAGTGAAATAACTGTATATTGTACTGCACTTATCCAGTGTGTTTTATTACATCAACCTAGTTCGATTTCAATTGTTCGCATTAAGTCTTTAAGTATGACTCCCATTACTCAGTGGTATTGACAACTATTTAGAAGTGAATATAGCTATTCTTGCAGAGTAGGACAACACGATGTAAATGTCACAAACGAAGAAAGGTAGTTATTCTATGAGTTATACTCCTAGACGTACAATCACTCAGATTACGGCACTAAACACGCATGACTTCACATTAAAATCGCGATAAGATGTGACTACAATTGAAGCCTTACAGTCCCTACCTAATAGATCCACGTGAATGTAATCGAGAAAGAAAACAATACAGAAAGTGACTAACATTTATCAAGCTTTAATTTAACACGTAAAAATATAATATATATTTCACTTCAATGCACCACTCTCCAACTGACAAGCAAATGAATATCCACATATCAGATCAACTCTGTTTTCTTCTAATCCTTCTCTTCCTTCTCACCCTTATCGTCATCATCCTCGTCATCTTCATCTTCTTCCTTCTCTTTCTTACTATCCTCGTCCTTTTCACTCTTTCCCTTCTGTTTCTTCAGCTTTCTTTTGTCCTTCTTTCCCTTCATCTTCTTCTCCTTCTCTTTCTCCTCCTCCTCTTCCTTTCCTTTCTTCTCTTCTTTCGCCTTCTTCTCTTCCTTCTTTGCCTTCATTTTCTTCTCAGACTTCTTCACTTTTGTCTTCTTTTCACCCTTCTCTACTTTACTCTTCTTCACATCCTTCACTTTATCCGCCTTCTTTACATCCTTCCCTTCTTCACCTTTCTTTTCGCCCTTCTCTTCTGTAACCTTCTTCTCGCTCTTCTCTTCCTTCTTCTCCTTCTTCACATCTTGCTCCTCTACCGACTTCTTCTCACCCTCCTCTTTCTTAACCTTCTTCTCGCCTTTTTCTTCTGTGACATTCTTTTCGTTCTCCTTCTCCTTCTTTACATCCTGCTGTTCTTTCGACTTTGTCTCAACCTTCTCTTCTGTTACCTTCTTATTTGTCTCTTCCTTTGTCTTATTCACACCCTGTCCTTCTGTCACTTTCACCACATTCTTCTCTTCCTTGCCCTCCGTTGTTGCATTAGTCTTCCCAACAGTTGTGCTTGCATTTGAGACTTCTACAGATACTGAAAAAGGGAAAACAAAATTTCATGGTAAATGCAAATACAAGCGTTTGTCATACATTGAGATAATTTGAAGTGAAGAAAGGCTGATGCACTCAAATTTCGCTTATTTTGAGCATTCCATAGTCAGGGTACACATTTGCAAAACTTTGCATCAAAATTTTTGATTCATTAATGAATGAAGGTTGTAGCAAACGGTGGGAATAGTGAGTGTGTAGTTGATAAATTAAGATAATTTGGCTTTAGAAATGTGATCCACTCGGTAATTGGCAATCATATCCTGCAATTCAGGAAATATCGCTTTACGATTGGAATCATCATTGACCTGATGAACACTGAACACTGTTTACAATCAGTTCATAACAGCATTACTTATCAAAACAACAGGTGACATTATATAACCAAATCGTTCTTCCACAAACTAAGGTACCCCTCTAGTAATGAATGCATCACTGCATTTTGTCAGAATGAAGATGCATGGATTAGGTGAATACGGCACGATTGATGAACATCCGGTGAGTCACATCGTGAAGAGTAACCACTCACAATAGGACAGACGAGTAGACGCTTACTATCGATCTGTTGAGCATAACTGAGGTGGAGGGGATTTGAGTATGTCATTCTGAAGGAAATTACTATCGAAACAATAAACTGACAGTGTAAAGTGGGATACAAAGTCGCATGAAAGAATAATATCATAATGCATAAACTGGAAGTCGGTCGATCATCAGATTTGAACTTTAACAAATCATCCATACAGTGATATATGTTGAACCGAAGAAACTTCCTATCATTTCCCTAGTTGTTAAGTTATGACAGTTCAAGTCACAGCTGAGCAGATAACTGTGAGATGGAATTCCACAATTGCACTGACAACCATTCAATACTTGTCTAATTCTGCTAACCATGTTTGCATAGTGATGATATTAGATGGTTGGGGGCAATCGGCAGGAAGCCTTGGAACTAGCTTTCGTGCTAGTTGGCACTCTTCAGCAAAGCGTATCGGCAACCTTGAAGGAACTCATGTCTCTTCTGAGATTCGTAACCGCATCACTCAGTACTGCATTATGATATTATTTTGATGACATGAGTTCCTTCAAGGTTGCAGATACGCCTTGCTGACGAGTGCCAACTAGCACAAAACCTAGTTCCAAGGCGTCCTGCCGATTGCCTCCAACTATCTAATATCATCAAAACCAATGTGCACCGTGATGGCGAGCTACCTAGAATAGTGGCCACATTAAAACCTGACCGATAGAATTCAGTCTGCACCGAAGAGAGGACTAGACACACATCACACTAGTTACTAGTGTCCAATCAAAATGTTTGCATATTTTCAACTGAACGTGTCAGTAATAATATGTCCTATCACTCGAATCCATCTCCTACATCTTAGTCGGTAACAAGTAAAAGCAATCAACACTGTTGAAACACGGTAGTCTTTCGACAAGATTTGTTCAAGTTCATCTATTTCTATTCCGGTGATCCGTAAACATCTGATATCCTGCGTGACTTTGAGCAACCGTTTTACGTATGCATATTTGACTGTGTAACTTCGAATAGATTAAAACACAAAGGCTTCATTGAAAAGCGAATAATACGGTGAAAGAAGCGAAATTCATGAGACTCACCTTCGTCGTCATAATATGCTGACAGTTTCTCAGCTTTCTTAACAGGGTTCATGTCGACAAGGTGTGGCACCAGAACACAAGCCATGATGACGCACAACATTGACAAGTGTGTCATTCTAATGAGTCTGAAAAAGCAAATAAATAATATCAGGGAACATTTCATATTTGCATGTAGGAAAAATGAGAGTAAACGGGCAGGTGAAGTGAATTGATCGGAGTTTGAATTGAAGCAGATAAGGAGAAGTGAAAATGATACTGTTTCACATTTCACCTTGAATCTACAAACCACAATAGACTTTGTCGTGATTGGTGAAATGGCATAAAGTTGAGTATATGCATATGTGAATACGTGAAACGATATTCAGCTAATATGATCAGTGAGATGGTTGGACAAGAGACTCGTTAGACATGGATGGAACAATGAATTCATAACTCACAAGTTTTCTATCGGTTACTGATGATTTGAATAGTGTTCCAATCATGCACATATTTATATATGCGTGTAGACGTGGTTTAGGTTTCAAGTCACGTGTTGAGCGGTCGCCTTTGTCATATAAATCAATTCTGTCTGTCAACATTTTGGCACATGCTGGTATATCTTGTGATCAGATCAGATCATTAATTAGGATTGACTGACCTCGACGAATGCTTCCTCAATTGAAGTTCAAGAGAATTGGATTAATTATCTACCTCATCCACATTATAAAATATTATTTCACCTATACGCTGATTGTTTATTCATGAAGTTTTCTAACTGAGCTAGATAATTTGTCTGCGAAGACTTGATTGTCTGTCTCTCGCTTAGATGAAGAACTTTAGCGCTGACTTCATGGAGTTGGATTTTGTGAATTTTCATTTTTCTTGCTGCATCAGATTAAATAATAATAATAATTTACTCTATTCCAAAAACAGTACTTATAATACAGAATGTAATTCTCAGCATTTCTCACAATATTGCATCTGATTCACTCAAAATATAATTAAAATTAAAACTAAATTAACCGGAGGTATTTGTCCACATTTACGATATAAAGTCAAAATATTCGAAGCATGAATTGAGATTATTAAATATACTCATAATAATAATAACAGTGAGTTTGTTTCAAACGGTATTGTCGATTCAGTTTGGAAATTATAGCATTTTGTAGATTATTGAATCTAATGTTCTGTTGATATAACAGTATAGTGAGGGGACACACAAAATTAACAGTTATAACACAGCTTAAATGATGTTCACACTTATGAAAAAAATAAACAAAAACAAAAAATTGAGAGGATTATAAATATAAGAAATACAATAACAATAAAGTCTGATGCTTTAAGGGTGGAGGGAATGGTTTATTTGATAGTGCAAAGAAGGTTAGTTAGTTCATGCCTGACACTACTTTCATCACATAAAGTACGTGCCAAATATGGTATAGTGGAATTTTTATACTTAGACGTACGTGCATAAATTCTTCTGAAAAGACTTCTTGTTTTACCTGAGGAGACACAAGGTTGGAGCTGCGGGTACAGTGGGTACTCACAGTCTGACAAAATTCCTTCAGCGAATTTGTTGCATGACATCAAGTGCCTATAATCAATGACGATGTCAGCGATATGGCCAAATTGGATACCATCCGCCCAACTAACTGACAGTCTTCAGAGTTCTACGAAGTATGACATAGTCTTTTTTAAGCAATCCAGGAAAGAATAAGGGTGAACAGTAAAGAAGAATAGATTAGACGCACAAGTTGACAAACTGTAAGAGGAGTGGTTGGGTTATACCTGAGTGCATTGACTTCTTAATGTACAAAGTCAGACGAAATATTCTTTTAGAAATCGCTAAGACATGGGAAGACCAGGATAAGTCAGAAGAAAGAATTAATCCAAGATACTTAATTGCAGACTGGGTTTCTATATTAGTGGATACTTGCGACATGGTTGATTTGGAAGTGTCCCATTTATAGCCAATTAAACTTTGCATTAATTTTGGATGTTGAAATTCGCATCATCATAGTGGAAAGGTGATGTAAAGAGAATATTATCAAATTGCATACGGGAGATGAATTAGACCAACGAGATCATCAGCATGAGCAAAAACTAATACATTTATGAGGATACAAATCTGCTAGGATATTACCTAGTCATAGTCCTTCATTGGAATTTGCTTTTTAGGTTAGTATGGCTTCTATCATTTTTTATGCTATGAATGCATTTATTGTTTAGCCATGATATGAAATAACAGGTAATGTGACCTATCGACAGTTAGTCAAAGTGTGGGATTCCAATCCTGTTGAGATATAAAACGTATATTTTTCGTGAATGTACATAAAAGAACGGCGTACTGTTCATTTGAATTTTGAAAATTCTAGTAGTAATGACATTTGTTGCCAGTAGTAGAAAAGAATCCTTCACGGATAGGACACCGTTTTAGTGATCGCAGAATTTCCCAAAATCCATAGAAGGGAGTTTTGATGGGATTCTTGTTTGATGCGATTCAGCTTGTTTGCTAACATTTGATGAAATAATCAATAAAACAGCGGAAGTCAGATATGCTTCAAAGATCTTCGAAATCGTTGTGATGGATAGTTAAATTTCAATGTCTAATGTGTATACTGTGCTGAATACGAATAATTGGATCACAAGTGTGAGCGGGAAGTAACAAGTAGAGGAGAGAGGTTAAAGTCTGCATTCAGCTGAACATGTAGTGTACCTTCAGCACAAATATAACATCGATGATTGCGTAACACAAAATCAGTGATTTGCATTACTTTTTAATTTTTGTGTTTGGATACCCTGTTAGTGGGTACTGCATCAGTTCATTAATCTGATATTGAGTGGTATTCTACCAAAAATCCAGTGTTATTGCTTCAAAAATAATAACGCTGCAAAAAGCTCCTAGCCTGTATATAATAGTGTTGATATACGTGAACCGAGGTATATTTCACTTTCAGCCAATAAGGTTTTGCGTGCACTTTGGAGGTAATTCACTACCGAACAATATATGTCGATGAACAAACTGATGTATTCTGTTCTATAGACTGTAGAAGATCACCGAAGTGATCCAGTCAAACTGGATTCGAGTTAGTGTCTTAGAAGTGAACTTCGACCATTTCTCCGATAGATAAAATTTCAGAAATTCATTATTCTCTCTGTGTTGGTGACAAGGTGGATTTATTGAGTGCATTTTCCTTAAGCTCTTATTCCCTCCTCATAAGATTCACTTCATATCATCTCTGAACCCTCATCCGAATCAACGCTTTCTATTCCGGGTTCATTTGAGTGATGGCATAGTGCTCTGTGTCAACAGTCATCGGTTTTCTCAGAGTGAATGATATACCTACGTTTACATCAAAATGGTTGTTGTACAGTAACTTGCTGATCACTTCGTTCCTACTGCTCCCTACTGCTTATCTTATACCGTAAACCATCTAATCTTCAGTATTGAGGTATCAAATGCCGTTGTTGATGAAAATGTGCAGCTAGCAGTTAGAAATAATTTTCGTGACGCACTGTCCAAGCCTCTTAACTATATATAACAGCTCCATAATGTAATATTAGTGTTGAAAATTTGAATTTTTCCGCTTATTCTGAATGGAAAGTAAATCAAATTATTGCAGAGTAAGATTACATGAGGTGTTTTTGAGTAAGGGATGATTATCCATAGCTCATATTGATGTAAATGTATTTAAATGACATCTTAAACTGATTAAAATATTCACTGCGAGTGCCTGTGAATTCTTCGAGGTCAAAAAATCCTAAATAAAGAAATAACTTTAGCACGCTGACAAGAGCGTGACAATCTACCGATCGACATCTCCGATTTATGTAACAAAGTAGACCAACACGCACATAGCTTGATATTTTATGCACAATCTCACACCCTTCTCCTTCAATTCAATTCTTCATCCATCTCGAAACTCATGTCAGGTAATCACACACTTCACATATTCACGAACACAACTTAGTTCCGTACATGGTTTCATCATTTACTAGGGATAAACCACAATGCATTACTCTATGTGGTCAATTTTAGCAGGAATATAAGGCCAAAATAACAGAACTTGCCAATCACCCTAAACAATAACTGTCATCGTCATTATAATCCAATTTCCATTTGTCCCTTCACTGATCATTGTTTTCCGGAAACGTTTAATTTGTCGACCATCTACTTGACTTGTGTTCTGTATCCAGATATTGTAAAAGCGATGACATTTTGTCAAGTACCACTTCAAATTGATTGCGATGTTGAGTGAGGTATACTGATGACATGTTGTTGTTCATTTTTGAGTCGGTCAGCTTACAGCTAGTACACCTTATCAGTGAGTAATTTGCAAGATCTGGTTATTATTATTATTTCCTTTAATTACTAGAGGAACATAGGGCTTTAGCCATGCGTCTCCATTGCGTTTGGTTCTCTGCTAGAGTCTTCACCTGGCTCCAAGTCTGCCCACACGCTTTCATCTCCTCTTCACATGACCTACTCGAAGTCACCCTCACACTAACGATCGACTCGCCACTTACCATTCGAGTTCACTCGAGGGCTTGTCTAGTGATGTCACTTGATGACTTCCTCAGAGTATTGTGAATCCATCTCCATTTCTTCCTGCATATTTGTTTCACAATCGGTTCCTGGTTAGTTCGCTCCCAAAGATCCCTATTGCTGATCTTTTCTGGCCATCTGATCTTGAGTATTGAGCGAAGACAGCTGTTAATGAAGGTCTGTAGTTTGTTTGAGATGCTCTTTATGACGCGCAGTGCAAGTCTCTGATCCGTATTGTAGCACTGACTGACTTCACATTGGAGTTGAAAATCCGGATCATATTTTTGATGCTGAGTGCTGTTGACCTCCACACAGGCTTGAGAGTAGTAAAAGCTTGTCTTGCTTTTCCGATTCTTGCTTTGATATCCTCGTCAGTTCCGTCGACCTGTAGTTGAAACTATGCTTCCAAGGTAGGTAAAAGAGGTTGTTTCTTTCAGGTTCCTCCCATTTATGCTGATTGTTGTCAGTTGTTGTTGTTGCTGTTGGTGGTGTTGCCCAGGAATTTTCATCACCTCTGTTTTATCTATGTTCACCTGAAGTACTATCTTTGATGCATCTTCTGCTAACTTGTTGGTTTTCGCTTGCATATCTTCCAATTTGTTGTAAATCAGACATATATCGTCGGCGAAGTCCAGATCCTCCAAGTTATTTGTGTCAGTTCATTTTATGCCTGTTTCCTCATTGCCCGCTGTTTGTCGCGTTATCCAATCTACTGCAATCAAGAAAATCATTGGCGATAGTAGGCAGCCTTGTCTTACTCCCATCTTCACTTCAAAGGATTCCGTAAGTTTCCCGTTGTGGATTACTTGGCATGTAGCATTGTCGTACAACTGTTGGATGATCCGGTGCGTTTTGCTTTTAAATCATCTGTCAGCATATTCCTCGGTGTGCCCTAAATGTATATATTTTTACAATGTAACTGCACTACGTGATATGAAGTAGAGTTATAAGAAGTTTGGATTGAAGCAGTAAGCTAGATGGAAGGAGAAGAAGAATAACATGGCATGAAATATCTGCTGTGGTCTGAGGAGTCCGCCACTTCTCACTGCTTGGAAACGGTTAACTGAAGCGACCTGTATGATTATAGATTTATTGAACAGTTGAAGTAACACATATATAAATAGCAAATAAATGATATTTAGCCGCCTTCGTGTTTGCTCTACTTCTCATTTTGATTGGTGCTCATTGAACAGATGAGAAGTGCACGCCATTCCATGTAATGCATTCTTAAACATACTTGAAACAGTAAATTATTAGTCCCTTAAATGTTGGTATGTGTTTGCTTGTGTGTGTGAGTTTGTGATTTTCGATTGGAACTGATTTATGGTGTTGATAATTTATAAAATGCATGCTTTCGTAACTCTTGCATGATTGAGTTTGTTCTGAATTATCTGACGAATCGTCATTATTCACCATTTAATATTTTGGAGACAGGCTTTTATTCATTACCAGGCTTACAGTCCTTATGGTTCCAATTCTTCATTTTCATTTGTCATTACTTATAATGCTATTTGATTTCAAACACATACCTTCTTCTACACTCATAAACCAGCCGTATGAGATTGAGATGGCCTCACCTTTTCTCATTTCATCTGATTGTGTGTTTGCTTCTGACTGCACTCTATGTTGTAATACAGCTTTTACCGCCGCCCTATAGTTGAATGTGTTAGTTTCTTTGTGAGTTTGTGTTTTCAACGCCACATCTATTCATTCCTCCTTGATAATCCCACAAGTAATTTGTTGAATTCTTCGTAGCGGGAAATTTCCGACTATTAAATGAAAGAGCGGTTGACGCACAAGGAGTACTTGTCATCCATCAGCGATTCTGGTTGCCGCTGCTTAATCTGGATGTCACAGCGTTTTGTCAGAGCAGGGATCTGACGCAGAAACCCTGAGCACCTCTTGTGCTCATGTTAACGAAAGCACCCCACCAGCGAGTGTGCACTGATATAATGTGGCCACTTCCAGTTTCAAAACTAGGTATCTAATATACCTTAGTAATGGCTGACTGTTTTACAAAACGACTTGAGGCAGTGACCTCGAGGCAACAAGACACAACCACGGTGGCTAGGACGTATATTGATAACTGATTTACTCGCTCTGACGGCCCACGAATACTAAATTCCCACCAACGTGCAGCCTCCGAGAGCTTACTTTTCCATCATATATGTAATGTATTTAGTATTCAGAGGACTCGCACTACTGCCTACCATCCAGAAGAGACTGGCCTTATGGAATGTAATAGTCGGACAATCAGGAATATCCCGTGATATCTTCTCAGCAAAATGTTGATAAACGCTTGGAGTGATGCAGTACCCCAATGCCATCCTGCCTATCACTCTCCTGACCATTCACAACCTGGGTTTTCTCCTGCTTTGCTCGATCATAAAATACGTCTCTCAATTGAGTTTCAAGCACCACCCTTTCCCTGTGCACAAAGTGACCTCATCGCCTATGTTCAGGAATTGCGCCAAAATGCAGTCATCACTTATCAGTCTTCAAGCTGCCACCAGAAGAATGTGTATGATTACTTTGTTTGTCTCAAAGTATGCTATGTTGACAATTATGCTTGGCTCTGTCGCCCCATGAACCGTTTTCAGAATTCTACTATCCAAGGCAGATACCTTTTGAAATAGAATAGACATGCGAATCAACTACTTCCTTCATCAAAACCTTTGAAAGTCGAGTGTTGATGTTTTTCCTGCCTACTACAATTAGCTGAAACCTTATCACACATTTCTTTCCATAAACCTTTCCAACAGCATAACTCTTACTGACGTCAGTTCGTGTCTTCGAAGAGGACTTTGACCACCTCTACGGTAGAAGAAATGACGAAAGTTCATTAATTTCTCTATATCGTGGGAATATGGACTTAATAAGTGCACCTCCCACAAGTCGTCACCTCCTGATCTCATGATTTGATTCATTTCATCCTCCGATTCTCGCCTGAATCGTCGCTTCCCAATCCGTGTTCCTTTGAGCAATGGCGTGTCGCTCCACGTCAGAGAAGACAGCAGCTGATGACGACAGTTTGCAGCTGCCCAATGGAAATGGTTTCCGTGATGCACTATCCAATTCTTTGAATAATGGAGGAGAATCAGATGGTTAGACATTACTGTTGAATACTTACAAATTTTTTTGTATGCTGACAGTAAAATGAATCAAAGTACTATTGAATCAGACCAACTTGGAATGATCGCTTCCAGCACACATTCTTATGGATGTATTACAGTGAGGTCTCAATCTAATGATAATAAAACTTGTGAATAGCGACTTATTCTTCGACGTTAACCTATTCCAGTTAACGAAGTGACACTAGCATGGTGACAAAAGCGTGACAATTTACCGACTGACATCTTCGATTCATGTCACAGAGTAGATCCACATTCACAATGGCTTGATATTTCATGCACATTTATATTCATAAGCAAATGCACCAGTGCAACCAAATACAAATCATAATCAATTTCAACGTAATCCATGAGTTACAGAACAACTTTCATTTATCTGTTTGAAATCAATGTCTCATTTCATTCACATATCCTTGTCTTAAAAATCAATTCCCCATCCATCTCAACAGCCGTATCACATAATCACCCACTCCACATATTCACATAACATAGTTCCGCATACATCTTCTTCAATCATGAAAGATACCACAGTGTGTTTATATATGTTGTGGATTTTCGCGTCGATAGAATCTATCAAGGTGTTCATCTCACTAAGTAACTAAACATTGAATAAAATGGTGCATTTAAGAACACAACTACGGTTATTGGATGGGTGACATGTAGGTGCATCATGTGGGAAGTGTGATTGCACAGAATTTTATCAGTTGGTTACCATTTTTTGCATTCTAAATGGACTTCACCATATGTTATCATTTGTTCTGTTTTTTTATTTCAAGATGATGGGGCATCTACTGGGATGGATCGATTTTTAGAATGAAAAAGCAAGGTTGAAGCAATTAAAGTGTGGTTATTGTATCACAGACTTCAATATGTTCAAATAGCTTTCTGGGAAGTCGGCTGCGCAGAATGGATCCAAGCAAGTCACCACATACGTTACGACACAATATAGTGAACTTGTTTTCTTATTCTTCACTTTACTAACTGTATTCGATAGATGCTTGAAAGGGCATCAAACAGTCACATTCCCTGAGCATCAAAAATAATCGGTAAAGAAGAAGCCAATTACTATTTTTTCATTGTTGATTTAATGATAATTACTTATACGAAGATTTATGTTGCCTTGTTTATAAATGCAAATAATGTGTTTTTGATGCCTCGATTCGGTAGTTGTCTAAGTATTTTTATCCGATTGCCACAATGTCTTTATATCTGATATTCGAACACTTAGAACATGCACTTCACTTCAAATCAGTTCCAAATTTCAGTAACACAGACGTTCATTTATTACAGAGGATGTTTTAGAGGAGTAAAATGCGGTGGAGAAGATTTCTGTTTTCTGCATTTCACGCGTCAACCGAAATATCTGTCTCTGCGGGTTCTGAATAGATATACTTATCCTACTCTTGAGATATGTCTTCTATTTGACAGTGTCTGTGAACTTCATGGTATGTAAGGGGATGATAAGAAGTCTTGAGTGTAAATGGATGACAAATAGAAGGATCAGTGCATTCGTTGGTATGTGTGAAGAGTCAGCCATTACTCAGTGCTTCGAGACTGATGGACTGAAGCGATGTGTGTGTGATTGTAAAATTATTAAGGAAATGAAGTAATAGATATGTAAATAATAAGTGAATGACAGTAAGCCACTAAACTGTTTTCCTTGCCTCTCAGTTTCATTAGTGCTTACCGATTACATGAGAAGTGTACGCCATTAGGTGTAACAGACTCCTATACGTATTCAGAACACTGAAATTTCAGATAATGGTTTGTATATGTATGTGAGATTGTGATTTTCGATCAGATCTGACTTATGGTCTTAATGATCTATTTAATGTTTCCTTTGTTATCTCTTACATGCTTCCATTTGTTCAGAAATCCCTGGTGAAGTGTTCTTATTTAAGATGTGAAATTTTCAAAGTTGTTTTTTAATCGTCACTAGGTGATGCATTAGAGGACAAGCTTATAGCTTTCATAGTTCAACTTTGGATGTAGTTGTGCTCTCTGAGCTGGATAGTTAATTTTCGAAGCTTTCATCGCCCTACTAGGCAACATCTTCAGCGCATACTTCCATTTTAATTGAAGTGAGCTTTTAGATTCCGCCACGGGTTTATTAGTCATCTCTCCTGATGGGTGAACTTGAATGCGACTCTTTGGTTGTTTCCGTGTGTTTTCACACCTTCTAGGTTATTTGTATTGGAACTGATCGTTCCTTTGACTTGAACTTTCACTTTTTATATGTGAGGTTTCTTTCTTACCGGTTGATACATTTTCTCTATCTCGATGTGTCTATTGATTGACGATTCACTGGAATACCAAGCTTCTAAAAACTCTTAAGCATTCTTGGTGTTTCTTCTGTCTAATTTTGAGCGCTAGTTGTCCCAGGCGAATTCATGTCCGTGGTTGTCTGTATGTCGTGATATGAGGGAGTGGATATCATTTATTTTGACGGCTAGCTTATGTTTGCGGATACGAAGACGAAGAGGAGGGTAGTCCACTTCGGGCAAAGTGATGTTTTTCGCAGTTGTTACAATTTATTTTGTAGACGATATTGGTTTTATCTTCTTTCGTTGTTGGGTATTTTGGTTGACATGGAGCCAACGAAGTGAAGTGATTTTATTGGTTTGTGTGCGACGTCAATTCCTAAAGGTTTGAAGTGTCTTGCAGTGATTTCTGAAATACCTTTTATATATATGGTAGGGTGAGTTTCTTTGTGCTTTCCTTGGGGGCTTTTGGTTTGATAGGTAGGCTTGGGGATATACGTCTTTTGATGAAATTCCGTGAATATCCATTCTTTTTGAAGACGTCTTTCTTCAATTTTCCTTGAGGTGAGAGTGCTGCAATGAGTCTTGGCTGGCTCTCTTGAATAGTGTTTGTATGCAATTCCTTTTGTGTGTTATTGCATTGTTGCTGTTGCAATTTAGTATTTGGTCTGTGTGAGTTGATTTTCTATACACGAGTTTCTAATTCCCCTGTGGTTGTTCGCTTGACTAAGACGTCCAAAAATGGGAATCCGTTCCTGGATTCCTCTTCTCTTGTGAATTTGATGTCGTTGAAGACGTTGTTTATTAAGTTGTTAGTTTTATCTAACTCGTTTCTTTTGATTATTACAAATGTGTTGTCTACGTAACATATCCGAATTTTGGGTTTGATCTTTGGTAGCATTGTGTTTTCGGGCCTTTGCATCACTGCTTCTGCAATCAAACCTGATATTGACGATGCGATGTATGTTCTTTTGACTTGTTCATATATTCGGCCGTTGAATTGGAAGTACGCTGTTAGGCATAGGTTTATGCATTCCATCCAGCTTGTGTGTTGCATATTTGATTGTTGTGGGAGGTGTTCGTCGTTGCTGAATAATTTTTACATGTTCTCGTTTGCTAGCTTTTATCCGACTGAGGTATATAATCCTGTGACGTCAAAGGATATCATTATTTCTTGTTCATCTATTTGGATGCCAATCACGTACAAGGTCACTGAAAGAGATGATTAATAAACTCCTGGACAAATCCAAAAGTTCACTTCAATTCAAATTGAAGTATGTGCTGAAGATGTCGCCTAGTAGAGCGATGAAAGCTTCGCAAATTAACTATCCAGCTCAGAGAACACAACTACATCAAAATCGTTCACCTGAGCTACAAATCTTCTCTATCGTATAGTTCTGCTTTTTCAACCCCATTTGTGCTTGTTGTGGCAGAATTTTCCAGATATACCTCGTTTTGTGTTGCTGACGAGATTTATTAGTAGTATTTCAAGAGACTTTCATCGGCATAAAAATATCAGATGGCAGAGGGATAAATTTGACGCCAAAGATATAAAATGAACCAGTATTGTGGTGGAATATGGCAGACACAAAAAGAAAACGAGAATGAAAATGCGCAGAGCAGAATGAAATAGCTCGGACTTATGGAATTTGTTCATGTTGGATTCTTGAAGTTGCATTGATAGCCGCGCTCAAACTATCAATTAATTCAACTGTAATGTCCATCATACCTAATCAAAACACACATTAGAAACTTATTCATGTATTGGTGTAATTTGAGAGATGTCTTATTGACAGAAAGATACACTCAGAGGAGTAGAAATGTCCACACACACACACACCAAAGAATGAAAGTAACAATTTAATTAGGAATGTCAAATATTTTTACGAGTTGTTCACAGTTAGAGAACCATTGAAAACCAGATAGTACTGGAGAGCGGCTGTTTCATCCTAGTTTGGGAATCATCGGCAGTACGCACCCACCGGGATTCGAACCCAGGGCCTTCCGGTTGCAAGGCAAGCTCGTCTACCATTCAGCCACTGGGACCCTATTCAATGGTTCATGAATTCTAACTTCTACCAATTCGTGATTTAGTGTGACCCCAAGCATTGTCGTTGGTGGGACATCCACCCAGTGGGTACCTACTGCTGATGATTCCCAAACTAGGATGAAACAGCTGTCCAGTACACCCTGGTTTTCAGTGGTCCTCTAACTGATATCAATCCGTGATCAGCTCGTAAAAACATAACTAACGCTTACAAACCAAACTATAGAAAATGTCAAATATGGTGTGTAACGGAAGCAATTGAAAACAAAACAATTTTGCTTGACAATCGCGTTTATCAATCTTACTACTAGTATTAAAGGGAGAATCCAATGCGATGATGATCTGTTACGTTCAATCATGATTATCATTCAACACATAAGAGACTCTGAGTAGAAAGTAGAAGGATTATTTTCTACAGTTTAGTATTGACAGTTTAAGTGACAACCACTTCTCAAAAGACATTATGGTTATTCATTGTCTGAAACAAAATTGTTTTCATTCAAAAAAGCATTTTTTGCGCGGAAGATATAATATGTCAACGTGTTCACTTGAATATCGTATCCTATTTCTCGGTGACTACCTCATAGCATTGACAAACATTGGCGGATTGATTCTCCATCATTGGCAGAATCTTCTCAAAGTATACAGGAAATGAGTCCCCTCGTTCCAAATGAGAATCAAAGACCAGACTGGCGAAGTTACAGGGGGAACATTCATCGGAATACGCGGTGCATGGACCTGCGGATAATGTTAATAAATTTGTGGCCAGAAGGCCAAACTTCACACCGACGTTACTGTGTGGTGTGTAGTTTTACTATTCCTAATGACTGTACTATACTTATTCAGTATTTTGTAATATATCGGCTTAGTTTGGTATTCAGTGTTCTGACTGAATCTGTAGACCCATTGCAATGACCTCTCCTTTTTTGAAATTTAATGGAGAGATTACTCGTACTCGAACTTGTGATCTCTCTAAATGGTTTTAATGATCCCAGACAGTTTGCTTATAAGCAAGGCAAAATTACTTAAGATGCCGCCGCTGTATTACATCATAACATTGTCTCCTTCTTAGACAATGGGGCCAAATAATTACGTTGTACTTTCCTCGGTTGCAAATCTGATTTTGACTCAGAGCCTAGCTGCTTTTTGTTAAATAAGCTTTGTCTCACTCAAATCAAGTCCTGGGCTGCTGACCGATAGCATTCTTATTTCTCAAATAGAGTGTAGTATACTGAATATAAGGCTGAATGTTCTTCTACCTTGCCTACCGCGGCTGATGTTCCTCAGACTACTGTTCTCTCTGCTTTCCTTTTCCTTTCTTCTTACATGAATTGCTTCGTTCTAACGAAATCGACTATGTCAAATACGCTGATGATCAAATTGTTTCGCTTTCTGTCAAGTCTTAATCGTACTGTTCCAAATTTAATTGCTTTCTGTCAAACATCAATCAATGGTCCAAGCTAAATGGTCTTACGTGAAATCCCTTAAAATGCCAAACTACTGAATTCGCATTTAGATATTTAAGTGATCTACTACGACAGGTTAATTCACACGATGCTTGTAGCATAGAGGGTTGTGTAACATAAACTAGGTTTAACACAAATACATTGGCATAGTTTAATCGTCCTATCGTATTTGGTCTTATTTCATCGATCTCCAAGAAAATGTTCCGTCTTGACAGCTACATTCAGAAGCTAAAATTATCTGGAACCCTGTAACCTCTGTTCTCACAACTTGTTAACTCGTGTACTTCACTGCTCTCCCTTAGTCTTTCCTGGTCTACTGAAATAGGTCTACATCACTTTGAGAAAGGTATTAAAGGCAACTTAGTCAGCTTTTCACTCCATTAGTTGATAGACATCTAAACTCATGTGTGAAATGATCTAAATCTATATTGCCAAACCCTCAACATAACCTCCATTCTCAACTCACCTCTATTATCTCATCTGGTAGAACCAGAAGTTAGTTCAATAGACTATATGCTCGTACTACCAACTATGGGAAATCAGCTATACCATGTTTAGCCCATGTTTTATGCGAGAGAGACAGTTTTAAGCATAAACGTTTGTGCTACTTTGTAGTTAACGAAATAATTGACCCTTTTAATTAACTCCTATTTGTAATCAATAGTGACAATACCTCAATTAACTGACAGTCTTAGCTACTTAGAGTGTTATTACTAACAATTATAGATATGTGTGCAAATGACTTCACTGTCACTACGAATACCATGTAAGAGCCGCTATTACCGATCCTATATCTAAAATTAATTTTTAAATATTGTTCAGTATAACTCCAAACTGTAACATTAGTAATGTTTTGGAATGAAGCGCATTATTATTAATAGTACAGTTGTGTCCACCACAACTCACTAGTATCTGAAACTACTGAGGCGGAATATTCGGTTTAATTACAAAGAAATGCCACACAACGTAGATGTTACAGTCGAAGAGAAGCTATTGAAGGTAAGATGTCAATCCACTTCGCACAAGTACAAACACAATGCACACAAATGGCTAAGCAGTGTGAACGTGAACAACGATGCGTAATAGACAATCTACGCAGTTCTTGCTTAGTCAATTCATAACAATGAAACGGAAAAATGTGATACGGAACGTGACAACTATTAATGAAGCTTTATTTGTTGCGTAATAAATTAACCATACATGTCACTTCAGACTATCATTTTCCGACACAGAATCGATTCAATCGAAAAACTGCGTGCTTACACCTTCTTAGTATCCTTCTCAGTATTAGAGACCTTTGTATCTGTCTCTTTCTTGGCCTCCGTCACAGTCTTTGCAGCTATGGCATCCTTGTTTTCTTTTTCAGTTTTATCGTCTTTCTTGAGTGTTTCAGATTTAGCGTCCTTTTTGGCCTTTTCAGATTTACCGTCCTTCTTGCCCTTTACTGTTTTAGCGTCTTTTTTGCCCTTTTCAGCTTCAGCTTTCTTCTTCTCCTTCCTCCTCTTCTTCTTCTTGTCATCCTTGTCATCATCATCATCGTCTTTGTCATCATCATCCTCGTCATCATCATCATCACAATCGTCCTTCTTACCCTTCTTTGACTTCTTATCCTTCTTCGATTTCGCCTTCTTCACATCTTTTTCTGATTTCACTTTCTTAGCTTCCTTCTTTTCTGTAGCCTTCTTAACATCCTTCTCTTCCTTCACGCTCTCCACAGCCTTCTCCGCTTTCACTTTCTCCACAGCCTTTTCTTCTGCAGCCTTCTTCACTTCTTTATCCGCTTTCACTTTCTCCACAACCTTCTCGTCTACAGCCTTCTTCGCATCCTTCTCTCCCGTGGCGTCCGTTTTCAAATCGGGCTTCTCAGCAACTTTGACTTCTTTCGGGGATTTTACAGGCACTGGGAAAAGAGAAAGACATTTCACGATAAGTACAAGTATATGAAATAGTTGTGCACCAAGAATAATATTTAAATAAATCAAGGAGTTAAGTGAAATGTACAAAGTTGAGAATGCTTCTCAAAGGGGCCTACTACTCAGCGGTAATCTATGTTTGTTGTGAGTAATTCACAGGAGGAGTGCTCATTGTGAACTACTCTACCGTTGCTGTTTGTACCCAAAGTTGAGTATTATTATTACTGTTCCCTTGGGTTCCTAGTGGAACATAGGGCTTCAACTACACGTCTCCACTTGCTTCTGTCTCCTGCTGTACTCTCCACCTGCATCCATGTTAGTCCATACTGTTTCAACTCCTCTTCACACGATCTCCTCCATGTCACCCTTGCACGTCCCACTCGCCACTTCCTTTTCGGGTTCCACTCGAGCACTGGCTTGACGCGCGATGTCACCCAACGGCCTCCTCAGTGAAAGTCCGATCCATCTCCACTTTCTCCTGCATATTTGTTGAGCGATTGGTTCTTATCTTGTTTGTTCCCATAGTTTCTTGTTGGTGATTCTTTCCGGCCGGTCATCTGATCTTCGGTATAGAGCGACGAAGACAGTTGTTGATAAAGGTCTGCAACAGGCTGTTGGAAATATTCTTTGTGACCCGCCAAGTTTCTGATGCGTATAGAAGAGCTGACTGACTTGACGTTTGTATTGAAAATCCAAATTTTGTTGTTGATGCTGAGTGACGAATATTTCCAGATTGGTTTCAGGTTGATGAATGCGTTTCTCGCCTTCCCGATTCTCGATTTGACATCTTCGTCCGTTCCTCGTGTAGTTGAGGCAATGCTCCCTAGATAAGTAAGTGTATGAAGTAACCCCTTTCAAATCCCTCCAGTTGATGGTGATTGGCACTGGATGTTGCTGCTGTTGTTGTTGGTTGGTTATTTCATAACCTCCGTCTTGTCTATGTTCACCTGGAGTCCTTTCTTTGCTGCTTCTTCGACCAGTTTGTTGTTTTCCGCTTGTAAGTCTTCGATTTTGTGTGACATCAAACATAAATCATCCACGCGCGAAATCCAGGTCTTCTAGGTTCTTCATGCCGGTCCAGGATATCCCTGTCTTCTCGTTTCCCATTGTCTGACGCATAATCCAGTCCATCACAATTAGGAAAATCATTGGTGATAATAAACACCCTTGTCTGACTCCTGTAACCGTACTTGAAATATACCAGCATACTGACTGAGAAACACAACAGATGTCTATGATGACCAGTGGGAAGTGATGAAACTGCACAGATTGACTTCATTAAAGGAAAGGAATCGTTAAACGTCAAACTGAATCATATCTTGTCTGAGATGATATCCGCTGTGTTGCAGGTTGTGCAAGGTTTTTCGATGCCTACCTATTTTTATCAGTAAAGATAAGGGAACTCGGGTGGAATTTGAAGTATTCAGAATTCATCTAGAAATGATAACAGTGTACACTGTGACACAAAGTCCACTCTGTTCCATCAAATTTGCTGCTTTGAATTTAGAAACTCGTAGTTGATCGATCATCGAATGTGCACTTCTACAAATCGTCTATATGTAAACTGTCTCGTCATGGGGAATACTCCTAACATCATGCCACATCATTTTGAATGGCAAGTGAAATCTGAACGAGGTGATCAGACATCTAGGAGACGGAACTCCTCAGTTTTATGGTAAATTATCCAGCGCTCATCTAGCTCTAGAAAGCATATTCTCATCCGGTCTAACGAAACAGTCTATATTCAAACGCACCAATAACTGATTCCATCATATATATCTACACCACACACTCACGAGTAAACAAACCACATGGTAGGTATGCGATAGCCACGTATATATTTTATCATTACGTTGGTCATCATGACGTCGTGCCAAGTATTGCCTCGTGGCCTACAGTAATCCTGCCTGATTTATTTCGTTTCTTATTATTTGATTATGAATAACCTCAGGATTTGAAATATATGGTGTCTGACACAAAACTGAATAGTACACCAATCCTCGTGACTCACCTTCCTCGTCAGCGTATGGAGGGAGTTCCCCAGGTTTCTTGAGAGGCTCCATTTCGACAATATGTGGGAGGAGAACACAAGTCATGATGATGACGCAGAACATTGACACTCGTGTCATTGTTGCGGGTCTGAAAATAGAAATAAATCAATTGGAAGGAAATAGTCCGCAGACTGTTACAAAAGAACGACTAAACAGTGGTTGAATATATGAGTAGTGTAGGAATCGGTGCAAAGATGGACAATTACATATAATACCCCTACATATTTCGCCCCAAATCTAAAACACACACCGGAGTTTTTCGTGATCAACGAAGTGATCTGTGGCTTTGCCATTTGCATGACTGTGTGAAACATCAATTAGTAAATGTAGTCAGTCCATTGGATGGGGAACGGTCTTGTTAGACATGGATGTGATAATGAAGTGTGAAATTCATGTGTTTAACTTACAAGTTGTTTGCAGATTACTGGCGAGTTGAATAGTGTTCCACTCATAAACAATATTTATATATGAATGAAAGTTTGATCTAAGTGTCACACCAACAGTCCACTGGTTTGCTTTGTCACATAAATCAATGCTCCATGTCAGCGTGCTGGCAAGATCTTGAAAATCTTCTGTCATGAGAGCATTGATTAGGAATGATTGACCTCAATGAAGGCTTCAACGATTGAAGTATTAAAGAATTGGATTAATTATCTACTTTATCTCACGTAGAGTCTCTTATAGGTTGATTATTTATTGATGTAATTCTACTAACTAGGTTGATTTCTGTAATTGCAAAGACAGCCTTCGTGAACACTCTCATTAGGCCACCTTCGTGGAAAGGTCTTAACAGTGAATTTTATGAATAACAGAAATAAAAATGTCTCTGCCTTCCAATAATCAGTGATTAAATCGATTAAAAGTAGTTCAGAAACAAAAGTAAAACGATGGTACTTTCACATTTTTCACATTACTCACGTGTATGTACTTTTCAAACGTAACACCTTTAACAAGCCTAATGCTTATAATTTGCTACGTGGTTGACATTGAAAGTAAATGAGATTTTGACTAATTTGATTGGTATGGGCAAAATAGTTAGCATTATTTCCCTCTAGAATGGTTGACTCAGGTTTCTTCTGTGTGAAAGTAAGCCTTGTTATACGTCATAGGGTAGATATTTTAAATCAGCCATGAAATAGAGAGACAAGTGTCTGACTCTTAGACAAGGAGAGTGATATTATGATAGTCACTCAAACAAAGTTGTTTGTACCCTGGCACATACCTTTGTGGCCAATCAGTGTGTCCGTCACAATCCAACAGGTGGTCAATAATGAGCTGGGATATCTCAGTGGTGTCATTTCTGAATGAGGCAATGTGTAGAGGGGTTTCGAATCCCAGAGAAGATTTGATTTCCTGAAAGATTGTAGGCATGTCTTGCTTAGTTCCAGAGCTGACTGATGAATTTCCACATTTATCAAATTAGGATTTGTCCCGGAAATATGCATATATACAACTAGCGATAGAGGAAATGTAGAGAATAATTTTCCTGTCAATTAGTATTTTCAACATCCTAGTGGTTACCTTCATCGTCACTAGTATAAACAACCTTATGTGAACAGAACGCTGGTTTACTGCTCACAGTATTTATCAAATGTAATCGAAGACTGGTTTGATCTAGTACCTGTCTCGTAAAATTCAGCCCATAAGAATAACAACCAAGTATTGGAAAGTGCTGGAAAGTGCAACAAAGTACTGGTGGAAAGTGGATTTACTTCAAAAACCATTGATTTTGGTGTAAAAACAGTTATGTTTCGAAAGTTACACACTAACCTGTCACAAATACCCGAATCTGACTTACGGTGGAGGAAACTGGAGTATGATTTCGCCATAAGACAAAATTTGTCTTCAATCATATATGCATTGCAGTTTCAGCACATGTAAAGTACAAATAATTATACCGCACAAGTGAAAAGCAACAAGTTGGTAGAAGAAGCACACAGAGATGATAGGACTTCAGGTGAACATAGAGAAAACAGAGGTGATGAATATTCCTGGCCAACAGCAACAACAGCGGAAAACAATCAGCATAAATGGTGGATATCCTTTACCTACCTGGGAAGCATCGTTGCAGCTACAGGCGGATGGAAGTGACTAGGATATCAAAGCAAAAATCGGGGAAGCAAGGCAACCTCTCATTACTCTCAAGTCTGTGTGGAGGTCAACAGCACTCAGCATGAAAAAAAAAAAGATCCGGATTTTCAACTCCAATGTAAAGGCAGTACTACTTTACGGATCAGAGACTTGGCGTGTCACAAAGAGCACCTAAAACAAGCTACAGACCTTCATTAACAGATGTCTTCGCTCAGAAAAGATTAGCAGCAGCGATCGCTGAGAGCGAAACAACCAGGAACCGATTGTGAAACAAATAAGCAGGAAGAAATTGAGGTGGATTGGCCATACTCTGAGAAAAACATCAAGTGACACCACAAGAGAGGCGCTCGAGGGGAACCCGAACAGGAAGTGGATAGTTGGTCATCAGTGCAAGGGTGAGATGGAGGAGGTCATGTGGAGAGGAGATGAAAGCATGTGTACAAACATGGAGGCAGGTGAAGACATTGGCAGAGATTCGAACGTAATGGAGACGCACTGCTGAAGCCCTATGTTTCTCTAGGGACTAAAGCAAATAATAATAATAAAGAACTTAACTTGTTAGAATGCATGCGTGTATACCCTATCGGTGTGTAATACCTCAAATAAACAAAGTGATATCGAACAGTATTCTACCACATCTCCTAATTTCTACTGTTTTGCTGATAATAACATTGATGTCGTAACAGACATTAAGAATATGAAGTAAACGGGTGAGGGATAGAATCTGAAATATATTGCACTGATAACCAATACGGTAGTTCCCCCCCCCCCCCCCAAAAACTAATATTGAACCTACCATTTGACTTCAAACGCGATGTATTTTGTTAAATAAACTGCATTTTTTTTGCAAACTCAACTAGATATTTAAAGTGCCAAAATCTTATTGAAAGCCTTTTTTTATTTTGGAAAGGGGAACTTGACAACTACTTTGGAAAGCTTGATGTAAAAAACTTACAGAAACTCATTATACACCACATATGGTACGAGAATGTCGAAATAGTAAATGTACCTTCCTGATGTTCAGTATCATGCCTTAGCACATAAAACTTAATTTCCACGACTGCCTCACTTTCAGATGTCACTTTTTTCATATGATAATTCATTAGATTACATAGATGAATAAGGTGCTTCGAAGACAAGTAGATGAATATGAGCAAATTCCGAGTGAATTCAATTTGATATTCATCTTGAATTATGGTGGCAATTTATGTAGTTTTCTGCCGACATCAATACATAATCAGGTCAAGTAAAAATACAACAAGTGCGTAAATGCGAACCTAGCCTGCTAGCAATAGAGTGACTGCTACATATTTGTTATTGTCCTTCAATTGAAATCCACCCGGTTGTATAGAACTGCTGAGTAAAAATTTCATGTCATTGACACGTTTGTAAAACTCGAGATATCTTCACTTCATCAGGGAGGAAACTATCAGTCATTGGCGTGAGTATTTAATGTGGGGGAAATCTGCGGAAATCAGGCTTGTGAATATGACATGGTAGAAAATACTCTAACAGCGTATTGGTCTGCAAATATTCGACGTGGCTCATTCAAATCTTCTATGAATGCAAAATTTCGCCACATATAAGAATATATTTCGACCTAACTGAAATACACGTAAACTGGAAAGGTCAAACTGAAGCCATATAAAAAATACTCTATTATAGAGGCTAGAGGTATGGTAGAAGTTAATTCAGTGCTACTCCTTGAGTACGCACTTTGCTGATTTCGGTAGTTAAAGTAGTTTGACATGTTCTATGTAGGTGTAGATTTATAGCAAGCTGGTTAAAATTTAAATCAACCTTTTGAGTAAATGGTTGCAGCGGTAGAAGTGTTTATTCCTAGAACTTGGATTTAGTTTACGTTGTGTTCTTGAAACAATCTCATTTTGCTACTTCTCGTCCCTTTGTTTAAACTTGAGTCGATTACAAATCAATCAGAACAGTTTTTTATCCACTAAAGTATGAAAATGACGCGTTTTTCTTTAACGAAAATGTACTTAACCACTTCGCTTATTCTTTGCCGTTACGAGAGTATCATCGGTTCATTTCAAACATTTGTCTAAGTCTTGCGTAGAAATGTACTGCGATCAAATCCCATTGATGCAGAGTTGTCATAAATAACCTGCTTGGGGGTTGTTAATACTTCCCATGCACAACTCTCTGTTTGTTCATACAGCTGGAATACAGTGAGTAATCTGAGAATGCCGTCTACCGTCATTTTAGCTAACGCACATATGATACTATGGTGAGATTGACGATGAAGCGCCTATACATCCAGGTTCATGGAAGTCAACTCTTGTTAGTTCGAGAAATCTATTCAGAAAATAGACCCCGATTAAATCAATAGCCTATAGTTCGTTCTGCATTTCAGATTGTATGCGCACATCACTGATTTATTTGATTAGTTAGTCTATAAAAAAACAACAAGCACCCTATATATTGCTGATGCTTTATTCTGGCGTTATGTTATAAGTTCAAGATGCCTAGTCAAAGGAACAAGCGTTCTAGGTTGGTAACATCACCTGTGAATTATAAATAACGAAACAGAAAGTCGATTGGACTCAATCTGTATATGAGCTGAGTTACACCAGTACATCTGGCGCAAAATAAAACCTGTGAATCGTGGTCATGATGAATTACCAACATTCCGACAACACACTCTTGAGTGCTGAAGTGGCACTCGGAAATTTCCTTTCGTTAGGTTCGCTAGTTGTGGCTGCACTCAGTCACCGACAGAAACGGATGGCTATGGTAATGAACAACAAATAAACAGAACTTAGAATTCGTGTGTCATAGAATTTCAATTCAATGACTGAGTGGCAACATTATCGCAACGTAAACAGTAAGCCTGTGTATATGTCTATGCCCTATTTTCAGCTGTCTATAACATAGCTTTTAAATTCCATTACATAGTTTCACTTATCTCTGAAGAATTTATACTAGGTAAATTCACAAATGTGATTATGTAACTTATTACTAATTGGATGGTATAATTTTGATACACTGTCTAATTAGCTGCACACTAATTTACAACGATTTGTAATACAGTTAACCAGTAGCGTATTCTTCTATATAGTTTATTAATTCAATGTTAATTTCAAAGTTCATCAGAGACTATGACACTCATCTAACATGTCCACGTCCGCAGTCATGGTTCGTGGAGTAGGACAGACCTTCTGACTGCCCGAAAATACTTACAATCCTTGTTAATATGGTGCAAGTCAATACATCCACAAAGCATTTCCCCTGACGTTACAGGAGGATACGAAGCACTTATAAGGGAAAGATATTTGAGTTCACGTCAATTCGAATCGATTGTATCAGTTTCAAAAGCCGATTTACCTACCAAACGAGAAACGGTGACTTTAGGCTTTGAAGAAAGGGGGACATAAAAATATAGTGAAAACCAGTGTCGCAATTAATCTCACTGCTTTATCTAACTTCACTCATCTCTTAACATTGTATGCGCCAGAAATGATTCTCTCATTCCACTCTTCCAAAAATAGACTACCCATAAATCCCGAAGTTACAGCATTTGTTATGGTGATTAATGCAATACTTTTTTTCAAATAGAGTATAATTATATTTCAATGATTTACACACAATGATAAGTTTTTGTGATTGGTAATATTTCGAACACAATTGTTGCCTGTGATCACACACCAACTGTTGGAATTGTTTGTTTTTTAATTCACACATTTCTGATTTGTACTCATACATATATATATATATATATATATTGTTCATTTTTTATTCATTCATTTTTGTGTATTCATAATTATATTCCAGGTGCTGGATCACCCTTGTTACATGTATCCGGTGTGACCTTAATGAATATAGATTCTGCTATAAGTCTCTCTTTCCGTTTGTTCATATTAATTTTTCAGAATACAAACACTAACCCAATCAATGATGCGGTTTTTGTCCTATGCATATGCAGTTTCAGATGAATTTTTTTCAAGATTCTTGTAAGCTTGTGTTCCTGTTGGTTGACAGTTAGTTAGGCAGGCGTTTATGTTCACTCTCTCTTATTTTGAGTGATCTGGACGTTTGACACACACTTGGCGCAAGATATTTTGTAACTCACATTTCAGTTGATTTTTTTAATTAGATTCGTCGGATTAAACGCTGTGCGAATCCTAATGTTTTTAGGTTTCTTCGAATTGCCTCCGATGTACCATTTTTGCATGGTATTGTGACTGTTTTTTTGCCTTCCTCCGTTTTGTCATTCTCCCGTTTTACCCTCTTTTTATATTATCTTCGATCAATTTTTTCTGGGTAGTTGTTGTGGATTAACATTTTGAATAGGACGTTTACTTTTTTACGCTGGTTCTCTGGTGTTGTTGTAAGTCTAAGTATTTTATCTGCAAGACCTTGCATTTATCCTCGTTTTACCGTGAGTGAACGAGCTGAGTGATAACCACGGAATCTTCCGGAATGTGTCGTTTTTCTATATAGTGTCGTTTTTACGCTACCATATGTTACTCTTTGTATTTTGAAGTTTAACATAGGCAGTTCCTCAATTTCGTCTGCATTTATATAGTGAAATGTATTGAGTCGACATGGCTGTTTATGTGCGAGAAGAATTTCTCAACATCGTTCTTTTTCATTATTACTGACGTGTCGTCTACATACCTCCCTCAACATTTTATTGGTGACCTAAATGGTTTAAGTTCATTCTCTTCCCAAAACTCGATGAATATGTCAGCTATTATTGATGAGATGGGTGATCCCGTAGCTACTCATTCATTTTGTTGGTATATTTTTCCTTCAAATGTGAAATATGCTGTTGTCAGACAGAATTCACTCCCCATCTTTTAGGCAATCATCTTTTAGTCTCATTTGCAGTGCATTTGTGGCTATTTGAAAGGGAATTTTAGCACGGAGACTGTTTACATCAAAGCTGACTAGCTTTTCCTCTTCGTCTACTTTAGTGGTTTTAAGTCATCTCACTAATTTAAATGAATCTAATATACTAACTTTTGAGTTGCATCTTGTTGGTCTTAGTATTGTTACCAATAAGAAAACTTCTCATTTATCAAGGCTGTCCCTATTTTACTATAAAAAGAAGCAAGACAGGAGTTTCTGATTATACTTGCCATAGAAAACATATATATATGAACCTGTGTTTAGACAACAAAGCATCTCACCCGATATCAGTCAAAATAAACTGAGGGAAATATTCTAGTAAGAGGGTGAATCACAGAATCGGCTCAATAGGCAATCCACGAAAGGAAATAAGACAAACGAAAGAATCGTCATCACTCCACAATTAGTTGGTCGGCAAATTTATCCGGAAGTAGAAAATCGTGGATTCACTAGGTCTGTAGATTTCTTATATACACCTGCGGCTTGCCTGTTCTGCTTCAGTCACCGGCCAGTGTGTTCTATAATTATCATTTCTCTCACATATTACTCTACTTCTCTTCTTTATTCACTGTGGTGCATATTGAGCCTCTCCGTATGTTGTTCACCTTCGCACCGATTCATCCCACCTTCCAGCATACAAGCATCCGTTGAGAGGCATCCCTTGTCTTCTCTCTTCTTTCTTCCTAATACCATTGGACATGTTTCCTCAAACATCACCTTCAAAGAGTACCAAATTTCTTCAACATAGGCCTCCCCATTGATGTCGTGTGGTGTCTTCAACTTTGCTCTGATAGCATCAGCAACGAAATCCTTTGTAGTTTGCTCCTTCATTTTCTGAGTGTCGAACTTCAATTGTGGTCTCTCTCCGGTTGTTCTGAAAGATTCAAGCTCCATTTTGAAGCTTCTTTGCACTAGATAATGATCTGAGCCGAATATGCTCCACTTCTCGACTTTCTGTCCAGAAGAATTCATCTCCACTTTCCTGAAAATCATTGAGATGATATCTGTACGGTTTTTAGAGTGCATGTCAGGTGAAAAACATGGCGCTTTATATATATTATCTGTTTGTATACTGTATCTGCAATCATGAAATCAGTTTAGATGAAGAAGTCAGCGAATGCATTTCTATTATTATTCCCCTTTCCAAGAGCCTTTCTACCCATGATTAGTCCTCTTCCTGTGTTGTCTACTCCCAATTTCACAGGCATTCATATCGCGAATTTGGATTTTGATGTCGTAATTTTGGATGTTGTTCGTTTCTGTTTGCAATTTTATAGAGAAATCTAACTTCTTCTATTGTTCTAAGTTGTTTATAAGTGTGTAGCATTGGACTATGGTAATCGCCCTGCCTTCATTTTGAGTTGAATCTTGATGTCACAATCCTGGAGGAGGAGATTGTCTCCCTCTGCACTAGAACCTTTCATGCTGTTGTTGACATCATGATAGGCACTCTCTGCCTCAGTGTTCTCGTGGTTGCCATCTAGGTAATTGGGGTAGATTACTGACTTGCCGATGGACTGTTTTAATAGTCCACATCCATTCCCCCCGTTTTATCAGATTCGCTGCACATCTCCGAAGTATTCTCTCATTTCTTTAGCTGATTAGGTACCATTCCAAGCCCCGTAGATTGTTTGAACTTTCCACATCTGCATGTTTATTTAAGCTTTCATCGAGAGAATACACATCAGCTGACTGACTGGCTTCCCGAAGGCTTTCCATTTCACCTCTCTGATTTCAGTGAAGGATACGTTCATTTCCTAAATTTGTGTAATTTTAATATTCTCCTTGTGCGTTGAAGTGTCTGTAGCAGTTTGCTTGGATTTCAATCGTAGGGTCGCCAGTCACACATCTTACCCTTCCTCTTCTAGAGGGTACAGAAACGGCTAGGAAGATAGTTAATTGGTGAACTGGACCAGATTACATCGCCAAGTGGGTTCTCAAAACTTGATATATAAATATATATATATGTCGACTAACTCTGATCCTACTCTACTCGTTGACATACCATAGACCTGCAAAAATGCTCAAAAAAAGTAGCTACTTGACTTCATGTATTGAACATACGATATTTTGGTTTGAAATATGATCATATGAAATTCCTGTTGCCCGTATCAATATCTTATTTAGAACTAAGAATCAATGTCAAGGGGGAACATGGTTTAATTTTTTATAATTCACTTATGAAGAAATCTTATTGAATCAAAGGTGATTTTGAGAGGAAACTTGCAGAAACGTTTTCTGTTATAGACTCTAACATCTCAACTAACCACTTACAAAGCCTTTGCGTTGAGAATACACAGATTCACACAAAGAGTTAAAGAGGAACCTTTGGTTTGTGAAGTCTTGTTGTTAGATTTCTCTTCCTCTCACTTTACTCACATAGTTTTTCTGCGTGTTTAATGTCTCCATAGTGCTCAATTTTCTTTATAACCCTTTCTTATTATCGACAAAAGAGCAAACAAGCAGTTTTGTGAAGACGGTGTCTTCGTAGGAAACATCAGAGTTGATGTGCTGATATTGAAAGTCCTTGAGTAGTTTTTTCATCTGACTGTCTAGAGCTTCAGCAATGCGAAGGAGACGAAAGCGTACCGTCATTATTAGGTGTTTCTTCACTATGTAGACTAATTTGAAAGAGGCTTTTTCTGAGAGGTGTTCAATTGTCGCACTACTATGACAAAAATTGACACCATTCCACAGAATTGTGTACTTCGCCCTCTTTTAGACTGAAAAATATAACTGGCTGCATTGAAACAGATGAACTGATAGAAGTAGTCAGATGTGAGATAGTGTTATTCAGGAATCTGCAGACCGTTGAATGACTGGAGAACACCGACTAGTCTTAACATTATCACGAAGAATGTTATACCATAAGATGTCAAAAACATTCTCTGATGGAGACCAAAGATCAAATCTCCCTCGAAATAAATGTTCATATATCGTCTGTGCTTCGGATGAAGATTATTGTAGAACGTCTAGTTGTTAAGCTAAAGAGTCAAAGATTTTATTGAATTCCTGTTTTCGATCAACAAGCATCTTAATGTCGAAACTTATCAGCTGAAATTTCCATTTATATGCACCCTGGACTAACCTTCTAAATATTCCTTTCAGGAACATCCACATACTTGTCACCACCCTACTTCGTGAGTATAAATTCCTCGTATTTACAAACATCTCTTACCTCCTTATAACAATGTATCCTATTTGCATGGATTTGCACATTGTGAGAATGACAGTGTTAAAAAGTGTAACTATTTATCAATGTTCAAATTTTTTATTGAACTGAAAGAGGCGAAAATGTACGGAAGTAAGGAAAATTGCTTGAAGACAACCAGACTGGAGCAGAGAATAAGATTCTCTCAGATAAGGGAAGTGTTGACCCATGGACTATAATGAAAACTGCGTGACAGCTGCGTTGAAGATTATGTTCACTTAGCCGTGAATTACTCTCTAAGCATGATTTGTTGATTCGGTTTATTTCGATTGTGAGTGTCCACAGTGAGTTCGTAATGATAGCAATACATTATTCGATTCACAAAGAAAATAATTACAGCCATACAATTGCACGACAAATACTTAAATCTGCATTGTACGCGTGAACAACAACGACACACAACAGCCAAAGCCTTGCAGCTTCTGATTAATCCACAGATCCAGAAGATCTGAGGTGGTAAAAAAAACACAGAGTGATAACTCAGAATTTATTTAGCATTCATTTATTCAATATTTGTATATGGGAGCGTGTCTTATCAACAAATCACTAAATTTCCTCCAAACAATCACACATTTAATCCTTCTTCGTCTTCGCATCCTTCGCCTCCTTGATATTCTTCTTCAAACTTTCAACCTTCTTACCAATCTTCTTCAGATCCGGTCGTTTACAGACACTGGAAGTGGATAAACACACAATTCACGAGAAATGTTACTGTTGGCATTGAAAACAGATGAGAAATATTTGTAAAGCGTTGATATTCCCACTAAATATGACCATACAAATATGATCGTCTCAACTATCTGGAATGATATCATTGCCTGTATGCTATGTCATTCCGCCGTTAGCCCACTTGATGTCTCAATTAACACTGAACAATTTACAAACACTATAAGATAACCGTCGATTCTCCAAAGGACCTTTAGTTCACAAAAATGGAAACTTCGCACATCATAGTCACCTGTTCACTCACTAATTCCAATGAAGCTGTCTGTGAACACATCACTGCAATTTGTCAAAATCAGAATACAGCTAATAAATAAATATACTATTGGCTGATTAGGTTCAGCTCATAGTAATATTGTTAGCCAGGTCGTGAAGAATGTATATTCTCACGACGTCACACGAGTAACACCGAACATAGCTATGATGAGAATGCAAGCGGAGCAGAGTATTTCAGCTTCGGGTGCTAGTAGAAAAATAATTATCGAATCAGATTTATGCTTTAATAAACATATAAACAAGTCATGCAATCATCTGTCATCAGCTACATCAAAACGTACGTGTCCACCTGTCGAGATCCCTTCTTTGCAGACAACTCCTCAGCAGTCGGTTTCGACAGATCAAAGCTTGTGACACAAAGACCAGACGCGACTTTCACAACTTCCTTCTCATTCTTTCCCACTGTCAGCAATCCATACTTGATATTCCATGATCCTGAAAGAAAAAGCAGCAATAGTCAACTATTAAGAGCAATGTAAAGGGATTCAGCTATCAGACGCCCTCCCCAATAGCAAGTCTAATGAGACAATGTTCACTTTCGTGGATAGTCAACAGTAATTGGTCAGTGTTTACCTATAAATTCCAGTAGATTCACCTTAACAAGGATGGAAATAAGTGTCATCCAAATCATTATTCTATTTGTAATTCGTGTGTAAATAAAAGCACATGCTGCTGTTTTTCCTACTCTTGGGTAAGCCGATATTCCTCCGCATATCAATGGCGGAATTCGGAATGTAGTGACTAGTGACTGAGAGACTATCAAATGTCCAGTTGCAGAAATGATATGTACATTGATGTTTGTCGTTCCGAAGAATACCGCTAGCATCTCTTTACATACTCCCTGTTATCAGTTGCAGTCAGAATGAAATAGAAGTGGGATATACAGAAATGCGTGGCACCGAAATCCCCAATTTCATAATCAGTTATCCAGTGTTCATCTTACACTCGGCGTGAAGCATCAGAAGGCAGATAAACAGTAGGCATAATGAAGCTACAGGGTGTGTTGCCCCATGTGAATCTGTTATCTTGAGTGACTCTGTTTATAGGTTTGTGTAATTGAAAATGGATAAGCTCAACACAAACAGTTATGTAGGAAGTAAATATTGCTGTAATTGACCTTGAGGTCTGACTCACCATCCGCATCGAAATGTAATGGAAGTTTCTCAGATTTCTTATAAGGCTTCATTTCAACGATGTTTGGAAGAAGGATGCAAGCAATGATGATGCAGAACATTGAAATATGTGCCATTGTTGTGAATCTGGAAATAGAATTGAATCAAATCAAGGAGAATTGAGTATATTTACAAATACAATAAGGCAACAGTTGAATGAAAATGGTTGGAATAAGTACTGCTTCAAAACAAAGACAAATAGGAATAGTCTAGGTGTAGAGCTTTAGCGCTACAGTAGAACGTAATTCGACATTAGATTATGAGCAATTTTCGCAATAATTTATGCTTGAAACGTAATCCTTTAATACTGCATCAATGTTGGATATTTGGAATTTACAAGTACACGCCATATGGCTTCAAAGTCAATTTTGAATCCACAACGCAACAAGATTTTTGATGTGATTTGAGAAGTGGTCTTAAACTATTCTCTATGAGTGATGGTATCAAAGATCAGTCAGCTAACGTAGTCATTCAGTGACATGTTAGACACAGATGTGAGGACTTACAAGTTGTTTGTAGGTTACTGGTGAGTTGAATAGTGTTCCACTCATACACATATTTATATATATGCATGCAGGTGTATTTAAAGTGTCAAACTAACAGTTCACTGGTCAGTTTTGCCACATAAATCAATGCCGTCTGTCAGCATGTTGTCACCGACATGCTCAGATCTTATGATCTCAGATCATGACTTAGGATTGATTGACCTGGATGAACTCCTAACCGACTGAAATGCATGAGAGTTGGATTATCTTTCTGGTTCATTTCACTTTGTTTCACTGACGCGTTGATTCTTACTTGATGTATTGTTAGTCTTTGTGATGGAGGTTTCTTCGGCGAAACATTCATTCTCTCCATCAACCACATCTTTATAGCTGAAGTCAGCATGCATTTTGTGTGATTGTTTGAAATTTTGGTTGAAATGTCCCCCGTTTCTGGTTTTTTGGTTGATATGCTTGCTTGTTTATTGTTGCATTCAACCAACTGATCATTAGGTGTGATATTTCAATGTTCATTTATCTGTTGCCTGTACCGAAAACTAGCGGTTGACACAGACAAGTCGTGATTGACGCAAATCACACAAACATCATACTTTGATTTTCACTCAGGTTATTTAGAAAACTAAGAAAGATGTCAGTAAATTTCGTCTACATGCTCTGCACCAAGGAGACACTTAAGTGTTGGTGAGTGATTTTCTGAGACGGTGAATTCGGTAAACGTTGCTTCGACAAGCACATCTATATAATGGAATTAATTAGAGGTCGCAGCTATTGACACTCACGATGGATGCTAATGATTGTTGTCATTTGAAACCATAGCCTCACACAAGCTCTAAGATGGTTGCATTAGGCCGTGCTGGTTGGTGTAATATACTTATTCACCATACCATTCCTACTTGTACATTGTCATAGCTCTTCAGAAGCAACCCAGTCGAATGTAGCCTACAAGACACAACAGGAGCTGTCAGGGCGTGTGATTCCAGTGGTTGAATGTTCTATGAGCTTGGCTTGTAAACCAGAACAACTCTCGAAATGAATGGTAATGTTGAAAGCATCTAATTTTGTGTTCTAAACCAATATGATCTATGCACTCGCACTTTGACCTAAAGCCTGCCTGGCTTTCTGAGATATATGTTCACTGAGTCACAATCTGACCTAAGCAAACTGTTTGGCTCTCACGAGGTATGCAACATATGTGGCACTGAAATAGAAACCAAGTCAGAAATTAAATACCTAGGCGTCATTCTATTTGCTGATCTCTCCTGGTTGGCTCATATCTTGGCGATTTCTAAGAAAATATTCCGTCTTACCTAGAAACATCAAGAAGTTTAAACATTCTGATATAACCTAACCCTTACTCCTACAATTCGCTAATTCTCGCATTCTGCCTATTATTCTCTATTGTTCCCCCTTAGTTTTTCCCGGGCTACTGAAGAAAGACTATAACATATTATGCAGGATGTTAAAGGTTGTCAGTAAGGTAATCAACGTGCCGCTTAACCAGCTCGTTAATATTCTGGTCGAAAGGCATATGGACTGATGTGAAAAACGTATCAAATCCATTTAATCTAACTCACACCACCTTCTTCACTCACAACTCTCCCCTAGCAACTCATCAGGTAAAGCCAGAAGCCTATATAGAAAAGTATATGCTCGCACCAGCAAGTACAAAAACTCAACCGTACTCCACTTAGCTCGTGTTGTATACGATATAGAACGCATTAGACGTGACACCTATAACTTATTAAATAGTCAGTAGAACAACTGGATCTAGTCTTTCCAACTCGTATAATTTATAGATACAACGTTTTCTTTCTTTCTTTTCCTTTTCTCTCTCTCTTTTTTCCGTTATGTGCTGCTTTGTTTCCTGCTCTCGCTTACGCCAGTAAATATGACAGCACCTACTTTTCTAACACCTTCAAAAACTGTTCAGCTTTGGCTTTGCTACCGACATGCCGATGTGTTGTTGTCACAATGAACTGAGATTTCCTTAATCTATGAAGAATTCTATTTATTGATAATGTACTAACTGGATGCAATCCTGTAGTAAAAATGCTGAGAATTCCATTCTGTATCACATGTACTGTTTTGGAATAAAGTAAATTATTAATATTAGTAATTAGTTTCTACAGAAGTTTGCAGCATTCAATTTTCCATAAGGATTCATCCATCTTACTCGAAACCGCACTAGTCCATAATGTACTGCTGTTTAGTGGGACTGTTTTAGATCATCCGATGCTAGCTTTTACTACTGATAATTTGCCCATCTAAACGATGCTACTAAAACTACACTTAAATACCTCTGCATTCATATCATCAGGTTTAACGATACTCATTCCATTTATTTGCACTTCATGACTTATGAACAATAGCAATTTATTTCAAAGTGTTTTGATCAGATTGTGCTTCCTATCATGCCAGCAACTTATCGGTATTAGTCCATTGTGGATTTAATATTCTTTAAGAGCTGGTGAATAACTCTCATCTGTTTCTTCCCCATTGATTCTCCATTAGTGTTTGATCTATTCGTATCCATGTTTAGCTTGACTCAGATGATGTCAAATGAGACAATATCTGATTTTATTTTCGAGATGAATGGTAGCCAGGAACAGATTACCATTCATCAAAAAGTAACCACTGAATCATGAAGAAAATAAAAAGGCAATTCAACGGAGAAAATTTTTTTTCATTCGCGAAAAATACCCATTAATACATTGAAATAAGAACAAATTAGTTCAGCGAAGAGTCTCTTTTCGGCGAATTCATTCACTTAGCTCTACAGTCGCAAATATATGCAATTAATTTTGTGTGTGTGTGTATATTAGGTTTGTCAAAATCAAAATAACAGTTAGTGTGGGTTGTTGATTACATCATCAAAATAATAAAGAAATTAAAATGTGTGATTAATAATCAAAGTTGTAACTAGGTGGGGTGAGGATTGGTAAGATGTGAGTAGGGTTACGTAATATAGACAAGTTAAGAAAGATTAGCTGTTGGTGAAGGAGTATGGAGACAATTATGAAAATAAACTAGATAATAGGTGAAAAGATTGAATGGGTTAGTTACTAAAAATTATTATACGAAAATTGCGAAAAATTTGACAACAAAATGTTGATGACAAATAAACTTGAAATTAAACCCACGGTAGTAGGAGGGGGTTGAGAAGTTCCTTCTGTGTGCATAACTCAGGCTTTTCTATCCAAATCGCTAAGGCTTCGGCAATACAAAGTATACGGAAGCTTGTCGATTTTGGAAGGCTTCTTTTGACTTTATAGATGACTTCGAACGACTTCTCCTTGCAAATCGAATGGCCAGTGTTGAGTATATGCTCAATAATGGCGCTCCTTATTGCTCCGTTGTTACTTTTCCGTAGCCAGGCGGGATAGTGTTCTTGAACTCTTTTAGACAAAACTCGCATCGAATGACCTATATACCCCGCTCCGCAAGAGCAGGTGAATTGGTAGATACACATGGAAGTGGTCAAATGCGATAGTTTATCTTTAGAGTAGTTGAAGAACAATGGCCAGGAGGAAAATGTCAGTCGTAGTGTGGCAGCGAAGAATGTCCTTTTGGGAGCAGTAGATATCCTCCTCTTCAAGGTGTCAGCCAGAAGGTCAACTTTAAAGGGTACATTCAGGTAGACCATCTTCTTTTGCACTGTAATGGGTTGTTCTTTGTAAGTCTTCGGCTTAATATGCTTGTCTATAAAACGGGGTGGGTAACCATTCTCGAGCAGTGTCTTCCTTAAGAGTGCGATCTCTTCCTCTATTGATTCAGAACTACAGATTTTTCGGATTCTAGTCGCCAGAGATATTATCAAGTTTCGCTTGCGACTAATTGGTACCCAGCTGTAGGAGTTTGTCAACTGACCGTTCCATGTAGGTTTTCTGTGTACTGATCTGTCCAAGGTACCATCGGTTTTCTTACTCAAACGAACGTCCAGAAAGGAGATTGTCTCTTTGGTTTCCACTTCGGTGTTTTTTTCTCTTTTTTTCTTTTTTTCTCTTTTTCTCTTAGACCATCTTCTTCAGAAGCCGTACAGTCGTATCTATATTAGCCAAAAGTGTATAGTAACTGTGTTTCAGTGGTTTAAGTTTCTAGCAATAAATGTAAGTTTACAAGAACGTGGCGAACTTGCCCATGAACCCTATTTAGAGTAGAATGAATCTAAAATGTTGGCTATTCGAAAACGGCCAACACGGCTGATTCGGAAATGGATATGGATTGAATTATAGACATTAGCGTAAGCAAAAAAGGTCACAAAGTAAATCCCCATGTACTGTAGCACTAGGCGGCTGTGGTTCGAATCCCAGAGGGAAGGTGTCCACCATCTATGTTGCAGATAAGGGCTGCGTATGACTACCAACTCAATGCAATTTGTGGGTTCACAGTTGACTGTAAAATGCTTCTATCCACGTATTATGTAAAAGTAGCTCTTGTCCTGGAAATATATATATATGTATGAGATACACTGTACTGATAACATGTTACATAACTCAATCTAACAATAATATCGTGACGTACTATTTGCCCTGAAACTCAATATACACGAACTGAATTAGTCTGTTTTATACATTGAACAACCTTTGTAGACTAAGACAGTCTAACTGGAGGTGAACCTGGACCATTTCCTTGGTAATAGAGACACACAACCAATCGGAAATTCAATATATTCTCCATAAAGCTACAATGTGGATGCAGTAAAAGTAGCTTCTTTGTGATGAATAACAACTGAAAACATCTCAGAATGTATTCCTACAACTGACTAAATTGAAGATGTCCTCGGAATAAGTAGTGTACTTCCAAGACACCATTGTGTACATGTGCGAAGTAAAAGCGTATTCAGCTTGATGTCGATCTATCAGTATCTAAGTAAACGACACTAAGTGAGCAGATATCATTACATGATTAACCCAAATGAAAGCCCGATACTGAGTAAATAGAAAGTACCGAAAACTTGTAACAAGGTGAATTCTGGAAAATCCATGTCTTCAACGAATTTCAGCTGTGTGAGAAGTGATCTACTCACAGCCGCGGTCGCTTTGCATTTTATGTACTCAAAATCTATTAAGATAACGTGTTTGGATGACCTCGAATAAGTTGTTTCCAATTTTATTTACAAACCAATCATCGGTACGCATCATTCTTCCTGCATTCGTGGGGAATCTGACTAAGTTACTTCCGGATCGGATGGATACTAATCTGAAAAACAATGTGCAGATTTTCACACAGAGTAAGTTCTTCTATGAACAGCTCGCTTTGGTGAACCATCTTCTCTGTTCCATGCTGAGTGTGCACTCACAGTGCATTATAGAAGCACATATTTAGGTATAATGAGCGGAATTTCAAAGTTCTTCTACTTCTCTAATATCTGCTGCCATACCTATTCTATAATCTCCATATAACTTTTATTAGTGAGCAGTGATGTGACATCTAAGGATGTTAATCGCCTCAAATCTACATCGACCTAAGATTAACTAGGAATGATGTTGAAGACATCTTCGCCACTCGAGTTTGCCACATTACAGTGCACTGGTTGTAAGCATTCAACTAGCCCCTTTTTTATCGCCCTCGAAATAGGAAATAGAAAAGTTTAGGATTGCATTTAACAGTAATCCCAGTCTATGCGCGCTTTGGCACATATACACAGTTTCGCTGTGTAACTTCCAGTAGGCTTCTGAGAGTTGCGGACTGTCTCATGGATGGTCACATCATTCCGCGATTCCTTAAGCGTGTTCGTCCACCACTTTACAGGATAACATTCTAATTCTTTTGGATAGTACAGCCTTTGAAACTTTGTTCAATTGCTGAGAAGTGTAGTTTTAGAACTACAGTAGTCGACAGATGTTGGCTGTATGAAAACACCAGAATAATATTTTGAAAAATGAAACATTTGCTTCTATTATTTAATAGCAATCTCTAATTTAAATTTGAAGTTCTGCAATTTTCCATATCTGTGATGGGCCATGCGATATATATATGTATATATTCAACTTCCTGAATCATGTGGGCATTGTTAAACCTTCAATGCTCCACATTAATGCACTCCGAAAAATGAATTCATCACTCAATCGTACGAAGTTGACGTTTGTATCACTTTGTTCATTCATTTTATTTTATACTCCATTTTCACAAAATAAATGCACATAACCACATCCAATTAAAAGAATATATCTCATTATATCGATGCTTCCTTCTATAAAGATATATATGCCATGGGTTTGGACACTAATGTGCTGAATGATTGATATTAAGAAAACGTCTGTGCGCTTCGTACAAGAGTATTCAGATTAACATCCAAATAATGTAGCGAAGGGATTGATATTTGAATCAAACATACATGCGAATTGGTGGACACGGTGACATGGGACAATATCATTAGCTAATGGTGAAGGTCTAGAAGACAACACAGGTTTCGATTTCTATATTCAGAAATGCTTGTGCGCATAGCAGGTTTCATTGAGTGCCATTCTACGTGTGTGTTCAGAGATCAGACTCAAGTGATCACTTTTGAATGATGAAGAAATATGGAAACCCATTCTAAGAGCTAGTGAGATTTTCAAAGCTAATTGTTTGGAGCTATTGTAGTTTTCTATGGATTTCGGAAGATAGTTATTATCTAAAAATATTTGTTAAGGTTTCTCAGCTCTTCTGCACTGGCATTCTCTGTGTGTATTTGATGAATATTTCTGGAGAAGCACTAAACTAACGTCATTCTACTTTGGAGGAGACGAAAAACATGGTGATCTAGATACTTACTCACCATGTGAGCTTCCTGTAGACAGATCATTGAATTTACAGACCTGTCGTTGAGTTATCATTAACACTACATTTGGCAGTTAGTCGTTATTCCTGTCAAGTTGTTTAACGATATATGAATAATCTCGACGAAAATTCCAGTGATATATAGCAAACTGTTACAAATGCCATCATAATAAAATATATGCACATCATATGAAGAAACAATTTTTCAATCAGTGTCCCCGATTCGGTTCGCAAATATATAAGTGTATAGATACAGACATATGCCGGCTAACCATAATTTTTACAGTACCCTCGGGGAATTTCTGTGACATGAAAGAAGAAGCTGTTTGTATACACCTATGGAATGTGGAAATCAGAAATCGGTGTTCAAAATCCAATCATCACATAAAATGTATGTGCTCTACAACAATGATTCATTCTGAAATAGATAATCAGCATGATTGATCAATATGATTTCATGTTCAATAAATCCGTCATGAAGAAATTATATTAAATGAAAAGTATCTTTCAAAACAAAGCTCCAGAAAAGCTGTCTCCTATAAGCTCTGATGTATCCACTAACCACTGCTCGTGCTTACACATTACTAGTACGCATATTTACATAATGCAACAAGATGGGAGGTTCCAGTTTTTGTCTAACACGTAAGACTCACAGTGAAGCACTCTAGTCTCACTCAAACCATTGACCGAATATCACGTCATCCTATGCATAGCTAATGTTTCCGTATTGCACAGCTTAGTTAGAAAGTTTGATTGTGGATCAAATTGAGTTGTTCAGTGGAGACGCCAATTCACGTGAATTCATTTTTCCCTTTACCAGTACAGTCTTATTTAAACACAGCTTATTCACGAAGAATAGTAGCAAGATATATAGTGAGTTGGGAAAATCATTGTTGTTGATTGTGGTCAGTGATTGGGGGATGAGAATGAATGTACTATAGCAAAGTAATAAGGTGAATAGTTTATTGAATAAGATGCCGAAGGATGCACATAAAAACGAGGGATTTTCTGGAAGTAAATCAGACTACAAACGAAATGCATGAGTAGTCAAGTGTAAAAAATTACCTGTAAAATTAAATTAAGAAATCAACAACGTTGTCACGTTGAATCGACCACTTTCCATTCATACTTGTGGTTTCTGCATCTCAGTGGTTAGAGCTTGAGCAATGCAAAGACGAGGAGAGATTACTGTCTCTTGAAGGACCGCCTTCAATTTGCCAACACATCTGACATGGTGCACAACTAACACACTCTGTGTGCCACCTCTCCGACATTTGTGCAATCACGTTCAATAGCGTACTTGAATACCTGTGAAGAGAATACTCGAACAATATGACTGACTACATTGGTCAAATAGATGAACAGATGACAGAAGTTCGAATTTGCTCATATCGTCATTCAGGCGGCTGTAAATGAGTGGAAGACTAGAGAGCACCAACGATTGTTAGCGTGAAAACCAAGAATGTTATCTCATCAGATGTTGAAGTTAGTCACTTACAACACCACACCAAAGGTTATTTCTCCCTCAAAATCGAGATTCACGTAAAGACACATTTTCAGTGAGAGTAGAAATTTATTTTCACTGAATGTCTGATTTGAAGCTCTTGCAAATCCATCATCGTGTGTGTATACATTTGAAGAGTATTACTCTACGAATTTCTAGTTCTTCATCTAGATAGAAGGAACTACAGGCAATCAATCGAGTTCATTATTCACCAAAAACGTAGTCAAATGTAGGACAATGAAAGATGACCGTTCCATGGGAACTTCACAATGATCGGACCTCTGAATATGCCCTACAATCACCTGTTCTCCCCTCACATTTCGTATTGAAATCATTCGTGAACAATTCCTATTGAACAGCTGAACGCGAAAACAAATTCACCGAAAACAGCCTCCTCGAATATTCACTTGCCTCACTCTTCGCAACAATGACTACATGCGCATTATTCATATTTTTTACAATACAGAATTTCAATGACACATATTTATAAACATCACTTCCCTTCTTTTCACCATGTATCATACTAACATACGAGTGTACACTGTGAGAAAGACAATGTTGAGACATCTAAGTATTTCTCAATGTCTAACCATTTTGTCGAACCCGATGAGGCAATATAGTTCGAGAGTGAGATAAATGACACGAAGACAAACAGATTAAAATAGATAGGGAAGCTAGAATTCAAAAAACCATGTGATGACTGGATCAACGCACCATGACTCAAAACAGATTTCTGACAATTGCACACATCTTTATACACAAAGAACTGCCAAGGATAATCCAAGTGTGATTAATTGAATGAGTTTACTTCAATACTGAGTATACGCATCGGATAAATTATGCATCCAACGCATTATACAACTCGTACATTTTCACAAAACCGCACCAGAAACACACTGCACAACACTGTGAGCTTCGACGAACAACAGTAATGCATCACCACGAAAGCCATGCAGTTTGCTACTAAGTGATGGATACGAATGAACTGAGGTAGAAAAGTAAAGGAAAAATAGCAACTCAGAACTCATGTAACATTCATTTAATGAGTATTCATTTAAAGAAAAATGTCAGTCGCGTTCAATTCAGTTGTACAACCAGAGAAATACTGAATCTCCCTCAACACAGAGCACACCTAATCCTTCTTCGTCTTCGCATCCTTCGCTTCCTTGATGTCCTTCTTCAAACTTTGAATCTTCTTCTCAATCTTCTTCACATCAGGACGTTTGCAGGCACTGCAAGTGGACAAACGCAAACAATTCACAAGAAATATATGAGTGTTTGCAATGGAAACACATCAAGAAATGTATATGAATATATATCTACTGAGAAATACAGTGAAGTGACGAGTCCGGATTAGAAAAATAGGACAGAAACAGACTCTTCGAAATTTCACATGGTGTATGTGTGTGCTGTTTGTGAGTATCCAAAGCCAGAGAATAACAGTCTGCAGATGACTCTAGTAACGAACCTGATGTGATGCAATTAATGAATGAATGAGAGAAAATAAGTTCTGATTTACACTCACAAATGCTAGTTTCACCATAGTAGATTTTGTGTAGTGTTTGTGAAGTGTGCATAATCCACTGCCGTATACAGAGATCATCAACGTCGTGGCAAACAATGAGGATGTCGGCACGGATTGACCGACAAGTAGACAACTGCGGTCATACGAAAGTGTATCTCTCAATAATTGAAAATGGAATCCCGGTCTACGTGCAACATAATTCAATGACTGGATTAGTCGTAGTCCAAATGATAAACACCCAACAACATTGAAGCATCAACAAAAATATCGATTGAATAACGACAGAATCTCTACAAATCACAGACACCTATCCATGCAGTCACTCACAAAATCAGTCGGTATATCCATCACTGATTTATGTCAAGACCGAAATACATATGAACTGTGAATGCAACATAATCGAATGATGCCCCACTCACAGATATCTGATGAGCCACTGACTGAAGAGTCAACAATCTCGATTGGAAAGACAACTGGAAACGAGTCGCTGCAATGCTGACAGCGTGTGATGCTAGTGAGGACTATTATCGGATCAAATGTGTGTGCATGAGTGTGTCTCTGTGTGTATGTGTGTGTTGATCAATAACAAACTGGAAAACAACACACGCAGTCATCGGTCATCAGACACACCAAAAACCTACATGTCCACCTGTCGAGTTCCCTTCTTCGCAGACAACTCATCAGCAGTCGGTTTCGACAGATCGAAGTTTGTCACACACAGACCAGACCCAAGCTTCACCACTCCCTTCCCGTTACTGCCAACAGTCAGTCCTCCAAATTTGATGTTCCATGATCCTGAAAGCAAAACACAAAAATTGATCATGGTCATGTGTGAAGTGATTCACCTAGGAATCAACAAATGTACCGCAGTTAAATGCAAAAATGCATCACTGCCAGCCACAACCATGTCACGTTCGAGAGGATATCCACTGTCATTTGAAATCAGCAACTTCAACACTCGTCAGATATTTGTGTGTTTTCATGAGGACTTGGGTGGAATTCATTGTCGTGAGAATCGATCTTCTTCTCAGACATGATGCAAGTGTGATGTATACTAAAACACAAAATATCCTAAATTTCTGTCCATCCAGCAGGCCGATATGCATTCATCTATCGAGGACTCAATCCAGGATGAGTCAACTGGTAGACAGCCGATTCATCGCCACCTATACACATGAACACATCATCGTCAAAAATCGCCCATATATTGATTGACCTATGTGTGGTGATGGGGAATTCTCCTGTTCAGCAATCAATCAGTCAACTGTCATCTCATCAAACAATCAGGATGACATGTGCTATAGGGATAAAATGATAACAGGAAGAGAAGGCGATATCCAGTAGTCATTTGCTTACATTCGATCAAAGTGAATCTACACCCATTGGATCAATAATCCCCAAATCTATGTCAATATTCCTATGTCGCAGCACGCGAGACGACATCATGAGTGAGGATTCTGTAAAACTCTGCTTATATCTATGTGTCTGTAAAAGCAAAATGAAAATGGACAACCTTATCATGAACACTCTTTCGAGATGTAAAAATCATACAGCTACTGACGAGAGAATGACGAGGAAGAAAACAATCCATATGACTCACCATCCTCTGCAAAATTTAGTGGCAGTTTCTCGGACTTCTTGTAAGGTTTCATTTCGACGAGGTGTGGGAGGAGAACACAAGCCACGACAATGCAGACTGTCGAGAGATGTGCCATTTTCGGAAGTCTGTCGAAAGAGAAGGAAGCGAATGAAGAAAGAGTTCTCAGTTTAGGACAGATAGCTCAACTAGTGAATAAACAAAGACTGAATGATGAGAATGCTGTGAATCACCAACGCTAGAGACGTCGATAACTGCACTTGTCGACACCACACATCCGGAAACAGCTACACAACAAGATGTTGGAATATCTCATGATCGACGAACCGGTCAGTGTGAAACTGCGTTCACGCAGTATCGTCGGTGATTTGGATAGAGAAGTGACTTGTTAGACACAAATGCAAAAGTGAAATGTGGAAATGAATTGCATAACTTACAATTTGTTTGTTGGTTACTGGTAAGTTGAATAGTGTTCTACCCATGCTTGCATTTATATATCCATTTAAATGTGGGTCAACTGTTAATTTAGGTGTTGAGTGGTCGGCTTTGTCACATCAATCGATTCTACCTGTCAATATGTAGTCATGGTTGTATTAATCTTGTGATGTCAGATCATTAACTGAGATTGACTGACCTCAACTAATGCTTCACTGACTGCAGTGAAACAGCATTGGATTCATCATGTGATATATCCACCCGACTGGTTGGTTTGTCTGCTTTTGTATTCGTTATGTATGACCTCGCATTCCTTGCATTTTATCTGATATATCGAAGTGAATGAGTCGAAATCATTTAATCCTGTTTCATTCTTTTCCTTTCATTCATTTAGTTCGTGTCTACTTTTTGACTCATTGGTTCCTATGATCTGAGATCATTTTGAAAATTATTTGTGACTAACATATGGATGGATTCCAGGAGAATATTGTGCGTTAATGACGTATGAGGAGACATGGATAGGATGTTATGAAGAACATCGTGATTTACAGTTTGAATGACCTCCTGCTGCACTACGTTTGTTAATTGTACAAACTCTAATTTAAAGGAATGAAGACGTTTGTGTGCGCCGGTGGCCTAGCGGTTAGGACGCTCGCCTATCATGTGCTTGGTCCGGGCTTCGATCTCCGGCCGGCGCACTCCTTTACCTCGCTATGTCAGAAATAATGCTGGTGAATAAGAAAGGCTGTGCATGAGGCTGGCAACCCCATCCTGTAATAAAACACTGCTACTGAATTTTCAAGGTTCAAGCTTGAAGCCCTATGTTCCACTGAGGAACGTGAAGGAAAAAAGACATTTGTCATCAAACAGTAGGTGAAGTCGAAAATGCTGATTATAACGAAGAATGACATAAAGCGAAGTGGGCCTGATGCCTTGAATGAAGTTGTGGTTAGTTCTAGTACTAGCTGATAACTAACGAAAATTTAAATGTTTCAAGCTGACATCAAGGATATAAGTACAAAACTTGGGCATTGCTGTAGAGTAGAACTCCATTGTATATAAGATTTTATTTTGATAAATCACACAGTGTTGTCATACAGTAATATTAACTGATGACGTTTCGAGGACAAACTACTGCTCATCATCATGTCAAAGTTGATATTACTGTACAACACAGACATCGAGGAGTCTGAACCAGTCTCATCAGATAGAAGGAGATTAATGATACCCCAGTTTGTAGGAGGACGACTAAATCTTGTTGGGAAATTCAGTGTTGCACAGATCTGCAGAAGCTAGATGAGACTCTATGATCACGAGCCAGAGGAAACCAGGCAAGCTTCAGTTGGAAATGAGGACACCTCAATCACATTCTCGTCCTTCACTTGCTACTGGTGCGTGGAAATATTTAGATATTTTCAACATTCCGCTTCCTTTATTTATCTGAGGAAGATATCAGACTCCATCCATAGTGAGTTGTTTTATCACTGGCTGACTACCGAACGTGTGTTGAGAAAATATATTCAGCTAGTCAGCAAAGTCTATTTGAACTAATGCGGCCATCTAAGAGCTTGTGTGAAGCTACTATTTTGAATTGATAACAACCAACACTGCCCACCGAAGACATCGATAGTCGTCACTAAAACTTAATCGCATTATAGGTTAATTCATTGAAGCAACACTGGGTTTCTTCACTGTTTCAGAAAATCACTCCTTCTCAAAGTATAGTTAAGTTGGTGCAGAGCACGCCGATTCAAAATGCCGAAAGGATGTCAGCTATATGATTCAATCCTGTCAGGACTGATCTGCATCGGCTTCCAGTTTGAGGAAAGGTAGAGAATTATTCGAGCAATTATTAGTTCCCTTATCTGGCGTCTTGTGAATTCAGACCACGCTTCTCCACCTGAGTTATCCTTTGAGATTATCCACAAGGTTTTAGGTTTCCGTAAGACTATATGCCGGAAAAGTTCAAATATCGTCAATATAATCCCAAGCTCCATGTACAGAAAACATTTGTTGTATCTGTTATTCTACTAATGTGTTAACCTCTTCGTTAATCATGCACCTTATCTTTGGTAATAAATTTCCTATTATCAGTCTCACAAGTTTTGTTCGTCGATTTCCTCATCCTGTTTATACTTGTAGAGTGGACACAACTACCTCACTTCTGATTCAATTAGAATTTGAACATTATGAAACCTCACATACTTTCTTTCAATTTATTGTTGAGTGTTGATTTATTTTTCATTTAACACTTTCATCTCAGATACCATTTCTGAGAACGTTTGTCCGTGATGTCAACCTATAATGACTCAATAATAGACAACTTCAAGATGGTGAATCCTCTGAAGATGATATCGCCGACAAGCAATACTTTCTTCATGGATTTATTTCTTACTTTCTTCAAGAGTGAATGAGAATTTTTTCGTCTTCAATTGAACTTCTTGACCACTTCACTCCTTTGAAGAGTTTTCATAATCGGATAAAGTCGAAACGATTCTCAGATAGACATATGATCACTCACACGTCGCCCTGAATAAAACAAAAAGACAAGGAACAAGATGATCCGATTTCGACTCATTCACTTCGATATGTCGGATAACATGCAATGAATGCGAGATCATACACCCCGAAAAAGTAAGCAGATAAACCACCTTGTCAGGAAACAGACATGAGGTAAATCAAGCAATAAAGTCAAATATTAAAAGTGAATGTTGAAGTCAGTGCTAAGGCTGTTGTTCAGAGTAAGAGACAGAGAGAAAAAGACACAACCAAATCTTAATAGTACAATTATGAAGTTCAGTAGGAAAAACACATGGTTGAACAGTCAAATTATCGGTGAAATACCATGTGATAGAGTGGATGGGGCAGATAATTAATCCAGTGCTGTTTAACTGCATCCAGTAAAGCAATAGTTGAGGTCAGTCAGTCAATCTCAGTTAATGATCTGACATCACAAGATTCATACAACCATGACTACATATTGGCAGGCAGAATCGATTGATGTGACAAAGCCGATCACTCAACACCTAAATTAACAGTTGACCCACATTTACATGCATATATAAATGCATGCATGGGTGGAACATTATTCAACTTACCAGTAAGCCACAAACAAATTGTAAGTTATGCAATTCATTTCCACATTTCATCCTGGCATTTGTGTCTAACAAGTCACTTTTCCATCCAAATCACCGACCATACCACGTGAACGCAGTTTCACACTTACCGGTTCGTCGATCATGAGATATTCCAACGTCTTGTTGTTAAGCTGTTTCCGGATGTGTGGCGTCGACAAGTGCAGTTATCGATGTCTCCATCGTTGACGATTCACAGCATTCCCATGATTCAGACTTTTTTTCGATATTTGTGCTATGTGTCCTAAACTGAGAACTCTTTCTTCATTCTCTTCATCTACTTTTACAGACTACTGAAAATGGCACATCTCTCGATACTCTGCATTATCGTGGCTTGTGTTCTCCTCCCACACGTCGTCGAAATGAAACCCTACAAGAAGTCTGAGAAACTGCCACTAAATTTTGCAGAGGATGGTGAGTCATATGGATTGTTTTCTTTATTGTCATTCTCTCGTCAGTCACCGTGTGACATTTTTACATCTCAAAACAGTGTTCATGATAAGGTTATCCATTTTTATTTACTTTTACAAACACATAGCTATGAGCAGGGTGTTACAGAATCCTCATTCATGATGTCGTCTCGCGTGCTGACACAAAGTGATATTGACGAATATTTGAAGAACAATTGATCCAATGGGTGTAGACACACTTTGATCGAATGTAGGCAAATGACTACCAGGTATCACTTTCTCCGCATTTTATCTTGTTATTCGTAGGGCATATGTCAGCCTGATTGTTTGATTAGATCACAATTGACTGATTGATTGACGAACAGGAAAATTTTCCATCATCACACACATGTCATTCAATATATAGACGATTTGTGACGATGCGGTGTTCACGTGTTGACGTGGCGGTGAATCAGCTCTCTGCCAGTTGATTCATCCAGGATTGAGTCCTCGATAGATGAATGCAAATTGGCTTGATGAATGCACCGAAATTGAGAAGAGCTTGTGTGTCGATATGCACCTCATTTGCATCATGTCTGATGAGAAGATCGATTCCCACGACACTGAATTCCACCCAAGTCCTCATGAATCCACTCACAAATGTGACGAGTGTTGACGTTACTTATTTCAATGGACAGTAAATATTCTCTCCAACGGGTTGTGATTGTGGCTGGTGATGCGGTGAATGTGTGAATTTCTAGGTGAATTACTTCACACTGCTCATCATCATCATAGTGATCATGATCATATTTTGTGCTTTTCTTTCAGGATCATGGAACATCAAGTTTGGAGGACTGACTGTTGGTAGTAACGAGAAGGGAGTGGTGAAGCTGGGGTCTGGACTATGTGTCACAAACTTCGATCTGTCGAAACCGACTTCTGAGGAGTTGTCTGCGAAGAAGGGAACTCGACAGGTGGACATGTAGGTATTGGTGTGGCTGATGATCGATGACTGCATGTCTTGTTTTCCAGTTTGGTATTGGATAACACACACATGCACACAGACACACTCTCACGCACACACATTGGATCTGAAAAAAGGCCTCACTAGCATCACATGCTCTCAGTATTGAAGCGAAACGTTTCCAGTTGTCTATTTTGTTTGGATTGTTGACTCTTCACTCAATGGCCCACCAGATATGCGTGAGTGGGGCATCATTCAATGATGTTGCATTCACAGTTCATATGTATTTCGGTCTTGACAAAATTCAGTGATGGATTTACCGGCTGTTTTTGTGAGTAACTGCATGGAGCGGTGTCTGTGATTTGTAGAGTTTCTGTCGTTAGTCGGTCGATAATTTTATTGATGATTCAATGTTGCTGGGTGTTTATCTGTTGGACTACGACTAATCTAGTGATTGAATGATGTTGCACGTGGACCAGGATTCCATTTCCAATTATTTAGGGTTGCACATTCTGATGACCACAGTTGCCTGTTTGTCGGTCCACCTGTGTCAACATCTTCAATTTTTGCCACGACGTTGGTGATTTATGCATTTTCCAGTGGAATATGCACACTCCACAAACACTACACACAATCAGCCATGGTGAAACATGCATTTTGGAGTGAACATCATTCAGCTATTCATTCCTCCATCCATTCATTCATTGATTCACATCGGATTTGTTACCAAAGTGATCTGCACACTGTTAATCTCTGCGTGCGAGTACTCACAGACAGCATACATCACCATGTTAGTTTCGTTCGGTCTGTTTTTGTCTTATTATGTTTTAATCCGGACTCGTCAGTTCACTGTATTTCTCAGTAGATATATATTCACTTACATTTCTTGGTATGTTTCCATTGCAAACACTTATTTATTTCTTGTGAATTGTGTGTATTTGTCCACTTGCAGTGCCTGCAAACGTCCTGATCTGAAGAAGATTGGTAAGAAGATTCAAAGTTTGAAGAAGGATATCAAGGAGTCGAAGGATGCGAAGACGAAGAAGGATTAGATATTCTGTGTTGAGGGAGATTCAGTATTTCTCTGGTTGGAAAAATGCAATTAACGCAATTGACATGTTTGTTTATATGAATACTCAATAAATGAATGTTACATGAATCCTGAGTTGCTGTTTTCTCTTCATTTTCTACCTCAGTTCATTCGTGTCTACCAATTAATAAGAAACTGCATGGCTTTCGAAGTGATGCATTACTTTTGTTCGTCGATGCTCACAGTGTTGTGCAGTGTGTTTGTGGTTTGATTTTTGTGTAGATGTATGAATTGAATAATGCATTGGATGAAGTATTTATCCGGTGTGTATATTCAGTATTGAAGTAAACTTATTCAATCAATCACACGTGGAATGTCCTTCGCAGTTGTTTGTGTATAAGGATGTGTGCAATTGTCAGAAATCTGTTTTGCACCATAGTGCCTTGATACACTCATCCCATGGTTTTGTGAATCTTAGCCTTTCTGACTATATTAATTTGTTTGTCTTCGTGTTATTCATCTTATTCCCGAAATATATTGCCTCATTGAGTTCGACAAAACAGTTAGACATTGACAAATACTTAGATGCCTCAACATTGTCTTTTTCACAGTGCACGCTCGCATGTTAGTATGATATAGTGTGAATAGAAGAGAGGTGATGTTTACAGATATGTGTCATTGAAATTCCCTCTTGTAAATAATATGAAAAATACGCATGCAGTGATTATTGCGAAGAGTGAGGCAAGTGGATCACTGAGAATGCTGTTTTCTGTGAATTCATTTTCATGTTCAGTCGTTCGTTAGGAATTCTGTGCAAATCTTCACGAATGATTTCATTGCGAAATCTGAGGAGACAACAGATGATCGAATGGGTATATATTCAGTAGTCCGATCATTGTGAAGTTCCCATGGAACGGTTTGCTTTCATTGTCCTACATATGGCTGCGTGTTGAGTGAACAATATACTCGATTGAATCACTGTATGCAGTCCTATCACTCTAAATGAAGAACTAGATATCCGTAGAGTAATACTCGTCAAAGTTATACACCCACAATGATGGATTTACAAGAGCATCAAATCAGACATTTAGTGAAAATGAATTTCTACTTTCACTGAAACCGAGTCCTAACGTGAATCTCGATGTTGAAGGAGAGTCAACCTTTGGTGTGGTGTTTCAAGCGACTAGTTTCAACGTCTATTGAAATAACATTCTTCGTGTTAGCGCTAAAAATCTTTGGTGCTCTGAAGTCTTCGACTTATGTGCAGCCGCCTGAATGATGACATGAGCATTTTTGAACTGCTGTCATCCGTTCATCTATTTCATCAATGCAGTCAGTCATATTATGTGAGTATTCTCTTCAAAGGTGTTCAAGTAGGCTATTGCACGTGATTGCACAAATGTGAGAGAGATGACACACAGAGTAGGATAATTGTGCACCTTGTCAGATGTATCGACAAAGTGAAGGCAGTCCTGCCAAAGGCTGTAAACTCTCCTCGTCTTCGCATTGCTCAAGCTGTAACCACTGAGGTGTAGAAACCACAAGTCTGAATGGAAAGTGCTCGATTCAACGTGACAACGTTGCTGATCTCTAAATTTGCTTTCGCAGGTAATGATTTGCACTTTACGGCTCCTGCATTTCGTTCGTAATCTGATTATCTTCCAGAAAATCCTTCATTCTTTTGTGCATCCTTCGACAACTCATTCAATTAACTATTCATCTTATTTTTTTGCAATGATACATTCATTCAAATCCGCTCAGTCATTGACTGCAATTGACATTAATGATCGTCACAACTAACCATATTCTTTCTACTGCTCCTTGTGATTAAACGGTGTTCAAATATGATTGTACAGGTAAAGGGAAAAATGAATTCACGTAAAATGGCGTCTCCACCGAACAATTCGATTTGATCCACTGTCGATAACAATCAGTTATTCTTACTGAACTGTGCAATACGGAAACAGTAGCTATGTTTATGATGACGTGATATTTAGTCAATGGTTTCAAGGAGACTAGACTGTTTCATTCTGAGTCTTACGCGTTAGCCGAAAACTGGAATTTCCTATCTCGTTGCATTATGTAAATATGCGTACTTGTTGTATTTAAACGCAAGAGTTGGTTAGTGCATACATCAGAGCTTATAGGAGAAGGCTTTTCTGGAGCCTTTTGTTGAAAGATACTTTTGATTTAGTATAATTTCTTCATGATGGCGTTATCAAACATGGAAGCATATTGTTCAGTCATGCGAATTATTCATTTTCAAATGAATCATTCTTACAGAGCACAGACATTTTATGTGATGATTGGATTTTGAACACCAATTTCTGATTTCCACTTTCCATAGGTGAATACAAACAGCTGGTTCTTTCATGCCACAGAAATTCCCGGCGGTGTTGTTAAAATGTTGGTTAGGCAGCATATGTCTGTATCTATACAATTTATATTTGCGAAACGAATTACGGACACTGTTTGAAAAATTGTTTCTCCATAAGATGTGCATAGATTTTATTATGATGTCATTTGGGACAGTCTGCCATATGGCACTGCAATTTCCGTGGAGATTATTCATATATCGTTAAACACCTTGTTGGGAACAATGACAATTTGTCAAATGTAGAGGTGCTGATAATTCAATGACAGGTCTGTAAACTCAATGATCTGTCCACAGGCAGCTTACATGGACAGTAAGTATCAAGATAGCCGTGTCTTTCGTCTTCTCCGTAGTAAAATGGCGTTTAGTTAAGTGCTTTTCTAGAAATATTCACCATATACACACAACGAGAATGCCATTGCAGAAGAGCTGAGAAACCATAACAAATATTATTAGATAATATTTATCTTCTGAAATCAATACAGTGATACAGAATTTCCAAACAGTTAGCTTCGAAAATCCCACTAGCTCCTAGAATGGGTTTTCTTATTTCTTCATCATTCAAAAGTGATCACTTGTGTATGGTCGCTGAACACACACGTAGGATGTCACTCAATGAAAACTGCTGTACACACAATCACTTCTGAATAGAGAAATCGAAACCTGTGTTGTCCTCTAGACCTTCACCATTAGCTAATTATCTTGTCCCATGTCACTGTGTTTTGCAATTTGAATGTAGGTGTGTCCAGATGTATGATTCAAATAACAATCACATTAATTCATAATTTGAAATTCAACCTGCCTGGCTTTTCATGCACAGCCCATAGTTTCTGAAGTTCATTCTTTGAATTTTATCAGATATCCACAGACCCAGTTAATTCATGCTTCTCCGTGTTCACTTTGAATCATTTGCATATTCTGACTATGTCTCACGTTTAATTGCTACTCATTTTCATTTCTTTCATTCCTCAACTATTTTCTGAAATATATGACGGCTAGTTTATTACTGGGAAATAAAGGCCCTTCTGTTGCTCCAGCTTTTGATGATCAACTACCAATTATACTCACTGCTCGAATATTTCACGCACTCTATTTTGACTGACACAGGGTGAGATCATATGTTGTCCCTACACCTGTTTATATGTGCGACCCTTACGTTATAAGTTAAATGTAAACCCCAGTACACTTTCTGTTTATATTGGCATGACGACAGTCTTTACAAGATGAGATGACTTCTTCCAATTTCATGAGATTATATACTCTGTCCATAACAGAAGCGCCGCTTGCCCATAAATTATGCAAAGTGATATTCTGCGGGTTTTCACTAGAATAACTACTTTTATTAAATTTTCACCACCTGTCGACTAGTGCAGTTTTGAAACTACCTTTCTGAGCGAGTGAACGAAATTTCGAAAGCTGAACGATCCAAGATATTTCGAGAGAGAGGCGGAAGTCATCTGATAAACACCCTCAAGAAATCGACAAATAATGTAGTTATCTATGAGACATTCTACAATTCTCCCAAACCTACTGGAAGTTACATAACACGATTGTATATTTTTCGGCCAAAGTAGACAAGTTAGGACTACTGCTTCATACTTGAAAAGGAAAACGATTTAGGAATTCGCATTGTTAGCCTAAAAGTGATGCTTCGATAAGATGCAGTATGAGATAAAACTTCATCTTCAACAACTTTTATTACACACTTATACATGTAATTGCCATGATGTCTCTCTTGGGTAAAATTTCGGCAGAGAATTTTCTTACTTAGATAAAAAAGTGCCCATTGAAACATGTGATAAATATAATGGATTCCTGTTATCATCATGCATTTATTATATTATATGATAAGGAATGACATTATTATAGAATTTAACGGTGTACATCCACCACTCTTATTGACTTCTGATGAAGAACATGATCGTAGATCACGCTTTTGTGATGTTCAATTCAAAAGAAGAGAACATTATTCTAATGGACCGTTTGTGCGTAATAATCTCAGTTATATCTCCCCCGCCACTCAATATAAGACTATTATTCGATGAAGACTTTGTCGGTACAGAACACTTTCTCTGTTGAATTCTATTTGTTTTTCTTCTCGACAGAAAGGTAGATTGCCCGATTTACTTCACTTCAATAATTTGCAGCGAATGTGAGGCCAAATGTATATTTCCGAAAACGGTCTACCAGAGTTTGTGTAAAAGTAGATACTGAAATGAGCAAGTGTTGTTTACCAAGATGTGTAGTCCGTGAAAATTCCAGTCCATAAGTTATCACACACCAGGACATATTCACAAAATCATCTGACACTCGATATATCGATATATATTTGAAACAAATGTTGGTGAATAGAATAATTACCTGACGAATCACTACAGATCATGGAAACAGTCACAGATCAGTACGGTTCAAGCAGTAAGAATATTGGTCAACAGAGTTATCAGTCTACATAGATTCACATCAAAATAGCCATAGTGTCACAACTCATTATAAGTTGGACAGGTGCAATAACCAACAGATGAATAGATCAATATGAGTGCCAAAAAGTAGATAAAATTCAATCACGAATTCCAACAAAAAAGCACATTGAAGTCAATGCTAAAAAAGTACAAAAAAAGAGAATCAAACCTAAAAAATAAAACAGCGCATCGTAGATTTTAAAAGAAAGGCACACATAAAAACTCAACACATCCATGAAATAAAATTAATGCATGTCATTTGATCAAGATAAAAATCCGTTTGCATGATCGCAGCCAATAAGCTTGAAAACATATTCAATGGGTCAAAACAGATAGTCTAAAATAATGAAAGCATTACTGCAGTAGGGTAAGCCACACATACCAAAGATCAGTGGAAGAAAACAGAGGAGAAGGTGACTATCATTTATTTGACTATTCTTCATTCACAATTTATATAGATTCACAGGTCACAGCGGTCAAACACTCTCATACTCACGACTCACCAACCAGCTCTCACACATCAGATCTATTCCTTCTTCGTCTTCGCATCCTTCGCCTCCATGATGTCCTTCTTCAAGCTTTGAATCTGCTTACCAATCTTCTTCAGATCAGGACGTTAACAGACACCAAAGCTCTTGGTTTGTTCATTCCAAACATATCACCATATTTTAATATTTATATTTATACAAAGTGAAAAGAAAGTGCAGTTTCATTAACAATGCATTGAATGGCACCGCATGATACTCTTTATCGTTGTGCCCACTCTGTGAAAGTTTCAAAGCAGAAATTTACTGCCGATCAAAGCACCTGTGAACTTATGAGTGAATCACACGTTCACACTCGCAAGTACCTATTACAACATCGGTGATTGTGATGAGTATTTGTGGAGCGTTGATAACTACACAAACAGAGGAGTTGTTATCAGTCTATCACAAAGTGGGTATCTTGTAAATAACTGGGCAAACAGTAAAATACTGCCCTATAAATATGATACGCTTTAAGATTACGAAAGATACCAAGCTATAAGTGCACTATTATTTGGTGATAGGGATAGTCGATGTCACAAACAACACTCACAAATTTCAAATCATCACTGGATATCAATCAATTCATCACAGAAACCCCAGGCCGCACAACTGGAAACTGCACACACTACAGTCAACTCAAATCGAAATAGGCAGTCTTCGAATAATCCATCACTCGATTTTGTCAAATTCAAAATACAAATTCGATGCAACATTGCAGAATGAGGCTTCAATCATGGTAAAGTGACCAGGAAGTCCGTGAAGAGTGTTCACCTTCAAGACGACAGAAGAGCAACGGTCCTCATACATGTGCTGAGAATTGTTGAATACATTCACATTCTCACCATAAAGATAAAATGGTGAATTTCCAACATTTTACCACAGCAAGAACTGGCGTGGAATACTGCTCTCGTCCACACTTGGTAAAATACTAAGCCTCATTATTCTGGAAAGAATAAAAGATGCACTGCATGCAAAACTCCACCACCTATGGGAACCAGCTCGATTCAGGAAATGCGATTCATGAGCTGGTCAAATTGCAACTCTACGCATTGTCATCAGAGGATTAGGCATAGAATGGCAGTCAGACTTCAATCTCAACTTCGTCGACTTCGAAAAAAGCGCTGATCGAGAAACATTTTGAAAACTGTATCAACACTACGACGTGTAGTGTCCAAAGTCTATATCAACCTCATTCAAACACAGCTACGTGTTGGTGGCAAGGGTTAGGCGATCCACTACGGAAAACTATGAGATGCACTCGGAATGAATACAGGAGTAAGACAAGTTGGCTGCCTATTATCTCTGATGATATTCCCAATTGTGGTCGACTGGATTATGCGTCAGAATGTGAGAAGTGAGAAGACATGATGTGCTGGGACGATAAGAAGACTTTAGAAGATATGGATTTACCTCGTATATTATCTGGCTCCAATGTCACACAAACCTGAAGACTTGGAGGTGAAAAACAAAACAGGGAGAAGAGATAAGCAAGGAAGACGGTACTCCAGGCGAGAAAAGAAATGATGCAAATAAACAACCAATCAATGCACAATAACAAGTGCCAGTCACTATCAACGGAATAAATTTGACAGAGGTTACTTCCCTCACTTACCCAGTAAGCATCTTTTCATCTACAGGCGAAACGGATGATGTAGAATCCGAAAATGGAAAAGGCAAGGCAGACCTTGATCACTCTGCAAATCTTCTGCACTTATTATAAAGAAAAAGATTCAGATTGTCAACACAACCATCAAGTCAGTCTTTCTGCATCAGTAAGAAACTTGGGACGCCATGGAAAGCATTTAGAACAGCCAGCTGCACACTTCTGTTAACGAAATAATTCAGTTTGCATATTGATAATTATTGTCTGGGAGTGAATCACCACATTGGCTATCAGTTAAATACATCTCAGTTCACATCCCTCACAGTCTCAGCAAACATCTTATTTATGGTCAAGTGGTGACACTTTGTATTCGTGGTAGGATATTATTTAAATCAGCCTGTTTATCTGATGTAGCACATACTTACATTGACCAAGTACCCACACACACAAGCACACATGACAACTGATGCCAATCTCTAGTACCGTGTAATCATCTGTATTATGTTTGTGATGAAGCTGCACTGAATGTTCAGCTGATGAAAAACTTTATTGTCTTTCTTCAAACTAACTTGCTTTCAGTTCCCACACAGACTCCCCTGGCGGTAATCCAGTCATTCGTATTCATTACATTTTACCCATTAGACATTTAAAGATGACACCGAATTCGAAGCACTCCGAAGCTTATCTGCCTCTCACTGCTTGATTATACATCATATTAGCAGCTGGCAAAGAAACTTAATCAAAACTCACTTCTACTTATTTGGTGAAATTCTATGTACAGTGAAATAGTGTCCTATCATTTTAGTATTCTATTCAACTAGCGGTTGCAGATGTTATTATCACTAGAAGTCTTAATATTCTTATTAACAGTAAGCTGTTCATCCACAGACATCCAGGAAACATCTGATTGTATATATTTTAAACCGCATTCAAACCGCTATATTTGAGTGACTGTCAAAAAAGTCAGACAACATGTATACTAGCTGTCATTTCAAATAATGGCTGAACAATAAATATATTCGTAACCTTATTTACTCTAATCTAACTGCCTACTAAGCAAACGCTGATCAATTGTTTATGTCTTCGTGATAGTATTCACTTTTGAAACGCTCTTCATATCCTCCCTATATTAAGTTTCCAGTACCATAGTGAAAATTTTAAAGTCAGAACTTAAGTAAGAGTATCCTCGGATGTAAACTAGACACTTCTCAGTTGGCCACGTCGCATACAGCCAAATGGATTTCAACGACACGGTATAAAACTTGTTGAGCAAAAGATCAGAGGGATAAAACTAAAAGGAAGAAAACATTATGAAATAACCCCATACATTCTTCACCAATATACTGCAAGTATTCTTATCTCCATCGTAACAATACGCAACGACATCGACTTGTGTTTAAGATTCCTTGAATTAAATTTTTATTACTTTCAATATTTATTTTATTGCAGCTTGATTCCACACAGTATTTTGATACAACGATGGAATTTTCAGTATCTGATATTGGTAGCCCAAATTTAACAGGCCGACCTGTGATATCAGGTGTGCGTCAACAGCGGATCAAACCCCAGACCATGTGCATGGTTGGCCAGCGTCCTAACCTCTCTTCCACCGACGTACAGGACTAGCGTCGAATAATGGAGGATGGAATACTGAAAAACAAATAGAAGCAAGTATGGATATCAGTCAACACAGAAGTCACCTTAAACTGAGCAATACCGAACTGTGTACAGTGTCACACACCACGTTCAGCTAATTCGATGCAACAACGACTGAATAAGCAGACCAACCAGAAAACCAGCAAGTTCACAGGAATTCAGCAAAGTGTTCAAGCTAGAAAACGAACAAACAGCCGTACGGACGTTGGATTCAACTCAAAAAATGTTCATTACAGCGACATTTAGAGGGAAAGATTCACAATGCAACCAAAGAGAACAAATCATATGAGATCCATCTCATATATTCTGAATGGGTTTGCTCAATTCACTAATTGTACTGTATTTCAACTAGTGAAGCATTCATCCAAGACAATCAATCCCAATTCATGTGAACTGGCATCACAAGATCTACGCCAACGTGATTGCATACTGACAGACAGAATCGATTCATATGACAAAGCCCACCACTGAACACGCGGCTTGACACTCAACTCAGGTTTACATGCATATATAAATGTGTGCATGAATGGAACACTATTCAACTCACCAGTGACCGACGAACAACTTGTAAGTTAAGCAATTCAGCTTTAAAATTCATTCGTACACTCATGTCTAACAAGTCAGTTCTCAATCCACCTCACTCAACACATCAGATGAATACTGTTTCACACATCCGGTCATATGACACATCCATATGTCACACCACGAATTACGACAATCTCCACTATGTACGCAGGTTTGAGGTGAAATGGGAAGCATGTCCCATCAATTACAATTGTAGTCACCCTAATTCACCCATCATTCTATGGTCACTTTTGCTAGACTCAAATTCAAAATGACCTTCATCTGATTCATTTGTATTTTCAGACTCGAGAGAATGACGAGGTTGGCGATTTTGTGCATCATGATGGCTTGTGTTCTGCTGCCACATCTCGTCGAAATGAAGTTGGCTACGAAATCTGAGAACGTTACTCTACCTGTTGATGAGGAAGGTGAGTCAGATGGATGGGTGTTTTATCGTTTTTTGTCATTCGCCTCATTACTCATATCCCACTGCAGTCCAAGCGGGTTTACAGCAGAGTGATGACCACTGGATAGCTGCTAATGGAACTGAAGAATTCGGTCTCACAGTCGTCTTTTCATCTCACTCTATATTTATTCCAACTGCAACCGTCATGCACAATGGTATGACGTGATTGTAACAGTATTTATCTCCATGACACAAAAAGCATATACCTGACTTCTTCAAATGTCATATGCGAGTGCAGATTCGATCATCGATCAACAATACCTATCTGCTGTCCAAAGTCAATGTCTGATGGAACATAATGGACTTCACGTCTCTCTGAGCACTGGCGTCTCAATGAGCAAAGTCGTCATTTCTAGTGAAAATAGCACCTCTGATGACTATGAGTTCTAGCCCCATTATCATGACAGGATGGCCTGGCATTATCTGCACGACTGTGGAACTCGTCACAGAAGATATTTGTTTCAGTGTGATAATTAACAAATCTCTTCAACTGATAGAACAATCTGTACATGATCATCTCATTGTGACACAGATGACTACATGTGTTGTTTGTCCGTTTCTTAATCCACACACGCACACTTTATTCGACTACAATACCTATCGAATTCACACACCGAAATCATTTCCATTTCAACTATTCTCATCAAACCAATAGTTACACCGTGCTTCTCCGTCATCTTGACATTGATTACAATCCGCGATGTGACCCAACACGTATTCATGAAAGATGCGCGCTACTTCAAAGCACGCATATTCTATATAACAAAAGCCAACGATGGATAAAGCGACTGAATGCGCGAGTTAGATTGCAGAAAGACTAAAATGAGATTCAAGATTTCACATCTCTGGATGTGAAACTCCAGCATTAGTGCATAGCACATGACCGTTTCACAGCATTCACTGTTATTCAGAATGCCGATCGATATTTCACGCAGAAACGCACATAATCTCAGAGTATTGAAAGGACAAAATTAGGATAAGCACAAATTAATATTCCACCGGAACCAGAAAGACACCCACAAAATCATTATCTGTCGCCACAAACTTCATTATTGATTCACAAATCAGTTGAAAATACTCGTGCCACATAATTATTTCTGACTCTTACAAATTACGAATTGAATGTAAGTGAGAGCAACGAAAACAAAAATTCATTGATATTAAGATTCTTGTTGAGATGTTCAGAAAAAACCCACAGTTAACAACACTCACACTAAATAAACAATACCAGTGATTATTTGGCCAGCTAATTTCAAGAGCATTCAATATTCTTTCTACAGTCTTCATTTCACTCCTCAATCAGCATCTTTATTAATTGCGATGTTTATCGAATGCATGTACTTGTATTCATTGTGAAATTTCTCTCTCCAATTCCAGTGTCTGTGAAATCCCACGATGGAAACAAAACTGCCGAGAAGCCTCCCGCGAAGACAAACATCACAAGTGAGAATGATGCAGTGAAGGTGAAACCAGAGAAGGCTGAGAATGTGACGGTGAAAGGCGTTGAGGGTGTGAAGAGTGTGAACGAGACATCACATGGGACGAATGCAACCGAGGTGAAGGATAAGACCAAGAAGAAAGAAGGGAAGGGTAAGAAGAGCAAGAAAGACAAGAAGGACGATTGCGACGATGATGATGACAAAGACGGTGATGATAATGATGAGAAGGACGATGATGATGACAAGGATGACAAGAAGAAGAAGCAGAAGAAACAGGAGGAGAAGAAGAAGAAGAAACAGGAGAAGAAGAAGGCGAAGAAGGCCGCTGAAGCTGCGAAGGTGAAGAAGGCCAACGAAACTGAAAAGGCGATTGTGGACGCTAAGCAGGTGAAGAATGTGAACGTGACGACTGTTGAGAAGAATAACACGAAGACGGTATAGATGTGTGTTGTGTGGAGGTTCAGTCGATTGTGTGCATGATGGTGATGGATTGAAATAACATGTGTGGTCATATTGCCTTCATTAAATCATTAATAAATGCCTGATAAATGCTAGTTGCATTCCGTGCCGTTGTTTTCTGTTTCATTCTCATTAGTCGAATACGTAGGGTCTATATGACTACGGTGTTGTGCGCACCTCTTCGCGCTCACAACATGTTGTCGTCTGTGCTAAGAAGTGTGGTATTATGAGTGACTGATTGTGCCTCAGCGAGTGTAGATCACAGTCTGACTTAATTAACTTGTCGTTGCTTGTGACACTGAATTCGCGCTCACTCTCTTTGCAACTATACCCAGCATGATCTCCTATGCAATACATATTGTATCCCATATTCAGACTGAGAAAATTACCATGACCGCCCACATTTTCACAACAGACTCATCGGATGTCATCAAGTGAACATAGTCACTCTCTTGTCGTCGGCTCAACATACTCACTCGGATGAAAACCATTCGGTGTATTCGAATCAGATAATATTTCTATGCTGGTCAAGCAACTTACGCATGACCAGCGTCTACTATGAACATGTGACATATGTGTGTTTTAGAGATGTATGTTAGAAAACGTTCAACCAAATTACTCGACAATTTGAGCATGATTAGGCATTCCATTTTCAGAATCCAACACGACCGTCTTCCAGTACTTCATGCAATCTTCGTTTGATGGAAAAACTACAAATGTGGTGAATTCACGCTACTGCCTGTTTCTGCTGAGGCATTCACATCTGTCATGTGTGATGGGTTCGGTAAAACATAGTCTTCACTTGAGTCTGCATGATGACATCAACCGCTGTCCTTCTTTGTTCACCAGTCAAGTTAGTCAAATCCTAGTTATCCTTCTATTTCGAAGAATTTGTCGATTTCTATCTATCTTGGACTGATGCGACCCTTTCAAATAGGAATAAATCGAAATCTCTCTGTCAAATGAATATTTCTAGCCCTCCTTGGAAATTAGCATGAAGCTGTAATAAGTGCGTAGATATTTGGTCATGACAGTGACAAAATATGAACACTGTTCAACAATTCAATGCAAATCTCCACTCCACAGTGCACAGTTGAAGATGTGATTATTATTAGTGAATTGCATGGGAATGAGAAAATGTTTGGAGAGTGATTCAGTACGATTAATAAAACCACTCGTTATGTGACGCGTAAAATCAAAAAGACACAGGATTTCTCTAAGAATACGGCACTATATTAACCATGAAAATACAATATACAAACCTCAGTCGTGAGGTGTCTTTCACTGAACACCGTCAAACAGCAGAGTCAGTACGTGTCAGTAAGTCAATAAAACAGACCTGTGTCAAAGGTGATCCACGTGTTAGACGAACAGCACACGAAAGCCAGACACGAATAAAGGGATAAGAATAAACGCTGTTCAACAGTAACGAGTACATAAATAAAGCATATACACCAGATAATGTTCAGCTAGAACAAATCCATTACTATACATCAAACAGAGGATAAATACATTTAGTGAGTTAGACTTCACTAGCAAAGAAAGTCGTTTTGGAGAACGTGGAAGTGTGAATTTGCATTCAGCTGATGTGTTCGGTGATGTGGATTGAGAACTGACGTGTCAGACATGAGTGTAGGAATGAATTTCGAAATTGAATTGTTTAGCTGACAAGTTGTCCGTCGATCACTGGTGAACTGAATAGTGTTCCTCCATTTTGGATAAGATTTTACTTTGATAACTACACAGTGTTTTGCAGTTATGTTGACTGATGAAGTTTCGAGCATAAACTATTGCTCATTATCATATCAAGTTCTTGATATTAGGATGGATTATCGTCGATGAATGCTTCACTAGTTAAAATACAGTACAATTGGTGAATTGAACGAACCCGCTTAGAAGACATGAGATGGATCTTATATGATGTGTTCTCTTTGATTGCATTTTGAGTCTTTCATTCTACTTGCCACTCTGAACAAAATTTCTGGAGGTGTCTTCAGCATGCAGTGTGTTCGTTCATTTGTTTGAATACTCAATTAAATTCTTGTCAACTTGCTGGTTTTCTGGTTGGTCTGCTTATTCATTCGTTATTGCATCGGGCATACTAAACTTGAGGTGTGATATTGGAGACATTTCGGTGTGAGCAGCAGTCAAATAGGCGTCATGTTGACTGATATTTCAACGGGTTTCCAATTGTTTTCCTATCTTTCATCAACCATAATTCGAGCTCTTCATGCAGACCTCGTACAGCCTGCAGTGAAATAGTTGTTCGAACTCATATACTGTGTTTCTTGTTACCGTAAAAAATGAGAAAGTTTCCAGGATATATGTCTGAAATGTATGGGGTTATTTTGATGTGAATGTGTTCTCTGAGCTGGATAGTTTATTTGCGAAGCTTTCATCACCTTACTAGGTGACATCTTCAGCGCATGCGCAAATTAACTATCCAGCTCAGAGAACACAACCACATCAATATCATCCACCTGAGCTACAAATCTTCTCTATCATGTATGGGGTTACTTTTATATTCAGTTATTCCTTGTAAATTTATCCTTCATAGGATAATGGTTGCGAAATTTCAGCTGTATTGCTGCATCTCTTTTCACTACACGGGACATGGGAGACTGAAAAATTTCCGATTTACCACAGGAGACTGTCACAATTATGTTTGGATTTTGATAGTCTTATCACGGTATTGGTAACCTGATATAAAGTCAGTGTGAACAGTGGTACTCTGGTTAAAGTCTCCAGCAGCAATCGGAAAGTATGCTGGTGGTAGTAAGTCAGTCAAAACGGAGGTAGATTAACACTACGAGAATGGCAACACAAACACAAATGAACACAATCATGAGGGAATAAATGTGGACGGTCGTTCACAGAGGAAATCATCAAGAGTGAAGTTTACAATTGGTCCCCTTCCACATAATCAGTATTTGAGAGGATGAAAATTGCATAAAATCAGAAGTGAAATGATGCAACTGTTAGGATTTCGACTGTCCCTAATCTGATAGAATAAACGACTGGTAACATATAATTTATGTATATCTACTATTCACCTATACAGCATTTTACAAGATTATTCCTTGATGCGGTATTCGTCTGGTATTGAAAATGAATCAGGTTTTGACCGATTCAACCAGACCGAAATGTTCAAACATTTGTGATTCTCTCCTTCTGTACTGGTCAACTGAATTTCCGTCTGTAGGCTGGTTTGCCTCAAATTATGTAATGGCACGCGTGTATTGATTGCCTAACTACCACCTCTATGTCGAAAGACAGGTAGTCTACAGTCTAACTATTCGAAGAGTAGTCGACTATTGCGACAATCACTCAAAGATGACTAATTAAATCTGATTAGAGGCATAAATTCAGTTCTTTCCAAGTGCCTTTAGTGCATATATTTGTTCAATGTAGCCTTGTAATCCGTTGCTTTAGTGGTTTTATTGCTTTGCAAATGAAATGAAAAAATGCTGCCCGTTGATCAGCAAAATGCGGCTTGATACTGATATCCCATCAATATGGTGGATGAAAGGAGGCAATCAGTTCCGAATTTAAATGAAGTCATGCTGACGTATTTTGGTGTGTTTATAGAAAGGCCATTATACTTGCCGCATAAGTCAACAATTCGAAAATTCGATATACCATATTATCAGCGGATCTTCGCTGAACGTCTTTGGACAAAGAGTTTACTTCCAAACTGATTGTTCACAATTCGATGAATACTTTCTATTCATATATAAATAGTATTCTGCTTACAATGAAGTAGTAAACTGTGATAAATTATTATGTCTTCAACATCAACTGGAGTGTGAAAATATATATATATAGTATTCTGTCACAAATGTCTACTTGATCTGTGGGAATATGGGACAAAAATATTCCGTTGGCGCTTATTATCTTTGAAGTATGCGCTGAAGTTGCTGCCTAGTAGGGCAATGAAAGCTTCGCAAACTAACTATTCAGCTCAGAGATAACAACCAAATCAAAATCATCTACCTGAGTTACAAATCTTCTCCAACACACATTGTCTGTACCACATCATCACAATACTGAACTGTTATTTCGCCTTCTTCAAAACGACTTTCTTTGCTAGTGAAGCCTAACTCACTAAATGTATTTATCCTCTGTTTGATGTATAATAATGGATTTCTTGTGGCTGAACATTACCTGGTGTATTTGCTTTATTTTTGTACTCGTTACTGTTGAACAGCGTTCGTTCTTATCCCTTTATTCGTGTCTGGCTTTCGTGTGCTGTTCGTCTAACACGTGGATCACCTTTGACACAGGTCTGCTTTATTGACTTACTGACACGTACTGACTCTGCCCTTTGACGGTGTTCAGCGAAACACACCTCACAATTGAGGTTTGCATATTATATTTGATGGATAATATAGTGCAGTACTATCAGGCAAATCTTGTGTTTTTTTTTGATTTTACGCGTCACATAACGTGTGGTTTTATTAATACACCCACATGCTTCGTGTGTGAAAACATCACTTAAGTTGACACGAAATAGCTCAGAGGAATACTGGCAAATGATCTCTTCGAATCGAGACGAATGACCAACATAAATCAAGCACTTAGTGTGTTTGAGTGTTCATCACATAGACGAGGGGAATACAGTCAGTAGAAGTGTCACCTAGGTTAACAAGAATTCACCAAACAAAGCACGTTTATATCCACAATTATATAGCGAATTGAAACCACAAACTGATCGTCAACTGTCGCTGCCATTTCACTCCAACTGCATCTGATGAGCTGCACATTCTACTAGGTCACAAAAAATGAATGAGATGGAGCATTTATGAGCAAGACAATCATCAATGCACAGGTGACTGCTTACGTGTGCCTCCTTGTTGATAGGTGACTGATCATTTGCTAGTGATGCTGGATTTGTTTGTTGTGCATGATATTGATTGGACTGAATATTTCTCCATAAAATTAAGCTGCTCACTAGTTTCGCCCTTTCTTTGGTCACCGTATATGTTTGGAATTTCAGCATATAGTGTATCGGTTTCTGAGTGTCAGTTTCTCCATTTGAGATCTAATGTGCCGCCAGTGTCTTGATTCGGTAGTTGTATGAGTAAATCTCTCTGATTACATTAGTGATTCTTTGACTAATCGCGGCAGTTTGCTTTGATTGCAGTGGATGAGCTCGTGAGTGTGCTTCCATTTGCTGATCAGAATTTCTGTGTGTTTACACAATGGCAAACGTGAGCGATTCCATTTACTGAGTGGTGAATTTTCTGTTACATGACGTGGATTATTGTTCATTGAGCTCGTGTATATTGTTAATCAGCCAGCAGTATGCCACATTCCCTCCCTACAACTCAGAGTCGTTGACTCAGTTATTCAAACACTTGAAACATGCGGTTCATATATGCTTATCATTTCCCAACCCTGGGCGATATGTTTGACTGACTCGAAAATATGATCTTGTTCGGACACACCAACTCTATTCGAACTAGATTGTGTCATCCGAATCATCATGTTTATCCCTTAAGTAAAAATGATTCTGTTCACTTAATAAAATATAGAGATTTTGTTATCATTTATTAGGTCGGCGTGATTGTCCGAGTCAATTAGAACATCAGAGACTGTCGGTCTACATGAGTGTACTGTACTCTACTTGGATAAAATAACCACGAAAATGCCCAAATACTAGGCTTATGTATAGATTTTTTTCTCCGTCATGACCATCGCTCACATACTTCTCTAATCACCAAACCCGCCACCATAACCTTGTATTGCCTAAGAAACCCACTAATAATCTGTTGGATTCTGTCCAGAGAGAAAACTGACACAGTAAAATTGAAGAGCATTTGACGCACAAGTGGAATTTCCTTGGCTTAATATCTTCTTTCTCTTTCTATTCACATTCTACGATCACATGTCCTTGTTAGAAAAGGAACAGTGATCATTGTTCTTATTGTTTCCGTTGGTTGCTAGTGGAACATGCGGCTACCATCCATCATGTAATCAGCCGTCTTCACGAATTCCCATAAGCTCTGATCTCAAACGAACAAGATTCTTTTCATTTCTTCCTCTCACACATACCCGCCTAACTATTGGTTTTGCATCCGGAGTCCACAAGAGGTCAGGGCAGGAGTTGTTAGCCAAAGGTCCCCTCAGCTTATGTCCAATCCATCTTGATAATCATCATATTTGTTGGTCGACAGGTTCTTGGTTGGTTCGTTCTCATAGATTTCCGTTCCTAATTTCTCACGCCTGACTATCCGATCTTCAGTATGGAGCTAGCAAATGCAACTGTTGACAAAAGTCAACAGCAGTATGCTTTCCGTGACCATGCTTCTCACCCACACAGGGGAAATGACTGAATTAACACTGCTATCAGGAATGTGAATTTTTCTGTTTGAGCTGCTGAGCGGAGACGACTCCGGAAGTGATTTCACAGTGATGATGTTCTGCCTTGCCTTTTCGATTATAGCTAACTTTGGTATTTTCATTCGTGCCATCCCTTACGGTTGAAGTGATGTTGGCTAGATAAGATCTCATTGAGATTTCTGCCATCGGGGTTAATTGGTACTTGTTACCGTTGTTGATTGCTTGTCCTTATCATCTATATTTTATCTGGGTTCAGTTTAAGTCCTGCCTTCACTGCTTTTGTCGACAACTCGTTCGTCTCTTCCTGTTTTGTCTTATACTGGGCATAGATTGTCTGCAAAATCCAGATCCTTTAGAGTCTTCTTGCAGATACAAAATTGGTGATCACTCGACATGTGCCACAGTCATGCAGTTGTTCAATGAGTTTGATAAATGTTTCGTGCTTTTCATTCCTTAGTGTTGAAGAAATTTCCAAATTACTTCATGGTCAATGCTGCTGCGGGGTCTTCAAAGTCGATAAATTTCAGGTAGTGAATTGAGCGTTATGTTTTATGTCTTGTTCAACTTTGATGCGTGGAGTCTCAATTGAATGTGAACTTGATTGCTCGTCACCCATTCAGATTGTTGTTTGTAAAGGGCAGCATCCATAGAATCTGTTATTCCATGAATCCTGGCACCACGCCTTATAGTTTATTCGCACGGTTCTTTAACTTTCTCCTTTGCTTTTACGCATCTAATATTTTACCTAATCACATAACATAGTTTAAAAACGGCAATTCGAAAACATGAATGTGCATGTGACCGACGAATATGCGTACTCGAGATGATGTTTATCCTTCGCTAACCTGTTGATCGATCTAACATACAGCAGGTATGAGTACACAACCTACTCAGTATGAAAGACACTGAAGCCAAAATATATGAATCAATAATCGAACTGCTGTTCATATAGGTATAGTTAATATTCGTTCACCAATCATTGAGCGTGTGATTTCCTATTTGAGAGGGTTGCATCAGTTCTAGGCAGTTAGAAATCGACAAATTCATCGAAATAGAAGGATAACTAGGATTTGACTAACTTGATTGGCGAACAAAGAAAGACAGCAGTTGATGTCATGATGCAGACTCATGTGAAGACTATGTTTTACCGAACCCGTCACACATGTTAAATGTGAATGCCCTAGCAGATACAGGCGGTAGCGTGCATTCACCACATTTGTAGTTTTTCCATCGAACGCAGATTGCATGAAGTTGCGGAAGATCGTCATGTTGGATTCTGGAAATGGAATGCCTAATCATGCTCAAATTGTCGAGTAATTTGGCTGAACCTTTTCTTACATACATCTCCAAAACACACATATGTCACATGTTCATAATAAACGCTAGTCATGCATAAGTTGTTTGACCAGCATAGAAATATCATCTTATTCGAATACACCGAATGATGACATCCGATGAGTCTGTTGTGAAAACGTAGGCGGACATAGTAATTTTGTCATTCTTAAAATCAAATATCAGATGTCTTTGTTCGTGCATGCGCATGAATGCGTACGATGCGGTCACAAAATCACATGAACCTGCAATATGTATTGCATAGAAGATCATGCTGGGTATACTCGCAAAGAGAGTGAGCACGAATTCAGTATCACAAGCAACGCCAAGATAATGAAGTCAGACTGCCATTAACACTCGCAAAGGCACAATCAGTCACTCATAATACCACACTTCTAAGCACAGACGACAACACGTTGTGAGCGCGAACAAGTGGGCATAACAACGAAGTCATGTAGACTCCACGCAATTGACTAATGAAAATGAAATCGAAAACAACGACACGGAATGTAACTTGCATTTATAAGGCTTTTAATAATGATATAATGAAGGCAATATGAGCACACATGTTATTTCAATCCATCAATCTCCTGCACACAATCGATTGAACCTCCACACAACACTTATCTATACCGTCTTTGTATTATTTTTGTCAACAGTCGTCACGTTCACATTCTTCACCTGCTTAGCGTCCACAATCGCCTTTTCAGTTTCGTTGGCCTTCTTCACCTTCGCAGATTTAGCGGCCTTCTTCGCCTCCTTCTTCTCCTGTTTCTCCTTCTTCTCCTCCTGTTTCTTCTGCTTCTTCTTCTTGTCATCCTTGTCGTCATCATCGTCCTTCTCATACTTATCATCATCGTCCTTGTCATCATCATCATCATCGCAATCGTCCTTCTTGTCTTTCACGCTCTTCTTACCCTTCCCTTCTTTCGTCTTACTCTTATCCTTCACTTCGGTTGCATTCGTCCCATGTGATGTCTCGTTCACAGTCTTCACACCATCAATGCCTTTCACATGCACCTTCTCAGCATTCTCTTCTTTCACCTTCACTGCATCTTTCTCACTCGTGATGTTTGTCTTCGCAAGAGGCTTCTCAGCAGTTTTGTTTCCATCGGTGGATTTCACAGACACTGGAAATGGAGAGAGAAATTTCACGATAAATACAAGTACATGCCTTCGATAGAGATCGCGATAAATATACAAATTGATTGAGGATTGAAATGAGGACTGTAGAAGGAATATTGAATTCTTCTGAAATAGGCTCACCAAATAATCGCTGGTAATATATGTTTTTATATTCTCTGAGTGTTGCTAACGCTGGGTTTATTCTCAACGACTCTGACAAGGATCTACATGTGAATTATTTTTCTACTATGGGAGATTTCAAAATGTTTCAATGAAATTATGGTCTCTCAAATAATCGGAAATTATATCCTGTTCTACATGAAACATCGTTCGCCATTTTCAATTATCACTGTCCTCATGAACCGTGAATGCACCACCACTAGTTAACCTTACATCAGACAACTGTAGTTTGTGAGCAGTTATGTCGCCCTCTCTTACAATAAATCAACCATTAATTTGACGACTCCATTAGTGGATTTTTGAGAAATTATTGACATGTGAGAATTTGGTGAGACACTAGTAACTGGAGTGACGTGTGCAATCGAAATACTAACAGGCGGTCAATGTCGAGTGTGAATAGCTCAGTAGTAACATCTCTGACTGCGGCACTGGGTGACATGCTTTCGAGTCTCAGAAAGGACACAAGCTGCTTCAAGCCTGCGGATACGCTTTGCTGACGAGTGCCAACTTGCTCGAACACTAGGTCGATGGCTTCCTGCTGATTGCCTCCATCTATCTAATACTGACATGTGAGTCAGGCATCTTTCAGAAAAACGTGGTGTATCATATTGTGAACAATAATCCTTTTCATGAATACAAGTGTGTGTTGAAAGTCGATATTTATATGATGAGCATATTTGCATTGGAGATGATTTCAGTGTCTGATCCTACTCGGAATCGTAGTTGAATTAGATATGCGCGTGCTATAATCAACTGATAAACAAGACGTGGTGTTATCTGTGTAAATTCATGGATTACATGTTCAAATGTTGACTCTTCTTCTTCGAAGCCAACTCCTAATCAGTTCAATCAGGGAAGGCTAAAGTTCTGATACATTAAGTAGATATCACCTACACCACTGATTTGTTTCTCCTTCCCAAAGTCGAGTTACCATAGTCATTATACCACAATCCTGACAGCTATATACAACGAATGACTGTGATGAGCAATATGAAGTGATTCAACCACACCGGTTAGCTTCATCAATGTAATGCAATTGTCAAACGTCAACTTGAAGCACTACCCATCCGAGATGATTTCCGCCTCCATGTAAAATAAGCACTGGTGACTTATATTCATTAGTGCAGTTATGAGAATTGGGGTATAAGTCAGAGCCATCAGAAGCGCCCATCATTCAAGACATGATGACAGTGCCCACTGAAACACGAAGTTTATTCTTTTCGAACAAACATTCATTTCAGAATGAAGAAACTAGTATTTTATTGGTCACGAAACATACTCACATTGATGTGTCGTGGTGAAAATTATTCCTGCAATATCATCAGATCATTTTGCAATTAGAATCCAATGGGAGTGAGATGAGTAAACAGATTTGAGACTGGTCTCCTCAGTTTCATGATCAATTATCCAATAATTGTCTCACTGCAGTCAACATGTTTCGACCCCAGTGGAGTGTGAGGAATGATGTGAATGTTACAAAAATGAACAAAACAACCAAGCGTGTGACTAACCTTCCTCATCAACAGGTAGTGCCACTTTCTCAGATTTCGTAGCCAACTCCATTTCGACGAGATGTGGCATCAGAACACAAGCCATCATGATCCAAAATATCGACAACCCCGTCATTCTCGCGAATCTGAAAATACAGTAAACCAGATAAAGGAACATTTCGAATTGGAGTCTAGCAAAAATGACAGCAAAATGGCAGGTGAGTCAGAAAGAATTGTAGGCAGAATTGATGTATAATCCTTCATTTTTCACCACTAATCTACAACACACAGTGGCATTCGTCGTGATTAGCGAAATGCAGTAGAGATTTGTCATATGTGTGACTGTGTGAAACAGAATTCAGCTAGTGTGTTCGGTGAGATGCATGGAGAAGTGACTCGTTAGACATGGGTGTCAGGATAAAGTGTGAAATCCGACTGTTTAACTTACAATTTGTTTGTCGATTACTGATGAGTTGAATAATGTTCCACTCATGCATGCATTTATATATGCATGTAAACGTGGGTTTTCTGTCAAGTAACTAGTTAAGTGGTCGGCTTTGTCACGTGAATCGATTCTACCTGTCAGTAAGTGGGTAGGGAAGTGTAAATCTAGAAAATTCAGATCACCATTTAGGATTGATTGACCTTGATGTAATCTTCCCTGATAAAAGTACAAGAAATTTGGATAAATCAGCTACCCTATACATTGTATCTTATGTTTTGTACTGTATCGGGTTAAATCGTGAAACTTTCAACACTTATGGCGCTGACTTAAGCATGAACTCTGTGTGTTTGTTTAAATTCTTGATTGCCACTCTGCCTACTTTGTGAGGTTCTAGTTGATCTGCTTATTTCTTCAATACTGCATTGAACCAAATAATCATAATGTGTAATTAAGTAGAAACTACCTTGAGTAAGAAACTACCTCCTTTACCTACCTAGGAAGCATCGTTTCAACTACAGGCGGAACTGACGAAGATATCAAAGCAAGGATCAGGAAAGCAAGGCAAGCTTTCATTACTCTCAAGTCTGTGTGGAGGTCAACAGCACACCTAAGAATGAAAAATAAGGTCCGGATTTTCAATTACAATGTGAAGACAGTGTCACTTTATGGATCAGAGACTTAGCGCGTCATGGAGAGCACCTCAAACAAACTACAGACCTTATTGAACAACTGTCTACGCTCAATGCTCAAGATCAGATGGCCAGAAAAGACCAGCAACAGGGATCTCTAGGATTAAATCAACCAGGAACCGATTGTAAAACGAATAGGCAAGAAGAAATGGAGGTGGATTGGTCATACTCTGAAGAAACCATTAAGGGACATCACTAGGCAAGCCCTCGAGTGGAACCCGAAAGGGAGGCGGCGAGTTGGTCGTCAGTGCAAGGGTGACTTGGAGAAGGTCATGTGAAGAGGAGATGAGAGCATGTGGGCAGACGTGGAGCCAGGTGAAAACGTTGGCAGAGAACCGAACGCAATGGAGATGCGCGGCTAAAGCCCTATGTTCCTCTAGGAATTAAAGGAAATAATAATAATAAAGTAGACATTTTGGTGTGAATCAGTTTTAATTGACTTCTATGCTGACTGATATTTCTACGCGTTTCCATTTGTTTTCTAATATTTCATCAACCGTTATTTGACAATTTCTGATAAAATCCTACCCTCATTCAGTTATATCTAGACACGAATTGATTTTTTAATTCAATTTAAAATCTTCCCGTCGATTGATTTGACTGAAGTGTTCGGTTTCTGGCTGACATGTCGGCTTCTTGTGCAGATGTTTCGATGATGTCTGGGCATGCAATTAGAAGTTAATTGGTGGATAGTGACTAGCAGGGGAATTCAGGATGCGCATTTCGTCCTATGTGGGACTCGTCAACTGAATGTATCCGTACTCCTCAGTGAGTGATGATGTTCCCACCGAGGCTCGAACCCAGTGCCCGTGGTTTCAAACGTCAAAGCATTATTCACTGGACCACTCGGGTCACGACAGCCATCTCTTGTGGCTAGGTAGCGACACCATCACTCACTGAGGAATGCAGGTTCACCCAGTGACGAGTCCCAAACAGGACGAAATCCGTTTCCTGGATTCCACTGCTAGTCATCATCCACCAATTAGCTAGTTGATTTTGTTGTTTACTGCTGCATTATGAATGGGGCTGTCTGTAGTATAATGCTGAATAATGTAGGATGGTTATTTTACACTGAATTGTTCTTCCGATTTTCATCTCCCTGATGCTTACATTGACAAGTTCTCAAGTATGTCGTTGCATTCCATTTCACTGTATGCAACAGGGGTGATTAAGAATTATCTTATTTACAACCTGAGAAACTTTGAGTTAATTGCAGACGATGACATTTTCATAACGATATTAGAGTGATGATGTGAAGAGAATATGGAGGGTGTTTCGGTGGTTAAATTCTCCAGTGACAATGACAAAAGTAAGAGAATGTGAAGAAAGATGAAGAAGAGATTAACGGAAGGAAAATTTCATGAATCATCAAGACCCTCAATCAGTTCTGATCACAGACTCACACGCATACACATACAAAGAAAGTTGGGATTAACAGTACACTACTTCAAGCACATATAAGAATATATCACACGGAATCGGGTACACTTCTCATCTATTCGATGAGAAGGAAAACATACATGAAGGTGGCTGACTGTCTAGCATTTATTATTTTTATACATACATCGCTTCATTTTTTTCAATAATTCTACAATTATACTCATTGGTTTATGCGTCGGTGGCATAGCTGTTAGGATGCTCGCCTACCATGCACATGGTCCGGGATTCGATCCCCAATCGGAACACTCCTTTACCTCGCTAAGCCAGAAATAATGCTATCAGCCCCATCCTGTAAAATAAACAATGCCACAGAAACGTCAAGCCACTAGCTTGAAGCCCTATGTTCCACAGGGGAACGTCACGGAAAAAAAACAAAAAAGACCCGTCGCTTCAGTTTAACACTCTCCAAGCTTTGACAGTTAGTTGACTCCTCACAAAAATACCGACATATTTTTTCTTATTATTATTATTCTCCTCCTCCTTAGCGTGATTCGTCACTCCAGCCCTCTTACCACTCCTCTCTACATAGCGAAGAACACAGATAATGAGAGTTTGAGAAACATATTTCACTGCAAGAATATGTAAAGACATTTAGAACACAAATCAACCCATCTTTGGTTAAGTCTCTTATTTGTGATTACTCTTTATATACGTTTTACGTGTTTCACTCTGATAGGATTTTCCCTGAGCCTGGATGTCTGCATTATACTGCTTTAGAATTCAATGTAAGTGGATTCGATCAATAATAATATGTAAAGAGCACGTTCTAGATGCGTAAATAACAGAATTGTCGACAATGATGAGAGCATAAGAAATGTAGTATACTGGTGCGTGAATAGGAATCTCCACAATGACAAACAACCATCATTCGCATTCTATTATATAGAGGCTGACATAGAGTTCTTCGTATCGCTCAAAATTTCCATCCTACATAATCATGATCAAGGAATAACTGTCATCAGTATCATGTTTCAAATCTTCACAAGGCTTAACACAATCCAAACCTAATGGAGCATATTTGTCGCTCAGGCGGATGATTTTGACGCAGTTAGGTTCTCTGAGCCGGTCGATTTATTTGCGAAGTTTTCATTGCCCTGCTGGGCAATATCTTCAGCTCATACTTCATTTTGAAGTAGGGCAATGAAAGCTTCGCGAAAACACCATCCAGCTCAGAGAACACAGCTTCATCAAAAACAATCCAAATCATATATTATATCCTCTCCGTTATGGAATGGCATTTGCAGAATTGATTCACACGTGATGTGTGTAACAGTTAACTGTATGACATTACTGAACTGAATGCATTTGTGATATAATCAACTACACATCCGCGCATATGAATACGTGATAACGAACTCAATCAAATCAAATCAAGCCCTTTCAATAAATCAATCAATTAATCACCCATGGAATCACATGCACATAATCTCTGTATCCCGCACAACCTCCTCACTGGTGCAGTCAAAGATTGGCAAGTACCTCCAACTGTGTATAACAATTCATATGTATCTGCTGGAGCAGTTACATTGGAAGAACAGAGAGGAGGGCCTACGTCGGATTCTGCGAACATGTACCAAGGAGCCTCAGGTTAAAAGGACCGAATTTCCTAAGCTCTTCAATCACCGCCAAACACCTGATTGACACTAGACACCGAGTAGATATGCTGGAATCATTCAAAAATAATTAACAGACAAAGTACCACAAGTCTTCTCAGGTTTGCTGAAGCTATACCAACAAAACGATTGAAGCTTGACTTATGTGTTCAGAAAGAATCCGTTGTTGGACTTCAATTACCCTCGTGACTCACCTCTTAATAACTATTTGTTTTCTAATTTTGTTAATTTTGTTAACTTATCTTTTCACTTCACCCCACCCCCTTTATTTTTCTCTTGACTCTCCTAAGAGATAATTTTTCTTGATCTTCTGAGTTCTGCTCACTGTACTACATCATCACCTTCTCATCTGACCTAATGTTCACCGAAATTTTAAAATTTTGATCTTCTCTTATCTAATTATGTAACTATTACTGATCGTCTTTTGTTATCACCCCAAAAACACAACTGTTAGTTAATTTTTTTTCAAGAAACTTCTCTCTAACAGGATATATATATGTCGTAACACTTTAGAGACCCTGTAAATCGCAACGCCTTGTGACGCTCTGACAATAGGCTTGCTAATGGACAAAGGTTGTACGCAACTGATGAGAACCAACGAAATAAAAATGGGTGCAGATTATTCGGTGCCAATGTCTCTTCTTTCTTTGTTCACATGCACATAAACCTACAACAGCAGAATCCCTCATCACTGATACACTACATGTCATTTGATGGAGGCGAAGTACATAACCCCCCAAATAATATTATGAATTACTTGGGATACACAGTGACAGAAAGAAGAAACTGCAAAACTATTCACCTAATTCATTTAACTGCGAACACCTGGAGTCATATCAGTCTCAGACTTCGTGAAAATACAGGCGCATAAAATCGGAAAAAGTTTCACTCGAAGAAAGCAATTATCTTCTCGATTTTGCTGAATACAGGACGAGAACAGCATGTGTGGAAAAAAACGGAGATGTGCCCAAAGGTCAGTCAACCCAGAAATCTCATACCTGAACAGACAGACAAGCAAGACAACATGCAGGAAAGAAATCAATCAAGCATTCAAGTTAATTAAAAAAATCAAGGTTGAATTCATCCTTAGAGAGAATCAAAGATCTGTGATTAAGTCATCCGTAATACCACTAAATTATAAGAATAACAGTCAACTACCACTGAAAGAAAGTGATATAGGAGAATTATTACACCCACTTATCTTGCACGTTAATCTATGAAGCATTCGTCGAGGTCAGTCAGTACTCAATAATGATATTATATCATGTGGTCTACTAAGAGCTGTCAAAATGCTGACAGATTGCATGGGATTACGTGACAAACCTGACCTCTGAACATGCGGCATGACATTTAACTCACGTTCACATTCATGTATAAATATGTGCATGAGTGGAACACTATTCAGCTAACCAGTAACCTATATACAACTTGTAAGTTAAACAATCCAATTTCATCAATGTCTGACTCACCTACCACAATAGGTGAATGCTTCTTCGTAGACTTACATATATATCACGGATACCCATCACTTTTCGCCAATGAGAACGAATACCAGAGTGGTTTTTCGTAATTCTTTTTAAACGTTAGGCATCGATAACTGCACTTGTCAACGTGTGCATCACTTCCAATGATCACCATTCTCATCAATCAACTTTTTTATTCGTTAACTGAGACATACTCAAAAGAGAATTTATTCTTCATTTGTTCCATTTGCTTTCACAGGCTTCCTATAATGGTACATTCGTCGATTCTATGCATTGTCATGGCTTGTGTTCTGGTCCCACACCTCGTCGAAATGAAGCCTTACAAAAAATCTGAGAAACTTCCACTACACTTTGATGAGGATGGTAAGCAGAATGAACTCGTTTGTTTGTTGTTCATTTTGGTGTCAGTCACCACGTCATTCACTTCTCAGCATTGAGTTCGATTCAGCGTTAAACACTTTTACTTATGTACACATACAGATACACGAAGATATTCAGAAATAATGAATGATGGCAAACACACAGCCTCAAAGCGGCACTGATCACTATTGAAAAAGATGATCGATGGAATGGAAGGAGACATAATTTTAACGAATGTAGACAAACGATAATGGGATATAGTCTCATATCACTCACTCTTATTTCATTACAATCGCATTTCTCACACTGATTATTTGACGAGATGACATCTGATTGATGAACAAGAGAATTATCCATCAACACACCAGTCAATTTATAGAACACTTGTAGAGATGTAGTGTACAAATACACAGTTGATTATGGGTCAGCCATCAGGTGACACACTACGAGCTGCGTGTTTGATAAATGGACACGAATTGACTTGACTCAAGAATAGGAAGACGAATAAGTTAAACTAAAGAAATTCAAGGGTGAAAAAGCAACACTAAAAACGCACGCACATTATTCGTTGAATAACAAGACCCATGATGTTTGAAGAGTCACTGTGAAGGTAGAAAGCTGCAACTTTCATATTGTTGCCAATTTTAAGTAATCATTGTAGAGTGTGTTTATACCTCTTTTGACTTAGCATAAAAGTTATTATCGCGGTTTCACTAATACTATCTACAACGTTGGAAGATATTCATAAGTCTAACTGAAAAGTGATATACTGTCCAATGAGCTTTATCACTATTTTGTGTATTTCTGCTATAGATAAGCTTTGAAAGTATAAAAATAACCCTGGTTCTTCAAACTGGTAGCAACAAGTCAGTTATCAGTTCGGTTTCATTTGATCGATATAGTTTAACTGTGCGGAGAGAAGAATTGACTTAATGTCTCAATGTACACATGCAACATAAATAAAAGAGTAAAACTTTTGACACTGAATTCCGCTCTAGTCCCCTTGGCCTGATTGACAAATGTGTGCTGAAATCTCTTGTTATGGATGATAGCGGATGTTATACGATTATCGTCCGAGACGAAACAATGTTTCATTTTATGTAGCAAATCTATTTTCAATTGAATCATTTCATATTTTTGTGATAACCATTAGCTGTGTTTTGATTTCAGGATCATGGAATATCAAGTATGGAGGATTGACTGTGGGAAAAAACCAGAAGGGAGTAGTGAAGGTGAAGTCTGGTCTGTGTGTGACAAACTTCGATCTGTCGAAACCAACTGCTGAGGAGTTGTCTGCGAAGAAGGGATCTCGACAGGTGGACACGTACGTGTTTATGTAGCTGATGACAGATGACTGCATGTCTTGTTCGTCAGTTTATTAAATTGCACACACATAAACATGTTCACTTCATTCGATAATAATCGTCACCATTATCATAGGCTGTCAGCAGTGGTACGATGAGTTGCTGCATGTCTGATGTTTTGAGAATACCTGGCCATCATGTGATGGCTCAGAAGATATCCATGAATGAGGTCTCATTCTATAGTATAGCCTTCAGAATATATGGTCACTGATTTTGAGGCAATTCAGTGATGGATCTGTTGACCGTGAGTCGTTATTCAGTGGGTGAACAGGTGAATGTGATGTCTACCGTTCATGTAGTGAATCGATCAAATCAGTGTTATATTTGCAATTCATCGAATGTTAATTTCGACAACAAATAAGCCGGTCACCAAATTCACTCTACTCGAAACACCAATGACAACTTCGATATTTGTATGGAATATCCACGCTCCTCAAATACTGATCAAAATCAACCATGCTGAAACAAGTATTTCCCAGTGTAAATAAGACAGCCATTCACGCATTCATTCATTTATTATAGGTTTCCCAATACGGTGATCGAGAATAAGTCCCACTTTTGTAATATTCACAAACAGCACATATCAACATGTGGTCTGTTTGTGTCTCATTGTTATTGATTCTGCACTCCTTATTTCACTTTACTTCACTTCTCAACAGATTTATTTATATACAGTCCTTAATGCGTTCCCAATGCATACACTCGCATATTTCTCGTGAATTGTGTCTCTTCCCTCTTTGAGTGTCTGCAAACGTCCTGATCTGAAGAAGATTGGCAAAAAGATTGAAAGTTTGAAGAACGACATCAAGGAGGCGAAGGATCCGAAGACGAAGAAGGATTAGATGTGTAGTGTGGACGGAGGTTCAGTGATTCGTTGGTTGGATAAGAATGGAGTAATTGACATGTGTGTTTTAAGATGTACTCAATAAATGCTAAGTAAAGATATTCTGTTTTGTGTTTTCTGCCTAAGATCTCTCGTATCAGTCGACTAGTTAGAAGCTGCATGGCTGTCGTTGTGACGCACTGCAGATCACGATGAATGTAGATGGTTGTGTGTTTGTAAAGTGATTGTGAGTGAGTGTGTGTGTTTAAACGTCTCTTCCCGAACTGAATAATGCAATGTCTTCATTATGGGCTCAGTAAGCATACTCAATATCGATCGGACTAAATTGATGAGGTTTATCTGAAACCCCTAGCATTTCTCCAGTCTCCAGATATGTTAAACATCAGTTGCATGTGTTCATCGTTGAGTCCAGTTGTCAGAAATTTTCCATTATAATCCGTTAGTCAACGCATCCAATATTTTAATGAACCTTATCCACTGCAACTCAACCCGGCTGGTCGTCTCCAACTAACTGTTTTCACTTAAGTGCATTTTTGACGAATCGATACTCGCTTTCAGCGATGTCCTTTTCAAACTGAAAAATCACATTACACATAATAGATTGTAATGAGGAAACACGTGGAATTCACAAACAAGTGTCATTAGAATGTCGTGATGTATGTAAATTGAGTGGTGCCAATCGAGCTATGAACACGATCAAATCACCTATCGTCGACAGAGTACAAATGATTAGTGTGAAAATACTCCAATGCAACAAAACATACTAAAATAGTGTATCATTGATACTATGCAAAGTGAAATATTACAGCACAAATTAATCTGTGTGTAAGGTTATTTCATATCCTCCTCAAAACAATTATTTCCAAATAAACAAAGATTTGCTTGAGAAAGGCATTAAATTCAGTATTCTAAGGGGAAACGATGTCAGATACAACTGCCAACAAAGAGTCTGAGAAATCAGCGCTTAGCTTTACACAAACTAAGCATTAAGAATGGTTTCGTCGGGTTGAATCAAAAAAGTGTTTTCGTTGGACTGTCTAATAAGACCGTCACACACGGTTATCAAGCAAATCGCCTTTTCAAATGCTTTTGTCCTCCAAAATATTTCACATTCTCAATCTGATTACAACTTCACTCCTCCTACACTTCTGCTCACGTCAGTCGGTCTTCCACTCTAACAAGGCATTTCTCAAATCATATCAGTACTTGTTAGTTGTGATCCTGTGCGAAATGAATTCCCGCGTCAATGTCTGTGTGTGTATCTGCATGTGAGATGTGCCGTGTCGGAAGTGCTACCATCGAATCGACTGCGAGTAGAAATGGAACACACTGTCATTAAGCCAGTCAATATCCTTTTCAGTCTCACCTAAATCGCATTCAGTCCGATTTTCAGCATTCATGTTGACCGCATGATTTGAAATATACTTCGATATAGCCCCAGTCTGTCGATGTTTAACATGCAGACTGGATGAGTATTCTGTAGTTTTCTAACAGCTACTCTCTATATAGACAAACAGATGCCGAAAATCTTCACTGATCTCCGAATTATTATTGTCGCATCCACAAATTCAAGCACCCCTTGGGTTCAAATAGAAAGCAGAGAATGATAACTAATTTCATCCATATCTTTCCCATGCTAAGAAATCACATGAATACATGTTCTCATAACTGGATTTTTCATAGGAAGAGAAAAAATGTTTGCAGACAATTTCATTGGCACTTTTTGTTGTTCAAATCAATCAAGCGCTTCCAACAAAATTTACATAATACACGAACACTAATGATTTGGTGGGGGGAAGGGAAGTAAAATTAGTCGAGTAATTTGACTGACGTAACACCATTGACAGCAATGGGAATCGTGCAACTGAAATATAAGAAGATCAGGTCCACATTCCTGTCACACTGGGTTTTTATTATAGTTTCCATGTTCGAAGGCAATTCGTTATCAGTCGCATTCATTACATTTCCTAATTGTGTTTCACTAATCCTTTTGATGAATATAGAGGAGAAAGCGCAATTTTCCCTGTTGGACTGTGAAATGATATCATTTAGAAAAGCGTTGAAAATCAGCAGGGAATACTGGACAACCGTTTCGTACTAGTGTTTTGGAACCCATTTGAGGTACGCGCGCACCGCCTGTTTTCGAACCGAGAACTTTCCAGCTAAAAAGTCAAGCTGGCTCTTAGACCATTCTCCTACTGTGACCTGATACAGTCAGTTATGACATCTGACAATTCATGAACATTCTTCATGTGATTCGTCGAACTTTTGGTAGTTTATTTTTAAAGCGACTATTTCCTTTTTACGAATTTCGACAACACAATGAAAAGACGTAGTTTATCTGAAAAGTGTAATGTATTTACGCAACACATATCGGACATTCTCATCACACACGTTGTCAAGGAACTTAGCCCTAAGTTCCTACTGTAACGAAGACGCTTTGAACCGATAATCTCTATGTACTTGTCTTGACTTCAACTCCAAAACACCAGTGGTTGTAAGAAGAAAATTATATTGTTTGGCAGTTAAAGTAAAAACAAATGCAAGTCTACAAACAAATATTTAGTACAAATGAAATTATAAAGTACTTTTATTCGTATTCTTCTGCCATCTTCAAACTTGCACGCGATCGGACCATTCGCGCCTTCAAGTTGCCCACCAATGGCTGCCAGTTCCAATAAACAAACGTTCAATGTTCACGTCCATTGACACACGTACTTGTCATACACAGTTTTTATATAAGGCAAGAAGGCATGAGTCATTGCAATATAGGTCAGATTGTGTACAGGTCAAGGTCACAAATAATGGGCAAGGGGTGATGCAAAGGTGTGAGTAGGAAAGAAAAAAACAAAGCAAAGAAAGAATTGAAAATATAATGAAGTAAATTGATCCTTGGTTCCAAATTGTATAACCAAGGAAGGTTCAAAGTAATGACAAATAAATTTTGGACACATGAGATAGGCCTAAGTCTCTTTATGGCCAATGCTTCAACGAATTCAAGTATGTGACCCAATCTTGTTTTACATATGTACCTAAAAGCATTGTTGAAATCAACCCTATAACCCCTCTGTATATTGTGCTTCGCTGTAGATGATGGTTGGCATCTTTTTTCGTGATCAATTGTATCTGGCAATTTTATTTGTTGTAGCAACTTTGGAATATGTTCTGTAGGCCTCACCTGAAAAGACCGATGTGTTCCATCTACGTACATTTGCTACACATATACGGAAAATGATAAACACATTTGGATGTGGCACTATCATCGGGATACTTTGAGGTTTTATAGGACAACATAATTCTAGTTTTCTCTATGAAGATAAGCTTAGCTCCATAGTAAGTTCTATTAGTTGCCGCCTTTAGTCTTTATTTAGTGACCATTCTTTTTTGATCACTTCTGAATGGCAAGGATATATAAACAACCATTTTGGGAGCTGATTTGATTGATAGAACACTTTGGTTGACACTTCCATAACGCCTTATATATATCAGTGGGTAATTGTTTTCTAACAATATTTCAATGAGGTGTTCTCTATCTTCTTTAGTTGTGTCGGCACCACATATACGGTGAGTGCGCCTGAACAAACACTTAAATAACGCTTTTCTATACTGAGAAGCTATGATAATTTCGATGCTGACCCGTCCAACAATGACTTTCTGTAGACCCATCTTCTCGGTGGGTTATGAGTACATCGAAAAATGGCAAACAACCATTATTCTCTCTAACGTATGTTACCGATACACTTTTTTGTACGCCGTTGATCTGGTTCAGGATTACTATGGCGTCTGTCGGATTATCACAAATGACTATTGTGTCATCCACATATCTCTTATATAAATATATTTTTCCAATTACACCCTTCACTAGGTTCTCAACATGCGACATGTATTTTAATATGTGTGTAAAACTTGGGCACTGTGGTAGTAAGTAATTCCATATTAGTTTGTTTATTTGATATATCACACAGTGAAACAGTATTATTTACTGGATGACCAGGTTTCGAACAAAATTTATTGTTCATGATCATATCAATTATAATCACATGACTTTGACACTTGAGTTTTATAGTTTTCTTTGTTCTCTCCTATTTGTCGTTTGGGTAGTAGAATTTTCCAGATATCGGGGACAGGTGATGAATCATTCCTATTACATGTATTTGTAGTTGATTCGATAAACAAAGCTTCTGTTATCAATCTCTCCCTATACCCTGTGACATTAGATTTTAAAACTGTCATCCTATCCCATCCATCCTATTGTATGGTTGTGTGTAACTGCATGTAGTGCTATAGCTGAACTATTCTCTAGATTTGCATCAACCAATCTAGATTTTGCTGGGTTTTTATGTTCAGCTAGTCTGACTGCCCCTGTTCTGCTAGTTTGACCTATGTATTTGACCTGACAATCATTGCAGGGTATTATATAAACTAAATTGTTTTGTTTTAAGGGCTCTACAGGATCCTTTAACCGACAAGGCTTGTTTCTAATTGAGTTTGTGGGTTTGAATGCCATTTTTATTCCTGCCTTGTTAAGAATTCTGCGTAAGGCTTCCGAGGTTCCTTCCTTGTATGGAATTACTACTGATGATTTAGATTTCTTATTATTGGTGTTGTCATTAATATTATTATTATCACTATTATTATTAACATTATTATTATTATTGGTGTCGTCATTAATATTATTATTATTACTATTATTATTAACATTATTGTTATTATTATCACTATCGCTACTATGATTATTTATTTTATTTTTACATTTCCTTACATATTTCTTGATTAATTTATCCGTGTAATTATTAACTTTCAAAGCTTCTTTTATGTATATCAGTTCCTGTTTTAGATTTTCTTTGGTACTACTTAGTTTTTGTGCTCTGTCATTTAAACATTTCACCAATCCTATTTTTACTGACATAGGATGGGACGATCGGAAGTCTAAATATCTGTTTGAGTGTGTGGGTTTCCTGTAAACACTAGTGTTTAACTTCCCATCTTCTTTCCTATTTACCTTGCAATCTAACATTGGGAGCTCCCCTTCCTGATTTTCCAATTCATAGGTGAATTGAATTGCTTCAACCTTCGAGTTTATGTGTTCGAAAAACTTATCTATATCTTGTGTTTTAAGTGGGTTATCAATCTCTCAACACATATATTAAGTCCTACGGAAATAAGTGTATTAGAAAAGGGACTAAATTTCAATGTATCAGTAGACAAACTGAAACCTGAGGATGTCATCCCTCAAATAGAAATAGCACTAAGTGGGATAGACAAAACCACGGCTGATGAAATACGAGCACAATAATGTTAATAATAATAGTAATAATAATAATATTAATGACGACACCAATAATAATAATAATGTTAATAATAATAGTGATAATAATAATATTAATGACAACACCAATAATAAGAAATCTAAATCATCAGTAGTAATTCCATACAAGGAAGGAACCTCGGAAGCCTTACGCAGAATTCTTAACAAGGCAGGAATAAAAATGGCATTCAAACCCACAAACTCAATTAGAAACAAGCCTTGTCGGTTAAAGGATCCTGTAGAGCCCTTAAAACAAAACAATTTAGTTTATCTCATACCCTGTAATGATTGTCAGGTCAAATACATAGGTCAAACTAGTAGAACAGGGGCAGTCAGACTAGCTGAACATAAAAACCCAGCAAAATCTCGATTGGTTGAGCCGAATAAGATAAGAAATCTAGAGAATAGTTCAGCTATAGCACTACATGCAGTTACACACAACCACACAATAGGATGGATGGGATAGGATGACAGTTTTAAAATCTAATGTCACAGGGTATAGGGAGAGATTGATAACAGAAGCTTTGTTTATCGAATCAACTACAAATACATGTAATAGGAATGATTCATCACCTGTCCCCGATATCTGGAAAATTCTACTACCCAAACGACAAATAGGAGAGAACAAAGAAAACTATAAAACTCAAGTGTCAAAGTCATGTGATTATAATTGATATGATCATGAACAATAAATTTTGTTCGAAACCTGGTCATCCAGTAAATAATACTGTTTCACTGTGTGATATATCAAATAAACAAACTAATATGGAATTACTTACTACCACAGTGCCCAAGTTTTACACACATATTAAAATACATGTCGCATGTTGAGAACCTAGTGAAGGGTGTAATTGGAAAAATATATTTATATAAGAGATATGTGGATGACACAATAGTCATTTGTGATAATCCGACAGACGCCATAGTAATCCTGAACCAGATCAACGGCGTACAAAAAAGTGTATCGGTAACATACGTTAGAGAGAATAATGGTTGTTTGCCATTTTTCGATGTACTCATAACCCACCGAGAAGATGGGTCTACAGAAAGTCATTGTTGGACGGGTCAGCATCGAAATTATCATAGCTTCTCAGTATAGAAAAGCGTTATTTAAGTGTTTGTTCAGGCGCACTCACCGTATATGTGGTGCCGACACAACTAAAGAAGATAGAGAACACCTCATTGAAATATTGTTAGAAAACAATTACCCACTGATATATATAAGGCGTTATGGAAGTGTCAACCAAAGTGTTCTATCAATCAAATCAGCTCCCAAAATGGTTGTTTATATATCCTTGCCATTCAGAAGTGATCAAAAAAGAATGGTCACTAAATAAAGACTAAAGGCGGCAACTAATAGAACTTACTATGGAGCTAAGCTTATCTTCATAGAGAAAACTAGAATTATGTTGTCCTATAAAACCTCAAAGTATCCCGATGATAGTGCCACATCCAAATGTGTTTATCATTTTCCGTATATGTGTAGCAAATGTACGTAGATGGAACACATCGGTCTTTTCAGGTAAGGCCTACAGAACATATTCCAAAGTTGCTACAACAAATAAAATTGCCAGATACAATTGATCACGAAAAAAGATGCCAACCATCATCTACAGCGAAGCACAATATACAGAGGGGTTATAGGGTTGATTTCAACAATGCTTTTAGGTACATATGTAAAACAAGATTGGGTCACATACTTGAATTCGTTGAAGCATTGGCCATAAAGAGACTTAGGCCTATCTCATGTGTCCAAAATTTATTTGTCATTACTTTGAACCTTCCTTGGTTATACAATTTGGAACCAAGGATCAATTTACTTCATTATATTTTCAATTCTTTCTTTGCTTTGTTTTTTTCTTTCCTACTCACACCTTTGCATCACCCCTTGCCCATTATTTGTGACCTTGACCTGTACACAATCTGACCTATATTGCAATGACTCATGCCTTCTTGCCTTATATAAAAACTGTGTATGACAAGTACGTGTGTCAATGGACGTGAACATTGAACGTTTGTTTATTGGAACTGGCAGCCATTGGTGGGCAACTTGAAGGCGCGAATGGTCCGATCGCGTGCAAGTTTGAAGATGGCAGAAGAATACGAATAAAAGTACTTTATAATTTCATTTGTACTAAATATTTGTTTGTAGACTTGCATTTGTTTTTACTTTAACTGCCAAACAATATAATTTTCTTCTTACAACCACTGGTGTTTTGGAGTTGAAGTCAAGACAAGTACATAGAGATTATCGGTTCAAAGCGTCTTCGTTACAGTAGGAACTTAGGGCTAAGTTCCTTGACAACGTGTGTGATGAGAATGTCCGATATGTGTTGCGTAAATACATTACACTTTTCAGATAAACTACGTCTTTTCATTGTGTTGTCGAAATTCGTAAAAAGGAAATAGTCGCTTTAAAAATAAACTACCAAAAGTTCGACGAATCACATGAAGAATGTTCATGAATTGTCAGATGTCATAACTGACTGTACCAGGTCACAGTAGGAGAATGGTGTACGAGCCAGCTTCACGTCTAGATGGAAGGCACTCAGTTCGAAAACTGGTGGTAGGTGCGTAATTAGAATGGGTGCCAAAACGCTAGGACGGAACGTTTTTCTAGTATTCCCTTCTGGTTTCCAACGCTATTCTAAATGATATCAATTCACAGTCCAACAGGAAAAATTTGCATTCTCCTGTATATTCATCGAAGGGATTGGTGAGACACAATTAAGAAATGTAATGAACGCGACAAAAAAGGAATCGCCTTCGAGCTTGGAAACTATAATAAAACTCAGTGTGACAGGAATGTGGACTTGATCTTCTTTTCATTTCACTTGCGCGATTCCCAGTCCTATCAATCGTGTTAAGTCGATCAAATTACTAGGATAATTTTACTTCGCCCCAACCCCCCCTTCCATATGATTAGTGTTCGTGTGTTGTGTTAAGTTTGTTGGAAGGTCTTGATTGATATGAGCAACAGAAAGTGCCAATGAAATCTTTACGAGTTGATCACGGATTGATATCAGTTAGAGAACCATTGAAAACCAAGGAGTACTGAACAGCTGCTGGTTTTCAATGGTTCTCTAACTGATGGCAATCCGTTATCAACTCGTAAAACATAACTAACCCTTACAAACTAAACTATAGAGAAACAGGCCAATGAAATTGTCTTCAAACATTCTTTCCCTTCCTGTGAAAAATCCAGTTATGAGAACATGTATTCATTCGATTTTTGAGTATGGGAAAGATATGGATGGAATTAGTGATCATTCTCTGCTTTTTATTGGAACGCAAGAGGGGCTCAATTTTGAGGGTGCGACGATCATAATTTTGAGATCAGTGAAGATTTTCGGCATCTGTATTATTATATGGGGGGTGGCTATTATAAAACTACAGAATACTCATCCAGTCTGTTTGTTCAACATCGACAGACTGGGGCCATATCCAAGTATATTTCAAATCACACGGTCAACATAACTGGTGAAAATCGGACTGAATACGATTTAGATGGGACTGACAAGGATGTTGGCTGGTTTGGTGGCAGGTTGCTCCATTTCTACTCGCAGTCGATTCGATGGTAGCATTTCCAACACGACACAACGCACATGCAGATACACACACAGACATTGACGTGGAAATTCATTTCGCACAGAATCACAACTAACGAGTACTGATATGATTTGGGAAATGCCTTAATAGATTGGCAGACCGACTGTCGTGAGCAGAAATGTAGGATGAGTGAAGTGGCAATCAGATTGAGAATGTCAAGTATGTTGGATGACGAAAGCATTTGAAAAGACGATTTGCTTTACAGGCTTTCCTGACAGTCTAATTGTTAGTGTCACTTTGATTAGAGAGAATATTGGACAGTCCAACGACGACACATTTTTGATTCAACGCGACGAAACCAGTCTAAATGTTTAGTTTATGTCATGCTAAGCGCTGATTTCTCAGACTCTTTGTTGGCAGTTGTATCTGACATCGTTTCCCCTTAGAATACTGAATTTAATGCCTTTCTCAAGCAAATCTTTGTTTATTTGGAAATAATTGTTTTTGAGGAGGATTTGAAATAACCTTACACACAGATTACTTTGTGCTCTAATATTTCACTGTGCATAATATCTATGATACACCATTTTAGTATGTTTTGTTGCATCGGAGTATTTTCACGCTGAGAACCTGTACGCTGTCGATGATAGGTGATTTGATTTTACCCAGAAGTATTCAAGTAAATAGGATTCGGTAGAATTGCAGATTACGTGCACATGAAAAGTAGGTTACAAACAGACAGAAGATAATGCAGGCAGTAAATCATTTCATTTCACAGACGTGCTTTTCAACAGTGGAATTGTGTGGATCCGCCGGAAAGCGTCCACTTGCTGATCTGCTTGTCCTACTTCTTCTTCGTATTCATAACTGAATTGGGACCACTCATATTGCACACATCACGACATTCTAATGACACGTGTTTGTGAATTCCACTTCTTTCTTCATTACAATCTGTTATTTATTGTGTGATTTTACACTTTGAGAAGGAAATCGCTGAAGCCAGTATCGATTTCTCAAAAATGCACGTAAGTGAAAACGGTTACTTTGAGGCGACCAGCGGTGAAGTTTTGGAGTCAATAAGATTCACTGAAATGTCAAACATGTTGACCCACAGATTATAATGCGAAATTTCTGACAACTGGACTCAACAATGAACACATGTAACTGATGTTTAACATATCTGGAGACTGAAGAAATGCTAGCGGTTTCAGATTAATCTCATCAATTTAGCCCGATCGATATTGAGTATGCTTACTGAGCCCATAATGAAGGCATCGCATTATTTAGTTCGGGAAGAGACGTTTACACACACACACTCACTCACAATCACTTCACAGACATACAAGCATTTATTTTCATCGTGATCTGAAGTGCGTCAAAACGACAGCCATGCAGCTTCTAACTACTCGACTGATACGAGAGATCTTAGGTAGAAAACACAAAACAGAATATGACTACTCAGCATTTATTGAGTATATCTATAAACACACATGTCAATCATGCTCATTCGTATCCAGCCAACGAATCACTCAACCATCCTCCACACTACACATCTAATCCTTCTTCGTCTTCGGATCCTTCACCTCCTTGATGTCCTTCTTCAAACTTTCAATCTTCTTGCCAATCTTCTTCAGATCAGGACGTTTGCAGGCACTGGAAGAGGAAACAGACACAATTCATGAGAAGTGAATGATTGTTTGCAATAGAAACACCTCGAAGAATGTATATAAATGAATCTGTTGAGAAGTGAAGTGGAGTGAAGTAAGTAGTGCAGAATAAATAACAATGAGACACGAACAGACCTTGGAAAATACGACATGTTTTTTTTGTGCTGTTTTAGAGTGATTCAAATTATAGGTTTTTTTTCGACCACTGTATTAGGAAACCTATTGTTAATGAATAAACGCGTGAATGGTTGTCTTATCTACACTGAGAAATACTTGTTTCAGCGTGGTTCATTGTGAGCAGTGTTTTTGGAGCGTGGATATTGTCACAAATATCCAAGTTACCATTGGTGTTTCGAGTAGTGTGAATCTGGTGACCGGCTTATTTGTTGTCCGAATGAACATTCAGTGGACTGCGAATATAACACTGAATTGATGGATTCACGACATGAACGGTATGCATCACAGTCACCAGTTCACCCACTGACTCACAAAATCGGTCGACAAATCCATGAATGGATTGCTTCAAAATCAATAAGCATATATTCTGAAGGCACCACTATAGAATGAGACCTCACTCATGGATATCTTCTGAGCCACTTCATGATGACCAGGTATTCTCAAAACATCACACAAGTAGTGAATCATCGCACCACTTCTGACAGCCTATGATACTGATGACGAGTATTATCGAATGAAATGTGCATGTGTGCATGTGTGCAATTTTATAAACTGACGAACAAGATATGAAGTCATCTGTCATAAGCAAAAATCAATACGTACGTGTCCACTTGTCGAGATCCTTTCTTCGCAGACAACTCCTCAGCAGTCGGTTTCGACAGATCGAAGTTTGTCACACACAGACCAGACTTCACCTTCACCACTCCCTTCTCGTTACTGCCAACAGTCAGTCCTCCATACTTGATATTCCATGATCCTGAAATGAAAACAGACTAGGTGTATATTACGGATAATATGAAGTGCTTGAATTGAAAATAGATTGGCTACATCAAACAAAACATTGTTTCATCGCCGACAACAATCAAATAACATTCGCTATCAGTCATAATAAGCGATGTCAACGCACATTTGTTAATCGGGCCAGTGGAACTAGAGCGTAATTCAGTGTCATCAGTGTTACTCCTCTAGTTATGTTGCATGTGAACATTGAGACAGTAAGTTCATTCTTCTCTCTGCAAAGTTAAACTATGTCGATCTAATGAGACCGAACTGATAACTGAAGTGTTGCTACCAGTAAGAAGAACCGGTGTTTTCTGCATAAATTCAACGGTTATTTACAGCAGAAATACACTGAATTGTGGCAATACACCTTGGACTGAATATCACTTTTCAATTTGACTAACGAATTACTTTCCAATTATGTAGATAGTATAAGTCAAACCTCGATAATTACTTGTATGCTAGGACAAAGGAAGTAGAAACACACTTTACAAACATTTCTCAAAATCCTCAACCATGTGCTGGTTGTGGCCTTTTTGCTTTTATATTGGCGCTAGAAAAAGTAATGGTTCAACGTATAATATACTAGCATTTTTGTTGATGAATTCGCACTACTGCATCACTTTGTTTCAGTTTGGCATCATTCCATAGTTTTTCAAGCCAATTCATGTCCATTTGTCAAACAATCCATTCGGAAAGCGTCTACTGCTACCTTATCCATCATCAGCTGTACATTTTCACACGAGATCTTTACAAGTCTTTCATAAATTGACTCATGTGTTGATGAAGAAATCTCTTGTTCATCAATCAGATATCCTCTCGTCAAATAATCAGTGTGAGATATGCGATTGCAGTGAAATTAGTGTGAAATGAGATTATATCCTGCAGTCCTTTGTCTACATCTTTTAAATGGTTATCAGTGCTGCTTGTAGCTGCATTCTTGTCATCATCGTAGATGGTTTTGTAGTGCCTTTGTGAATTTATATGTGTACGTAAGCAAACGTGTTTAAGCCTAATTTGAACGCAACGCTAAGAAAGTGAGTATCCGGTGACTGCCACCGAAATGAACAACAAACAAACGAGTTCACACGACTTACCATCCTCATCTAAGTGTAGTGGGAGTTTCTCAGATTTCTTGTAAGGCTTCATTTCGGCGAGGTGTGGGAGCAGAACACAAGTCATGGCAATGCATAGAATTGACGAATATGCCATTGTGGGAAGCTTCTGAAATCAAATAGACCAAATGAAGAGAGATTTTTCATTTGAGTATAGTTCAGATAACGAACAAACAAAAGTTGATCGATGAGAACAATGACATTTATTGGTTATTCAGACGTCGACAAGTGTAGTTGTCGATTCCACACATTCGAAAACAGTTATACAAGAAGAAAATGACACTTTCCATGACTGAAGAAACGGTCTACATCTATCTGATAGACGTAACCGTGTGAAGCAGCGTTCACGTAATTTTGTCGTTGAGATGGGTAAAGAAGTGACTTGTTATGCACGAATGTGAAGATGAAATGTGGAATTCCCTCGTTCAACTTACAATTTGTTTATCGTCTTCTGGTGATTTGAATAGTGTCCTACTCATGCACATATTTATATATGCATGTAAACTTGAGTCAAGTGTCAAGGCACGTGTTCAGAGGTCGGCATTGTCACATAAATCGGCGCTGTATGTCAGCAAGTTGGCGTGCTCTTACAGATCTTGTGATCTGAGATCATTGATGAGGACTGATTGACCTCAATATGCTCCTCACCACCAGATATGAAATGGAAGAGGATTAATTAACTACTTTATTGTACTTTATGGAATGAAGTGAGAGTAGTGGATAAATCACATAGCTCATCCACCCTATCTCATGTCATTTCATCGCTACCTAGACTGATAATTGATTACGTTTGAGTGCGTCTGAGGTTGTTTCTGTGCTAGTTGATGCGTTTATGCGTTTCCATGTGTTTTCCGGTACTCCATCGACCATCATTCGACGCTATCTGCCTCGTAAGATTCCTCCTGTGTTTAGTCAATTCGAGATTGTTATTGATTTCGTTATTCGTGATTACAGTGCAGATGGGAGAATGTCTATAGTATTTTGGTGGAAAGTGTTCATTTTTTATTCTATTTGTTCCTGATATTTGTATGTCTCTGAGGGAAACATTTGCGAATTTTCAAGTTTGCTATGTCGTCTCATTTCACTCTACTAATCTGTCATTGTTTACATGATCACCAGCCATTCTCTATGCAATCTTTATCCTCACTTATTTTAATTCCAAGGGTGTACGACGATTCTACAAATCACGAATTATGGTGTGAATGTGCTATGGTGTACACACATAATAATAATAATAATAATTTGCTTTATTCCAAAACAGTACTTGTGATACAGAATGGAATTCTCAGCATTTTTACTACAGTATTGCATCCAGTTAGTACATTATCAATAAATAGAATTCTACATAGATTGAGGAAACCACAGTTCGTTATTACAACAATACATTGGCATGTTCAGTAGCAAAGGTAAAGCTGAAACAGTGTTTGAAGGTGTTAGAAAAGTGGGAGCTGTCTTATTAACTGGCGTAAGCGAAAGAAAGAGACAAAGCAGCACATAACGGAAAAAGAAGAGAGAGAAAAGGAACAGAAAGAAAGGAAATGTTAAACCTATTGATGAAGTGGGTTGGAAAGATGAGATCCAGTTGTACTAATGACTATTTAATGAATTATAGGTGTCACGCCTAATGCTTTCTTTATCACACAGAACGCGAGCTAAGTAGGGTATGGTTGAGTTTTTGTACTTGCTGGTGCGAGCATATAGTTCTCTATATTGGCTTCTGGTTTTACCTGATGAGATGCAAGGGGAGAGTTGTGAGTGAAGAGAGTGGTGTGTCATGGCGTCACTCATCACACCATATTTTTCTGATGATTCCTCACCTAATTCTTGTTGACCATGTTGACGTGTATTTTCCAACTCAAGTTTATTGAGTTGTATTACACAAAGTAAACTGAGCTGGATGGAATTCGATTATCTTGTTATGTTACATTGATTGGATGGTTGGAGGCAATCGATAAGAATGCTCAAAGCAAGTTTTCGTGGTTGTTGTGACTCACTGTTGAGCAAGGTGTATGTGGAATGTTGAAGGAATTCCTGACGCACATGAGATTTAAACTCGTGTCATCTGTTGAGTTGTGCAGTCAGAAACGTTACAACTTAGGTATCCGAACTTGCGTTTCACCTCATGTGTCACTGTATTGGGTACTTCATTCGATACTAGTTGTTAGCCAGTATCTTTCGTCTGGTCTAATATTTGGTGTAGAGTGTATTCTTTCATTCAGTCATGTTTTTATTGTGGACACCATGCTAGACCACTAGATATCACGTTGCACCGTGAATTGTACTGACTGGATGTTTGAAGAGAGCCATCAGGAAGTCATGAATCGACTGATAGTATTCAGCCTGCAACAAATGTTGGGTTGAACACATGCCACTATTTGCTAACTAGTGTCCAATCAAAGTACGTTTCATTCAGCTTCAATTGTGTTGTTTCATATATCGATGATTGAGCATTTAGAAGCTTCAGAGGGGTTGCAGAGTGATCTAATTATCTGTCTATTACCGACCGATGGCAGAATATTGCTATCGCTGCTGTAATATCTCTGCCTGCAGCATTATTTGATGTGGATTAGTATCTCGGAAGGGATATTGGTCAGTTCAGCTTTGCCGATACGACCTGTTGAGACGTAACAAGGAGCAGTTGACCCAGGTGGCAAGCCATCACCCGACTATCCCCACCTTTGGCTGCCTTTTTGACGGTACACACTAGCGACTGATCAAACCGTATGACACTTTCAAACCATTTTTAAATTTTCTCATGTTTAGAGTTCATAGTGACTTTATGGTTCTACGGAGTTTTTTGAATTTCGATGACATGACACCTTCGGTTGCTTCCTGAAACCAAGCTATCTGACACTGATATGACGCCAGATTTTCGCAGTGAAATGAAGTCGGGTAATAATTCCGCTTTTCTCTTCTGTCACCGTTCATGTTAAATAATTCACTTTATTAGCTAAGAGTTCTTGGGTTTCAGTGTCACTGTCTCAGTGGTACTGTGTAATCGATGGTTGGATTCGACTATTTAATGAGCACATGCTTGCAATTGCAAGGGTGATTATTTGGCTGATCAAAGGAGTTTCTGTTGATTGAAGTATGTGGGTTCTTTGCCATGTTCGTATCAGAATATCTATGCGCATTTGCTGAAAATTACCACACAGACTAATTGATTCCGATGTTTTCAAATTCTTCATGGTTCCACAAGTCGCTTATACATCCTATCTGCAAATGGCGTTGCTATATCTGATTTAGTTTGCAGACGCGCATTAAACTATGTGCGTGTGTGTAGGGGATTAAGCCACCATCTGATTCACTAAGATTTTTTAACAGTATTCATTGTTCCATAGGTCATGCATGAATCCAATCCTCAAATTTTTTTCGATTTTCGGCTAGCTATCATATCTAATTTGGATTTCATCTAGTCTGGTAGAAAATTTCATTCGTGATTCTTATGAAAATCGTTCCTTGATCACGATTATTGAGGATGACAATTTTGAGTGATTCGAAGGTCCAAATGACTACTTCAATGTGCATATATCAGCTCACCTGCTCTTGCGGAGTTAGGTACATAGATCGTTCTATGCGGGTGTTTTCAAAACGTGTTAAAGAACATCATCCAGCATAGATGCAAAGAGTAAGCACTGGTTTAATCAGAAGTGCCATAACTGAACACCTCGTCAATACCTGTCCCAGCATCTCAACTGACTCATCATTCAGAGTCATTTACAAAGTAAACAAAAATCTAGCAAAAGCAGTGTGTTTCCAACTTCTTTTTACTGCAGAAGCTCTCGCCGTATGCATCGAAATGTTGGAACTATGTGTTCAAAAGAAACTATTCCAGCCTTTACAACTACCATGAACCTAGTTCGGTATGTTCCCTTATCCTTCAGTTTTTTTTGTTTTGTTATCTGTGTGTGTAATTGTCTCTCTTTGTCTTCATTGAATTCATCCCATTTTTTCAGTTATAAAATCAGTTATTGTAAGTTTGTTTCCATGCTCCTCCTTATTACACTTGTAGTCCGTTCAGAATAACCATTTTACAATTATATTCTAATCCTGTGTAATTTTTGTTTCTTAGCCTCTTGTGATTCATATCAAGCTGAAAATAATTATCACCTTTTATTCGCCTTTAAAATTACTTCTCCAGTTGTCACATATTAATTTTGTATACGTTGTAACTGTTTTCTAAACCTTGTCTCCAAGCACCTTGTAATCTGTATTCTTACCTTCAAACTTTCATATCAAGTTGAAAATGATTATCTCCTTCGTTACTATGTAGAATTAAATAAATAATAATTGGATCCATGTAAACTAATGTATATAAATGCGATTTTACAGCTGCTTTTGAGAATGAAATCGCCGAAAATATCAACATCTTTGCTGAACTTCTTGTTCCTTTTGCTCTAATGTCCCGATGGGTATTTTCCGCGATTCGAATCGCTCCGTGTCAACCCCTGTAACATATAATTCGAATCATTGCTGATCGCCTTGGTAAGTTTTCCTATTGAGGCATAAATTCGGTGATTCTACTATTTAAGCACCAAAAAACATGCACTTCACATATTTTCATCATTTGTTACCACTGTGAATGGATTTCAAAGTGGTTAAATTCAAGCGCTGGATAACAGCCAGTGTTTCTTATTTGTGAGACACGGTGAACACTATGGTGGGAATACTGACAACTAGTAGGCATCATCAATGAGCGTTTCGCATGGTCTGTTGAGAAGTCTTCTGTGTTTTGTACTTCTATTTCAAATCAATTCTATTGTGGGTAAAATTTATTTTCATTACTATATCGTTTTTACTATTTTTCATTACTATTCGCCTCCTAGCTAAATCTACCATGTAAGGAAATGAATTAAATGCGTTGCCAGAATGGGATATGTTAGAACTAATTCTGGAATCTGAGAGCATTGACTCGTCAGCTGTTTTTCGTGATACCACTACAGAAGTAAGTCTGTCTATAGCTGTTATCTGCTCTATGGAGTGATAGAAAAGTACATTTGCACTACTCATAACTTGGGAAAAGTTAAACTTTAAGCACCAGGAAGTATCAACGGACCAACCACAGGATGAAGGCGATTTGTGTGTATGAACACATATACACTATGAAAATGATGAATTAAAAGTCATGAAACTGTTACTCAATTTACCTTTCTCTGGTCGATAGTCAGCCGGATATGTCTACTCCAGAGATGGCGTAAGGTGGTGTATGCGAAAAGAATCTTATGTATTCGTGCTGAGATTTCGTCAGCGGTCAGAGTCAGTGAGAAGGATTCTGAGCGATATCAACAATAATCTGCAGCCACTGGTTCTTAATATCCCAAAGACTCAATCAAGCTGTCTGCAACTCCCCATGTGGTTCAAATTGCATCGATACCAAGTTTTACGTTGGCCATGGCTAACTCTTTTTCAATCCAACTCTGTCAACTGACATTGCGCTTCGAGGAAGACGACGGTTCGGCATTCGCAGTACGTGTCCTAGCCATCTTAATCGATTCATCTTCACAACCTCATAGACTGATTCACTCTTCCTACCTTACACTCTACGCCTAACTTCAATATTATACACAATATTATACCACTTAACACGGGACATACAGTGCAAACATCTGTGTTCAAAGACAGCTGGCCTTTTCATATCTCCCACTTTCATTAGCCATATCCTACAGCAATAAAGGCCGATAGGGTGAATTACTGTGCACTACACACGTCATTCGGATTTCTCATATCTAACAAATCCTCATGTTAATCCAGATTACTAATCTTTCTTCCTCAATATCCTGCCTGTTATAGTCCTTTTGAATCCCTTTTCTCTCTTTCGTTTTTCTACTTTTGTGTGGTTAATGGTAGGACAACCTGCACTGTTGCACTCCTGTGCAAATTTCTATGCTGAAACTCAAACAGACACACTTCCTTTGCTCGACAGCCAGCTGGATATCACATCTACGCCAAGAATGACGTAAGTTGGTGGATGAAACACAAGGTCTTTATGAGTGTGCTGAGATTTCGTCAGCAATCAACTCGTTGGGGCTGGCTGATGCAACTCCCCAAATAAGTGAAGTGGTCAAAACGCCATACCACTTCACTCTTGTCTATCTTTAAGCTAGGAGTCAATGTAGTCCAGTCCTGTGGCATCACCTCACATTTGACTGAAGCGAGTCGCATTCAAAACCTTAGAAGATTGCTGTCTTTCAATGTGTTTCAAAGACTGTGCATTTTTCGACGTCTCACCTAGAAGGCAGGACTATATCGTCTGCATATTCTGAGTCAACAAGACTACTATTCCCTGTTAGCAAGTGAAATCATGAGTAGCTAGGGTTAGTTAGAGTTTATTCCATCAATACATCTATGATGAAATTCAATAGGAATGGGGATATTAAGCATCCCCGATGGACACCACTAGTTGTCATCACTTCAGATTACAACTCGCCGTAAGCTCTTATTCGGCTACATGAGTTTGAGTAGAGTGCCTTGATCAGCGCAATGTATTTTTTATCATTCCTTGCACAGCTAAACATCACCATACTACCTCTCAGACGATGGAATGGAATGCCGCTCTCAGGTCAAGAAATGTGGCGATTGTTGGACACCACTAAGTATGCCTTTGTTCCAGAATCTGTCGAAGAGTGGAGATATGATAAATACATCCTCTTCCTGGTCTAAAACTTGCCTGGTATAATTGAGTACTTGTATGTGTTTGTACGAGTGAGCGCATGAACATTTATAATGATTTCTAATCCTACCTGAGAGGACTTAAGGCAGGGGGAATAGTGAATAGAGGGGTTTTTTGAGTCAGAAAACATGGATTTGACCTTTTCTCACATGAGTTCAGGTGTATGTCGACTATGATATTTGCGAGCTGACTTAGTGATGGTCCACCACCTACTACCCAATGACAACATTGTATACCCTTCACAACATAACAATCCTTTCTGAGTAGCCCAGGAAAGACTAAGGTGAGAGGAGTAACAAAAAAGAATCGGTAAGATGTCAAAGATAATGAAGTGTAAAAAGTAGAGGTTGATTGATTCCTGATTCTCGTAACTTCTTAATGTGGAACGTCATCTGAAGCGTTTCATTAGGAATTTACAGGATATGGAGTGACCAAGAAAGTTCAAAGGATAGGAGTCTTTCATGGTCATTTATGCTTCACTTATTTTTATATCAGTGTGCTGCTCTATGTATGCCACAAGCATCATGAGAACGGGCCAGTTCGTTCAGATCACTTTTATTTATGAATGTGAAATTAAACAATTAAGCTTAGACCACTGGCTAATGTGAGACTTGAGGTAATTCATTTTGGAACAGTCAGCTCTAGGAGTAACTGGCGACGAGACAGTGAAATCGTCAGCATATTTAACAAAGTTGATTTCTTCCGAACAATGCAAGTCAAATAAAAATAAAGAAAACAAGAGAGCAGGGAAAACAGCACCTTAAAGGACATCATCTTCAGTAAGCGAGGCAGAGAAGGATTAACTTTCATCAACAGTATACCTCTTTCTGTTTAAGAAATAAGAGTGAAAATAATATAGTGGTCAGGACACAGATGATGTTATCGAGAGCTTATTTAACAAAAGACATCTGGAAACAGAGTGGAAAGAGGATGTATGTTCAGGGAAAGAAAATCGAACATATTTAGCTGCCTTATCAAAGCAGGAAACAATGTTACGATGCAGCGAAACAGCAGAATCTCAAGTACATCTACTCTGTCTGTATGGTAACTCTGATTCTAAAGTCACTGGGTCTATTCAAGGAAGGTTCAAATTTGAGTAAATGTAATTTTTCCATTATTTTCAGAAATTGGAAGTGATAACAATGGGTGTGAATTTAACACATGATTTTGGTATTGAGAGAATTCTAATATCTTTCCAAGTGTCAGGTACAGCACTGCTAGAAGAAGAAGCATTGGTTATCACATGAAATATCCGCACAACATCTGAGGACAGCAGTCTTTAAGGAAAACAGCATTACGAAATGTTATCACGGAACTGAGAGTTACCCAGAAACACTGGATTTTATTCTCATAAGTTCAAGAGATAAGAATGTCTTGTGCACCATAGGACATATCTTCGTAATACGCAGACAAATAAGATTACATGAAATCACGGCCAAGCAACTGAAACCGGGAAATGTATCTTCACCTTGCCTTCAAAATTAGCCGACTTGATATGAAGAATCATTGATATAAGAATAAAACTTGACATGAAGAAGCCATCAGTAAGCAGGATATTTAAGGAAGATACACTTTTTACTGTCAGTGAAGTGCTATTCGCTTGACCATGGATCATGTTCGACATATTAATGGAATTTCTGCAGTTTCAGGAGGGACCAACTTCCATGAAGTCGCTCAGAGAATTAATCTAGTGGGTGAAGTGAAGGAGTATAAGAGTAGAAACATGGTGTATATCACAGGCTCATCAGTGCTTTGCCCATTGAAATCTGAGCAGTAGAATTAAACTGCACAGAGCATAGTAATTTCTACGGGTCGAATAGATATCCACGAGGCTTGATATTTCAGGGCTGCTTCAAACAAACGACAGTGAAGCGTTGGAGTTAGGAAGAACACTGAAGTGGTGAAGTGAAAAAGGATCTGTTGTCCATGTTCCGTTATATCAAAAACACAATCTAATGAAATAAAATCCTCCTCTCAGCCCTCGACGACACTTATTATCGTTGTAAGTGAAACGGATTTAGATGACTTTCTTTTCCAGAGTCACGGGCCAGTGACTGATCCTTCGCTTCTTCATTTTAATATGGACTCAGTGACATATCCGTTGACCATTAAATACTTCTGATTATAGAATGGAGAGTGCGTCGGTGGCATAGTGGTTAGGACGCTCACCGACCATGCACATGGTCCGGGGTTCGATCCCTAGCCGCACATGCACTCCTTTACCTCGCTAAGCCAGAAATAATGCTGGTGAAGAGGAAAGGTTGGGCATAAGGCTAGCAACCCATGCTCTAAAATAAACACTGCTAGAGAAACTTCAAGCCTCTAGATTGAAGCCCTATGTTCCACTGGGGAGTGTGAAGGAAACAAAATAGAACGGAGAGAAATGACCTCGAGGAAGATCCAGAGATGTTCAGCAATAGTTATGATAACTAGAAAATACAAATAAAACATCAGAGGCAATTTCAGGATGGAAAGATCAAAACCGTTGGTGGTTGACTTTTCACTTACAAGATGTGTCTGTCACATTGACAAAGGAAAGGTGAAAAGGCACATTTTTATATCTACCAAATCTGAATGCAGAAGTATCAACTCCAATAGGACAAAAACAATCTTCCTTCCAAATCTTCTTGCAACATGTTCAGAGTAGTGATTCTGGTGACTTAATCAGAATCAGTAAAAATCCAACGAAGTCGCCACTCCATTAGTTGACCATAACAGAATGGAAAAGCGTACGACACTATAGAAACAAATCACTATTGTAGAATGTGACAAGTGCATCAGGGAACACGATTTTGGCGTGTTATATGCAGATGTAGATATGCACATAACAATTGGCATTTCGACTGTATTCCACACCGATTAGCTCCTCATGTGAATCACCATTCCAGACACCATAAAGCTAGTATCACAAACAAACAGAAAAACGTAGTGGAACGATTCAGATAATACCACTGAACAAGCTAAAATCACGCTAATAAAATTTCGAGAAGAAAAGATCCAGATCTCTTGTGATTTCCTGGTTTCGCTTTCAAATTAATTGAAACATGTGCAAATTGTTTTGAAGAGTGCTCAGAGTAATATATCTAGCATCTAACTCACAGGACCGACCACAACAAATGAAATCTTTCCTCAGTAAATAATGCGGAAATAGACAAAGAGAGATTTGAATCGCCGGAAATCTCATATTAGATTGCTTATTAGATGCCTCACACAGTGAAACAGTATTCTTCACTGGATGACAAAGTTTCAAAAACATTTGTTGTTCATAATCATAACAGAGATTGATGTCACCCAAAATCTCATTAGGAAAAATATCACACATCCCAGAATGGAAAAGACGCCGGAAAAGGCAGTTGCAAATAGAAAATCTTAATTAGGATGAAGAGTTCAGATATAGGAAGGATAATGTCTGCCATCAACAAGTACACAAATCTGACAATTATAAAAACATACACATTCTTAGCTACGATGACGAAGTATATTATCAACATAAGCAACAATTCATTCCAAGGCGAGTAGTACTTGCAGTCATCAAATACCACACAAACAAAATTCAAAACAAGAGAAAAAACAAACACAAATCTGACTAAAATTTATTGACAGAATTCACAAAACACACAACTTCACAACACATCAACTCGTTCTTCCTATTCTGCCTCTCCTACTCCTTCTTCGAATCCTTCTTCGCTTCAACCTTCTTACCACTCTTCTTCAAATCAGGAAAGTCACAAACACTGGAAAATAGAAAGACAAATTACACTAGAATCACAAATGCACACGTTCGAAGCACATCGAGAGACAAATTGATTCATAAATGAAATGTGCAAAACATGTCAAATAACACACAAGTGTAGAAAATACCAACCTATGAAATTCACGCATGTCATCATCGGAAGAAATAAAATCAATGAACAGAAGTAGATATGAAGTTCATTATGTGCATGTGTAAGAGTGAGTGAGTGACAACGTACGTGGTGACCTGTCGAGATCCCTTCTTCGCTGACAACTCCTCTGCAGTCGGTTTCGAAAGATCGAATTCAGTGACACAATAACCAGACTTGATTATCACGACTCCCTTATCCTTCGCTCCAATAGTCAATCCACTATGCTTGATACCCCATGATCCTGAAATCAGAGACAGAGAGAGAGATAGAGAGCGAGAGAGAATGAAAGTGAGAATAATAAGTGATCTACTCAATTCGGAATGCAACAAATCGTGGTCAGCTCATCACTGTGCACTGTACACTTGCACATGCACTCTCAAAAGACACAACAACATGTCATCTATGCGCTGACTGATGTGGTTCATGTGCACAAATGCTTCATTCCATCAACGAGTTATTAACTTATCACAGATGCATTCTAGGTGAAATCGGAGTGAGAGGGGGTGATCAGTGTGCAGTCGGAATTCTCGACATGATTTTTGATAATCCTATGATCATCTTTCCTTATAAAACCCTGTATGAACCATGGTGACTGCATGGGTTTCCAAGGGCCATACCATGTGGTTTCATCCCATATATCTGCACGTGTATAATCAGGAAATATGAAATCCTCACATGAACACTTTGATCACACCCATAAATTGAGCTAATCAACTCAGAAGTCAACAACAAAAACAATAAAAAAACCAATTCATCTGACTAACCATCTCCATCAATATGTAGTGGGAGCTTCCAGGATTTCTTCTCAGTCTTCATTTCGACGAGATGTGGTAGGAGGACACAAGCCATGACAATGCACAACATCGACAAATGTGCCATTCTTTGAATCCTGAAAATGCAAATGCATCAAATGGAGAAACACTTTTCAGCGAAGTGCAATGGAAATGGCATTACAAATAGAGGGTGAATGAGAAGTGCAGTTACTCACACTTCACGCATCTTCGAAAATCGGCGCGGTGACATCTTTCGTGATTGATGAAGCTGTGTGAGAGACAACAGAGTTATCTATATGATTGTGTGGAGTGTGTGACAGGGTGGTGTTGTAGGTGAGCTGCATGGTGAACTAAAATGTCGGGTCGCAGAAGGATGTGATAATATGAAGATACGTTGATTTGAGAGAGGGAGAGAGAGTTGTGAATGCTATTGTGTAACTCACTGTTTGTGATGTGATTAATGGTGGTTTGTTTTGCGTTCCACTCGCGTATATTTATATGAATATTAATGAGGGTGAAATGCCAGGCGAAGGGTGTGTGTAGTGATCCGCTCTGTGACATAAATCGAATCTGTCAATTGGTGGGTTGTCACTCTCTTCTACACGTGATGATGTCATTTCTTCAATTGGCAGTGATTTACCTTGGTGAGTTCTCTGCCAATCACGGAATCCAACACTAATGGAATAAGATCTGGTTTTGATACTTTCCTCAGCAATAGTGTTCAAATCTCCTTTAATTAATTTTATTGAATACTTCTAAACCATTTAGGATGCAGATACCTCAGTGTTCCTATTTTTTATCTAACCGATCGCTTGTCGTGTTTTAATTTTCATCGCTGTCGCATTAACCCACACACATTTGAACGTCGAATTGGTTTCCTATCATTCTTTATGTAAAGTAAAATTTCCCTAAACTGTATTGAGTACAAGATGACATTTGAGAAGACAATTGTTTCCGATAACTTGTTCTTTAGACTATACTGTTACAAACCTATGAAAAAGTATGACACAAACAGCTGATAAAGGCAAGTGAAAATTATATCCGAAATTGCCTTTGGATACGTGTATTAGATGGAATGATACCCCATTACTTACCACTGTCAGTCATGCAGAGCAAGAGGAAATGTTAACAGACAACTTGGTGATATACAAATGAATTTGTAGTCAACAGAACACAAGTGTAGTTGAGTTGGAAGGTGAGTTATATTCAAGATGGTTACTAATTAGGTGTTGGTGCGCATAGACGTGATTGGTTACAGGACAAATCGTAAGCTATGAGCTGGCAACCATTCAGTCAATGGCACTCAACCCAATGATCCATGATTTCCACCTCCCGACAGTTCGAGATATATATATATATGCATATATGTGATTACCACAAAATACGTACGAACAAATAGGATAAATGGAAGCTGAAGAGCCTACGTATAACAAGTCCAGTGACATATAAAGACGTTAAATTGTGAACTGTAACTAAATGGGAAAGATATCATAAGCTAAGTGTAAATTACAAAGGTTGCTGAATAATAATAATAAAAATAGTAGAGTGAAATGAACTGGGCGAGAAGGAATAAGAATTACATAATATGATATGAAAATTAGAGATGATTAACTCCTTGATGAATTCCGCCCAGTTTACCAGCTAGATAGTTTCCTTGCCGATCTCCAGCGCGAGTAAACGTGGAGGACTAGGCGTGTGGCTAGTGACCCTTCCTCAGAAAATCAATGAAACTGCTACGGAAACTTCTAAGCTCAAGGAAAATATCGAAAAACTGAAAACAACTCATCCATCCTTACAATCACATAAACGAAATGAAAGAAAGTTGATGAAAGCCTTTAGGAAGCCAGCCAGCTAGTTGACGTATCTTCTCTGCATGAAAGCAAGAATGAGAATGGGGATGTGGAATGTTCGTACAATTAATGAAGCAGCGAAGGCTGCCCAGGTAGACAGAGAAATGAGAAGATACGGTCTAGAAGTGCTCGGAATCTATGAGAGCAGATGGAGTGGATGTAGAGGATCCAAAGCATCAACCGGAGAGTCAGTAATCTACTCCAGTCACCCAAAAAGATTTCTACAGGTAATTACAAAGAGAAATGGACAACATTCCGATTGGCGACATCGAAATTCTTCTGGGCGATATAAATGTTAAACTGGAAGCAGACAATATAGGAAGAGGATTCATCATGGTTAGAGAGGCTAAGGGGACATATATAACAATGGAGAACTCTTCTCGGACATCTGCGATTTGAATGATTTGGTGATAGGAGGGAAATTTTACAAGCACAGGAATATACAGAAGGCCAGCAACATGGATTTCTCGTGATGGACACACTACAAAGCGGATATACGTCATCTCATTGCTGCTCAAGGAAGTGAAGAAGCAGCCTGTCTGCTAGATACAAAACCGAGAAGGTGAGCAGATGTGGGATCAGATCATCATCTGGTTGAAGGGACCTTAAAAGTGAAGCTGAAGGCCTTCATAATTACTGAGGACAGACACAAATTCAGGTACAACATTCAGAAACTGAAGGACGAAACTACAGGGGATAGCTTTGTAACAACAGAAGACAAGGACCAGGCAACAGAACGTTTATTACGGAAAATCAACACATATTTATAGATTTTGATGTACATTATTGTAGGTTAATGTTAGTATAAAATACAGTCTGTTGATTGGTTGTTTCTCACACAAAGTTAACCTTGCATCTCTTGTAGCTGTGTCAGTTCATCTATATGTTAACCGTATCCGCCTGTCCATCTTGACCTTGTTTTCACATGACTAACATTGACCTCAATTACTGTCAACCAATTTGGCTAGCAATCATCTCTCACCACAGCTTCACTACAAATCAGATCAGAGTGAATTCAGAGATACTATGTGGTATTACTGAGAAGACCTGTGTAGAAAAACACGAGAGCTCTCTGAAGGTGAAATTAAAGGAAATGAGTACAGCTGTTTTAGGAGGAAAGACGAAGAATGGTTATCAGAAAATACCCGAAAACTAATCAGGGAGAGGAGGATGGTGAAAGAGAAGATGACTCGATGCGAAAACGGACAAGAGAAGGAGAATCTGAGTTCAATGTACACTGCAATGAATAAAGACGGAAGTGAAGAAAAGCGCTAGGGAAAGCAGGAGACAATTCTACAACACACTGTGTGCCATATGAAGGAGAAGAGGTAGGTCTAAGATGAAAGAGACCTTTGAACAATATATCAGATAACCAGGTGTCTATCCAGGAAGCGGTCAACACAGACCACACCTATAAAGGATGATCAAGGAAACCTAGTTACCAAAGTGGAAAGACAAACAAAACAGTGTGCGGGTCATTTCAAGTATCTTTGAATCTATCATCACCTGAAACTCGTCCAGAAATACCACCGTCAACAGCACGTACAGAACTGCCTGCTAATGGACACCAGTCCTCCAACGAAAGCAGAAATCCTGAGTGCGATAAAGCTACTGAAGTCCACGAATCCAGCAGTACCGAACGGAATTACTCCAGAAGAACTGAGAAGTGATCTAGAGATCACAGCGGATACGCTGACGCCACAGTTGCAAAACGTTTTTAAGTAAAGAAAAGTATCTACTGATTTGAAGAAAGTCTACCTCGTTTTAGTCCTATGGAAGAACTGGCGCGGAATCACTGTATTGTCAATGCTAAGTAAAATACTAAGCCACGTCATCCTGGAGAGATTTATATATGTACTGGATGGAGAAATTCGACCACTGGAACAATCTGGATTCAGGAAAAATACGTCATGTGTGGATCAATTAGCAACTCTCAGCATCATCACTGAACAGAAGTATAGAATGACACCCTAACCTCTACCTCACTTCCATCCAATTTGAAAAGACTTTCGATAGAGTCGACCGCGAAGTAATTTGGAAACTATTTGAACAATATGGAATTCCGGATCCCGATTCTTTATCAGACTTAACAATAGCAATATGACAATAAAACGTGCCATATTATCCAAAAAGGAAAGCTCAACGTAACGTTTCAATTGAAAACTGGAGTAAGGCAACACTGCCTATGAACAATGACTTTATTTTAGTTGCAGTGGACTGGATTATGCGTCATACTGTGGAGAGCAAGAAGACATGAGAACGCTGGGCAAGTAAGAAGATTTTGAAATTCTGGATTTCGCGGATAATTTATGTCACACAAACTCGAAGACTTCTAGGCGAAAAACAACAAACTGGCTGAAGAAGCATCAGTGAAAAGACAGAACTCCAGGTGAACATAGAAAAGATGGTGATGAAGATGGACAACCAGAGGAAACGACATCTTTCATCAATCTCTCTCAAAGGGCAAACTTTCAAAGGGACTGCTCCCTTCACTTATCTGAAAAGAGCCGTTTCAACTAAAGGGTGAAATGGATGAAGAAGTCAGCCAGAACTGGAAAAGCAAGGTACATCTTAAATACTTTGAAATCAATTGAGAACACTTCGGTACTTAGCACAAAAACAGAATTCCGATTTTCAACGCAATATTCAAGTAAGGTACTTCTTCTAAATTGATCAGAAACTTCTCCGGAGCGTCACGAAGAGCATTTCCAATAGCTACCTGCTAACTCTTATTACCAGTGAAGTTCCCTGGCTCCATAGTGGTGATCAAATGGCCAACGAGAAAGAATTAGAAGCCGTTAACTCTGGAAACAAACCAACCAAAAACCAATAGCCCAAGGAATATGTTAGAGAAAATGGAGGTGGATTAGGCGTACGCTGAAGGAACCGTTGAGTCACACCAAGCTCCAGGCCCTCCAGTGGATACCAAATGACAAAGGAGTGAGGTTTTCGAGGGTAACATACAGAAGGTTGTGCGAGGAGACAAGAGAATATGAACAGTCGTGTGACCAACGTAAAAGAAACGCAGGCGGTAGGACAAAGTGGAAACATGCTACTGAAGCCCCACATTCTACTCAGAACCCAAGGGAACAATTATCATAACATCCTCATGGCCCTAGAGTTGGTAATGACAGACAAATAGTATAAGTGTTGTATTCTTGGACATATCGTTTAGGTCTCCAATTTTCAGTCTAAACAGATTCAGCGATTCTAGGAGACGTAACGAAACCCGATCTCATTCCGATATTGGTGGATTCCGTGATTGGCAAGGAACTCATCAAAGTCAACCACTCCTAATTAAAGAAGTGACATCATCACTTTTACCAAAGCATGACAATTCACTTAATGACAGCTTCGATTTATGTCACACAGCAGATCAATACACAAAACCATTAGCATGACGTTTTACCCCCATTTATTTCTATATAAATATGCATGATTGGAACGGAACACAAATCACCATTATTCACAGCATAACCACTGAGTCACACAACGACATTCACAACTCTCTCTCAAGTCAGTGTCTCTATTCATTCTCACACCCTCCTAATACCCGACACTTCAATTCATCACCCACCTCACCAACCACACCAACCTGTCACACACACTCAACACAATCACATACATAACACTGCTGTCTTTCACACTGCCGTGTCAATCACCACACATGTCACCGCGACTTACTCTGTGTGGTCGATTTTCGAAGATATGTGAAGTGTGAGTAACTGCACTTGTCGATTACACTAGAATCTATCACAGTCCTTGTAACTCTCATTCACTCCTATTTGTGATACCGCTTAAACTGCATCCCACTGAAGGATGTCTCCTTATTTTATCTGTTTCAGGTTTCCAAAAATGGCACATTTATCGATGTTATGCCTTATCATGGCCTGTGTCCTCCTACCACATCTCGTCCAAATGAAGACTGAGAAGAAATCTTGGAAACTCCCACTACATATTGATGGAGATGGTGAGTTAGATGAGCTGGTTTTCTGTTGCTGTTCTTTTGTTTTTGTTGTTCACTTCTGACTTAGATAGCTCAATCTATATGTGTGATCAAAGTGTTCATGTGAGGATTAGATATTACCTAATTGTACAAGTGCAGATATATGGGATTAAATCACGCGGTACGGCTCTTGGAAACCCATGCAGTCACCATGAGTCATAGAGGTCTTATGAAGAAAGACGATCACAGGATTATCGAAAATTAAGTCGAGAATTCGAACTACACACTGATCACCACATCTCACTCCGATTTCAACTCGAATGCATCTGTTATGAGTTAATAGTCTATTAATGGAATGAAGCATTTGTGCTCAGTCAGCGCAGACGTAACACGTTGTTGTGTCGTTTTAGAGTGTATGTGCAAGTGTAGAGTGCACATTGATTAGCTCACCACGATTTGTTGCATTCTGAATTGAGTAGATCACTTATTATTCTCACTGTCGTTCCCTCTCACTCTCTTTCTCTGATTTCAGGATCATGGGGTATCAAGCATAGTGGATTGACTATTGGAGCGAAGGATAAGGGAGTCGTGATAATCAAGTCTGGTTATTGTGTGACTGAATTCGATCTGTCGAAACCGACTGCAGAGGAGTTGTCAGCGAAGAAGGGATCTCGACAGGTCACCACGTACGTTGTCACTCACTCACTCACACCCACAGGCACATAATGAACTCAGTATCTTCTTTTTGCATTGATTTTGTTTCTTTCGATGATACTATGCACAAATTTCATAGGGTCGTATCCCCTTAACTTGTGTGTTATTTGATGTCGATTGTTGTTCCTTGTCTTGGTGTGCAATCCGATTCGGTCATCAGCGTATTGCACCTCCACTCTGTGCTTGAACGTCAATGATTCTCCAAGTGGCACATCTGAAATGTACACTTGACATTTCCTTATCTCTGGAATCCAGTGGCATGCATTTCTAGTTGGTGTAATTCAGACATTCTATGAAATCCAATTATTCGTTGGTGTGTGATACGGTGAACATCATGCGTAGAATACTCACATCCAGAAGAGCTCAAGAGTGCGTATACTACACAACCTGTTTTGTGCATTTCATTTATGAATCAACTTGTCACTCGATGTGTAACAACAGAAGACAAGGGCCAGGCAACAGATCAGTTTTATTACGAAAACCAACAGGTATATATATATGTTTTTTACGTACATTAATAAGGCTCTGCCCGCAGAAAGAAGGCGGTCTTCTGATTGGTTGTTTGCAAACAAACGCAGCCTTCTGCTTTCTCGTTTTCGATATTTCTCGGAAATGCGAGCCACTTGTCTGCGAATCATATTTGTCCACGTCTAGGTCAGCTGCGATCGGTTGTTGAATCAGCCCAGATTAATTTCCACCAATCAGCGTAGATCAATGTCTACCAATTGGCTAGCAGCTTGCTCTCACCACAGATGTGCTAAAATGTTTGTATTTGTGATTCGAGTGAAATTTAGCTTTCTATTTTCCATTACGATTCGGTTGTCAGCGTAATGCACCTCCATTCTTCTCCTCAATGTCGATGATTCTCATACTGGCACATCTGAAACTTACACTTCACACATCCTTATCAATGGATTTCGAAATGGTGTAATTCAGACATCCGATTACGGCCAATCATTCGTTGGTATGTCATTTTTCGGATGCTCACAGCCGGGATAGCTCATGAGTGCGTATACTCCGTAATCTGTTGTGTAGACCACTCTGTGTTTTTCATTTCATTTATGAATCAATTTATCTCTCAATGTGCTCAAATTTGTGTATTTTTAGATCTAATGAAACCTGTCTTCCATTTTTCCAGAGTTTGTGACTTTCCTGATTTGAAGAAGAGTGGTAAGAAGGCTGAAGCGAAGAAGGATTCGAAGAAGGAATAGGAGGAGCAGAATACTGAGAACTAGTACATGTGTTGTGTTGTTGTATGTTTTGTGAATTCTGTCAATAAATTTCAGTCAGATTTGTGTTTGTTTTCTCTCTGATTTGGAATTGTGTTTGTGTGGTATTTGATGACTGGAAGCACTGCTCGCCTTGCAATGAATTGCTGCTAATGCTTATAATATATTTCGTTATCGTAGCTCAGTATATGCATGTTTTATAATTGTGAGATTTGTGTACTTGTGGATGGCAGACATTATCCTTCGTATATCTTTACTGTTCACCCTAATTAGGCTTTTCTATTTGCAACTGCGTTTTTCTGCGTCGTTTCCATTCCGCAAAATGTGTGATGTTTTTCCTAATGAGATTTTGGGTGACATCAATCTCTGTTATGATTATGAACAATAAGGTTTTTCGAAACTTTGTCATCCAGTGAAGAATACTGTTTCACTGTGTGAGACATCTAATGAGCAATCTAATATGAGAATTTCAGCGATTCCAATATGTGTTTGTCTATTTCCGCAATATTAATTATGGAACGATTTCTGTTGTCGTGGTACATCCTGTGAATTAGCCGATAAATATATTACTCTGAGCACTTTTCAAGACAAATTGCACATGTTTCACTTAACTTGAAAGCGAAACCACGAAATCACTAGTGATATTAGCTTATTCAGTGGTATAAGCTGGATCGCTCTATTACTCTGGTTTTTTTGTTTGTGAAGCTTGCTTTATGGTGTCTGGAATTGTGATTCATATTAGGAGCTATTCGGTGTGGAATACAGTCGAAATAATCATTGCCATACGCATATCTATGTCTGCATATTGCATTCCGAAGTGGTGTTCCCTGATTCAGTTGTTACGTTCTACAATGGTGATTAGTTTCTATAGTTTTCGTTCGCTTTCCCATTCTGTTTTGGTCAATTAGTGGAGTGATTCTGAATAAGTCACCAGAATCACTACTCTGAACATGTTGCAAGAAGATTTGGAAGAAAGCGTGTTTTTGTCCTATTGGAGCTGATACCTCTGCATTCAGATTTCGTATGCATCCAAATGTGCCTTTCCACCTTTCCTTTGTCGATGTAACAGACGCATCTTGAAAGCGAGAAATCAGTCACCACCGATTTTGATCTTTCTATCATGAAATTTTCCACTGATGTATTATTCGTATTTTCCATTCGTCACCACCGTGACTGAATTTCCATGGAGTTTCCTTGGAGTCTTATCTCTTCGTTCTATAATCAGAAGTATTTAACGGTCATTAGATACATCATTGAGTCCATAGTCAAATAAAGAAGAGAAGAATCAGTCGATTAATCGTGACTCTGGAAAAGAAAGTCATCTGAACACGTCTCATCTACAACCATGTGGAGCGTCGTCAAGAGCTGAGAAAAGAATTTTATTTCATTAGATTGTGTTTCCGATATAATGAAACTTTGACAGCAGATCCTATTTTATTTCTCTACTCGATTGCTTGACTGTCGTCTGCTTGATGCGGCACTGAAATATCACACCTCGTGAATATCTATTCGACCCGTAGAAATTACTACGTACTGTGCAGTTTAATTCTTCCAATCGCATTTCAATGGGAAAAGCGCTTGTGAGCGTGTGATATACACCATGTTTCTACTCTTATATTCCTTGACTTCACCCACTAGATTAATTCTCTGTGCAGTTCTGTGGAATTTGCTCCCTCCTGAAACTGCAGAAATTCCGTAAATATGTAGGACGTGATCGAGTATTCAGTGAATAGCACTTCACTAACTGTAAAACTTGTACCTTGCACAATTTTACTGTTTACTGATTGCTTTCTCATGTCAAGTCGGCTAATTTTAAAGGCAAGATGAAGACACATTTTTCGGTTTCAAACGATTGATGATGATTTCGAGTAATCTTATGTGTCTATCTATTATGAAGACATTTCTCAAGATCTCGAACCTCTGGGAATGAAACCTGAAGTATTTCAGGTCAACTTTCAGTTGTGTGAGAACATTTTGTTATCCTGTTTCTGTTAACACTGATGTCCTCAGAAGTTGTGCGGATATTTCATGTGATCATCAACGCTTCTTCTTCTTCTTTTTCTAGAAATGTTGTACCTGACACTTGGAAAGATATTAGAATTATCCCATTAGCAAAATCAGGTGTTAAATTCACACCCATTTTAATCACTTCCCCTTTGTGAAATTACTGCAGAAATTGCATTTACTCAACATTGAAACCTCCTTGAATAGATCCATTGACTTTAATAGCAGAGTTACCATTTAGACAGAGTGAATGTGCTTGAGATGCTACTGTTTCGCTGCGTAATAACATTGTTTCCCGCTTTGACAAGGCAGCTAAATATTTTTGATTTTATGTTCATAAACACACAATCTCCTTTTAATCTATTTCCAGATGTATTACGTTGAATAAGCTCCCGTTGACGTCAGCTGAGTCCTGACATGTATACTACTTGCATTCTTATTTCTCAAACGGAAATGGCTATATTGTACATGAAGGTAAATCCTCCTCTTCCTCACTTACTGAAGCCGGCATCCTGTCAAGGTGCTGTTCTCTCTCCTCTCTTTTTTTTTACTTTCACATGCATTGCATTGTTTGGAAGAAATCAAATTTGTTAAATATGCTATGGCGTACTAAAGATGATTCCTGTCATGATGCCATAGTACATCAACGTTTTCACGTTCTCTTATGTGTTAACACTGTACACGCTCAATCACGAACAACGTAAAGCTAGTTTTTGTAGGCTTTAAACATGCGTACATAGATTAATTTTATAGACATACGTACAGTTAAGTTCAATATATAGGTGCTACACTGTCTCATCGTCAATTACTTCCCTAGCTGATTGTTTCAAAATGAATTGCCTTCCATCTCACGTTAGCCAGTGGTCTAAGCTTAATTGTCGCAGATTTAATTTTACATTCAAGAATAAACGTGATCTTAACGAACTCATGAGTTCACACGATGCCTGTAGCTTAGAGGGAACTGATATACAAGTTAAGTCAAGCAGAAAGTACCATGAAATAGTTTTATTCTCTGACCTCTCTCGGTCATCCTGTATCCTGTGTATTCCTAAGTAAATGCTCCAGCTGACGTTCTACGTTGAAAAGTCAGGACAATCAGGAATCACCCAACCTCTACTCTTTACAATTTATTATCTCCGACATCTAACCTATTATTCTTCGTTGCTCCCTTTACCTTAATCTTTCCTGGGCTACTCAGAAAAGATTGTTATGTTGCGAAGGGTATACAATGTTGTCGTTGAGTGGTAGGTGGTGCAATGCCACCACTGAGTCAGCTCGCTACTTTTGAAGTCGACATGCATCAGAACTCATGTGCGAAACGGTAAAAATCTATATATGTTGACTCCCAACACCCCTTGAATCCACTCAGGAAGGACTACAAATCATTAAAAAAGTTTATGTGCTCAATCGTACAAACAAGTACAAAAACTCAACAATATCATTTTTAGACAAAAGACAAGTAGATCAGCAAAGAGTCTCTTTTCGGCGAATTCATTTTTTGGTTATTTTGTGTGTGTGTATATATACATTAAATTTTTCAAACAAAATACGGTTAGTAAGTTCAAATGAATTGGATGTTGATAAGAGGGTAGCAACAAAAGTGATGAGTTGTCAAAAACTTTTTTTAGTTAGCCCACCAGTATTCTATGTAATAGAGTTAGTTCTGATTGTAAAACTTACAATTCACTGTGTAATTAGCATAATAAATGGCTCAGTTATTATTATTTCCTTTAATTCCTAGAGGAACAGAGGGCTTCAGCCATGCGTCTCCATTGCGTTCGGTTCCCTGCTAGAGTCTTCACCTGGCTCCATGTCTGCCTACAAGCCTTCATCTCCTCTTCACACGACCTCTTCCAAGTCACACTTGGACGGCCAACTCGCCACTTCCCTTTCGGGTTCCACTCTAGGGCTAGTCTAGTAATGTCACCTGATGGTTTCCTCAGAGTATGGCCAATCCGTCTCCATTTCATCCTGTCTATTTGTTTCACAATCGGTTCCCACTGAGTTGGTTCGCTACCAGAGATCTCTGCTGCTTATCTTTTCTGGCGATCTTATCTTGAGTATTGAGCGAAGACAACTCTTAATGAAGGTCTGTAGTTTGTTTGAGATGCTCTTTATGTCGCTTCTCTTTAAACTATATTTTAATGTAACAATCCCCTTCTCAGGCATGAGGCTAGCAACCCAAACCTGTAAACAAAGTTACTACAGAAAATTTTGCACGAGGAATCTCCTTGCACCAAAAGAAAAATGGCTCAGATACGCACCCATAACCTCTAATATTTGTGTTATGATAACTAATATTTGTATTCTTATCATTATACACATGTAAATTCTCAACCTGCTGTTCCTGCTAATGCCAAATATTGATGGATGTCATCGACATCCACACCCGATTCTTCATTTGGACGACATATTTTGGCGCCGTCAAAATTTTTACGCTCAACTACAACCAAAGAGGCGACATATCCCATGCATGTCATCAATTTATAATCAGAAAGCATCGAATTCAACTAGGAAAATATAAACTGTGGTAAAAGCAACACAATTCAGACATCGGAATCACTGAATTTCCAAAAAACACCAGATAATCCATCTGATAACAGGAACACTCAGTCAGCATTTAGAATCCGGTTAACCAAATTGAATCACATAAATTAAATGAAAAGCACTCTCACTATCAACTTGATGTTCGCCAAAATGACCGCACTCAATTAAATATAAAACTGACGAATACATGGAAAAACTTGCGTTATTCCATTAAATCATCGTACTACAGATGCATACCTAAGAATAATCTGTCACTTTTCAAACAACCAACTAACAAATATTGTATTTACTGACTCCCTAACAGCTGAAATATACGAAAATTGATTCTCCAAAATACGAATCCATGGAATCAAATCCAAAGAACAGAGTAGAAACCTGAAGGGAGATAAGCTCTTGTGTGAGAGAGAGTAAACAAACGTGCTGACCTGTCAAGATCCCTCCTTCGTTGCCAACTACTCAGAAGTTGGCCTCCATATATTGAATTCTGTGAAACAATAACCAGACTTGATCAGCACAGTCCCCTTCTCTTTCGCTCCAACAGTCAGTCCACCATACTTGATATTATATGATACTGAAATCGAAATAAAGAACGCAGTGACAATGAGAAATGTAAGGCAGTGCGGACAGGCGTCAACTGAATAGATTTATTTCATCAACTGACCTATTCAAACGCAATCTTATCTCATCTGAATTGACGTTTACTCCTTCGCGAAATAAGTGAGGATTTCTGAAAGTAGGCATACGATTGTCAGTGGTATCCAGTTAAGCGAGATGAAGACCGATGTTACCAGAAATGTTCGTTAGCTCACAGCGCAACCCCAAACTTGAACAGTAGTTGCAAATTTTAACTGTTCTCCCACCAAAGCCAATATTTTTACAGTTGTCAACGTCTCAGTTTAGAATGCATGGATTCGTGACTAACGGATCATTAAATGTGAACTTCCGCTTGCAAATGATACGTCCAACAGTCACTTATACAATTAAATGTGTTACATTTACAAATTCTCTAGTTCATTCAAGTGCTGTTATCCCGTAATACGATGGGATTGACAATTACAACTGGTTCGAGGTGTGGTGACAAGTGTGCAACTGAATTCCTCAGTCTCATTGTCAATTATCCAATGCTCAATTCACTGTAATAAACACAAGTGATACGAGTGAATGAATCCGTATTTGCAGGTGGAAACACTTGGTATCTTATCCCACACATATGCTACAGACACACTTGCAAAAGAATAACACTGCTGAAAGGTGGTAGTCATTCCCCTCGAAACGATCAAAATATGTCTGTTGCACTTCTGTTGATCATATTAAAATCACCATTAATACTACTGTTGCGAATTTGAATATAATCCTGTGAGATTTTGTATTGCACTTCAGGCATGAGTGTATGCGTGTCTACTGCAGAACATAGATAGTCCTCTCATGAACGCCACAGTACTGAGCTAATGATGAGGTGACTGATGCAAAACTGAGTAGCAATAAATCAATCCATCTGACTGATCACCCCCAACAATATTTATTAACAACTTCTCAGATTTATTGTGAGTCTTCATTTAGACAAGATATGGAAGTGTGGTGAGAGCGGTCTACTAGCCAAGTGGTGGACAGTAATTGAGGTCAATGTTTATGTATCAAATGTTAGTCATGTTGTGGTGATAGATGGTTGCTGGCCAAATTGGTTGACAGTAATTGAGGTCAAGGGTCAAGGTGGACAGGCGGTTACAGTTAACATATAGATGAACTGACACAGCCACAGGAGATGCAAGGTTAACTTTGTACGAGAAACAACCAATCAACAGACTGTATTTTCTACTAACATTGACCTACAATAATGTACATAAAAATCTATAAATACGTGTTGATTTTTCGTAATAAACGATCTGTTGCCTGGCCCTTGTCTTCTGTTGTTACAGAAGGATAGCACAAGCCATAATAATGCCATTCTTGTGTGCCTGAAAAAGCAAATAAAGAAATATTTTCCAGTGGATATAACAAATAGTAAGTGATTGAAAATAATGAGAGTTGGGGGTGATAGATGCATCGACAAGTGCAGGGGCTCCCTCTCCATATTTCAATCAAAGTCATCAAGACACACACACATGAAGTTGTACTTTTCTAGACTGACGAATGTGTGTCGAGGAAGTGTGTCATTTATGCGGTTATATGAAACAAACACTTAACTGATATGATTACTAAGGTGCACCAAAAATTTGATTATCGGAAAGTGGCGTAAGAATGGAATATGACATTGAATTGGAGGTGAGATATGAATGTTGCTATGTAACTCACGTATTGAAACGATACTAGTGGTGAGTTGTACTGTGTGTGTGTCACGTATGTATATGAGTATAGATGTGGGTTAAATGTCAAACTGTGTGAGTAGTTATCAACTTTCTCACAAAAATCAAACATGTCAATCGCTTAGGTGATATGCTCATTTACGTCCCAAGATCGACTCACTTAGACAGATGCTTTGCCTTTAGCAGTGTGGACAAGAATTGGATCTTGATCTCATTTTAATGCATTTTTCACAATATCTTCGGAGAATATTTAGTAATTCCCTCCTACCAGTTTTTGACCTAGCTTGAAATCTGCTGAGTTTTGGCATACCAATAACTCCCATTTGGATTTAGGTTATATTTGTTGACACCAAGTTAACTTTTCACATTAAAAATTATTTAAATTAATCCCAGTGTGTTAAGAAAATCTTGTTTTGATTTTCTTAACACGCTGGGATTAATTTAAATAATTTATAATGAATCAGTCTGACTCGGCGCTCAAATTATTCCAGGAAGTTCGTCACACCTACGGCCTGGAAACCCATAATCTTAACCTTTCACAGCTTGAAATAATTCAGGCATCGATTATATTATATTCGTTATTATAGTAGTTTTTGTATTTCTTAATGAATGAAAAACAAAACTATGCTCTTTTTTTACTGATTTCTCAGTATCCAATGCCACTAAAAGCGTCGTCAAAATTTAATTCAGGAAGAAAACACGCTCCAACAAACATCTGGACTTCGAATCATCACACTCCATCAGTGCAAATGTATTAGTCGCCCTTTGATAACGGGGTGAGAAGGAAAATATAGGACACACATACAGTAAAGCAACCTTCTTTATGTAAATACCAAATTCCACATAATTTATAATTTAATTGTGCCTGTAAAACAGAATGCTTAGAATGTAATGCAACATACATCGGACAAACCTCATGAGAAATCAAGATCAGAACAAATGAACACTGTAGAGATGCCTCTATCCGATCACCAAGAAATCCAGTTTTGAACTAGAAAAGCTTGAAAAATCACTAACCATAGGTTTACACTCTGTAGTCAAATCAGGCCAGAAAATTGATTTCGATAATATTGAAATCATGAAGAAAGATTTCAGAACTCACTAATTTAGGTAGCACTTTGTATTAAATGAAGCCCAAATTGTCTGAATAGGAATAATGGACTAAGATAGATTTAGATAATCATCTCAAATTTTCATGTCATATTATGTCATTCTTATTCCTTCTCGCCCAGTTCATTTCACTGCACTATTGTTATTATAACTATTCACCAACCTTTGTAATTTACACTTAGCTTATCATATCTTTCCCATTTGGTTACAGTTCACAATTTAACGTCTTTATTTTGTCACTGGACTTGTTATCTATAAGCTCTTCAGCTCCCATTTATTGTAATTGTTTGTATGTATTTTGTGGTAATCGCATATATGCATATATATATATATCTCGAACTGTCAGGAGGTGGAACGCATGGACCATTGGGTTGAGTGCCACTGGCTGAATGGTTGCAAGCTCGCAGCTCACGATCTGTCCTGTAACTAATCACGCCTCTGCGCACCAACATCTAATTAGTAACCATCTTGAATATAACTCACATTCCCATCCAACTAAACTTATGTTCTGTTGACTACGAATTCATTCGTATATCACCAAGTTGTCTGTGAACATTTACTCTTGCTCTAATTGACTCTACATTTTATTTACATTTAACTGACAGTGGTAAGTAATGGGCTATCATTCCGTCTAATACACGTATCCAAAGGCAATTTCTGATATAATTTTCACTTGCCTTTATCAGCTGTTTGTGTCATACTTTTCCATAGGTTTGTAACAAGTTATCGGGAACAATTGTCTTCTCAAATGTCATCTTGTACTCAATACAGTTTAGGGAAATTTTACTTTACATAAAGAATGATGGAAAACCAATTCGATGTTTAAATGTGTGTGGGTTAATGCGACAGCGATGAAGATTAAAACACGACAAGCGATCCGTTAGATAAAGAATAGGAACACTCAGGTATTTAAATCCTAAATGCTTTGGAAGTGTTAAATAAATTAATTAAAGGAGATCTGAACACTATTGCTGAGGAAAGTATCAAAACCGGATCTTATTCCAGTACTGTTGGATTCCGTAATTGGCAGAGAGCTCATCAAGGCAAATCACTCCTAATTGAAGAAATGACATCACCATTTGTACAAGGGAGTGACAACCCACCAATTGACAGATTCGATTTATGTCACAGAGAAGGTCACTACACACAACCCTTTGCCTGGCATTTCACCCTCATTAATATTCATATAAATATGCATGGGTGGAATGCAAAACAAACCACCATTAATCAAAGCATAACCAGTGAGTTAAACAACAACATTCACAGCTCTCTGTCTCTCTTTTTCTCAAATCAATGTATCTTCTCATTATCACATCATTCTGCTGCCTGGAGATATGACCGCGTCTTACTCTGTGTGGTCGGTTTTCAAAAATATGTGAAGTGAGAAAAACCGCACTTTTGAATTACACTTACATCAATACCAATCCTCATCATTCTCACTCACCTAGAATATATTATGGTCCTTGTAACTCTCATTCACCCTCCATTTGTGATACCGTTTCATTTGCACACCAATGAAGGATGTCTCCTTATTTTATGCCTTCTCTGTTACAGGATTCCTAGAATGGCACAATTGTCGATGTTGTGCATTGTTATGGCCTGTGTCCTCCTACCACATCTCGTCGAAATGAAGACTGAGAAGAAATCCTGGAAACTCCCACTACATATTGATGGAGATGGTGAGTCAGATAGGTTGGTTCACTGTTCTTGTTGTTGTTGCTGTTTTTCGTTGTTCCTTTCTGAGTTGGTTGGCTCAATTTGTATGTCTGATCAAAGTGTGCATGTGAGGATTACATATTACCTAATTGTACAGATGCAGATACAGGGGGTGAAATCACGTGGTATGGCCATTGGAAAACAATGAAGTCAACATGGTTCATAGAGTTTTCATAAGGAAAGATGATCTTAGTATTATCGAAAATTACGTCGAGAATTCAAAATACACATTGAACACCTCCTCTCACTCCATTTTCACCTCGAATTCATCCATGATAAGTTAATAACCCATTGATGGAATGAAGCATTTTTGCTCAAGAACACCATCAGTTAGCGCATAGATGACATGTTGTTGTGTCGTTTGAGAGTGCATGTGCAAGTGTAGAGTGCACAGTGATTAGCTGACCACGATTTGCTGCAATCTGAATTGAGTAGATCACTTATTATTCTCACTGTCGTTCTCTCTCGCTCTCTGTCTCTGATTTCAGGATCATGGGGTATCAAGCATAGTGGATTGACTATTGGAGCGAAGGATAAGGGAGTCGTGATAATCAAGTCTGGTTATTGTGTCACTGAATTCGATCTGTCGAAACCGACTGCAGAGGAGTTGTCAGCGAAGAAGGGATCTCGACAGGTCACCACGTACGTTTTCACTCGATCACTCACTCACTCACTCATTTACTCTCTCACTCACACGCACATAATGAAATCCGTATCTTCTTGTGTGCATTTATTTCGTTTCTTTCGATGATACTATGCACAAATTTCATAGGGTCGTATTATCTAAACGTGTGTTATTTGACATGTTTTGTACATTTCATTTGTGAATCAGTTTGTCTCTCGATGTGCTTCAAACGTGTGCATTTGTGCTTCTAATGAAATTTGTCTTTCTATTTTTCAGTGTTTGTGACTTTCCTGATTTGAAGAAGAGTGGTAAGAAGGTTTAAGCGAAAAAGGAGTAGGATCGGCAGAATACTGAGAACTGGTAGATGTATTGTGTTGTTGTGTGTTTTGTGAATTCTGTCAATAAATTTCAGTCAGATTTGTGTTTGTTTTCTCTCTGATTTGGAAATGTGTTTGTGTGGTATTTGATGAATGCAAGTACTCCTCGCCTTGCAATGCATTGATGCTAATGCTCATAATATAAATATATATAAAATTGTTTCTTCCTTAAATTTACTGCTTACTGATGGCTTCTTCATGTCAAGTCAGCTAATTTAATAAGCATTTACTAAACATTTACTGGCTTCAAGTGCTTGGCCGTGATTTCGTGTAATCTTATTTGTCTGCGTATTAAGAAGACATTTCCTAAGATCTCGAACCTGTAAGAATGAAATATGAGGTATTTCTGGACAACTTTCAATTGTGTGAAAACATTTCGTTAGGCTGTTTCCGTTAAGACTGTTATCCTCAAATGTTGTGCGGATATTCTGTGTTATTCTCAGTGCTTTTTCTTCATCTTCTTCTGGTAATGTTGTACCTGACACTTGGGGAGGTATTAGAATTATCTCAACACCAAAATCATTTGTTAAATTCATACCCATTCTTATCACTTGCAATTTCTGAAAATAATGGAAAGATTGCGTTTACTCAAACTTGAAACTTTCTTGAATAGATACAGTGACTTTAATAGCAGAGTTACCATATGGACAGAGTAGATGTACTTGAGATGCTGCTGATTCGCTGCATCATAAAATTGCTTCCTGCTTTGACAAGACAGCTAAATATGTTCGATTTTCTTTCTCTGAACATAAATCCTCTTTCCACTCTGTTTTCAGATGTCTTTTGTTAAATAAGCTCTCCATAACACCCACTGATTCCTGACCTCTATACTGTTTGTACTCTAGTTTCTCAAAAAAAAAGGGTTATATTGTACATGAAGGTAAATCCTCCTCTACATTTCTCCCTGAATGCAATGTCTGTCAAGGTGCTGTTGTCTATCTTCTCTTTTTTTATTTATTTTTACACGAATTTCTTTGTTCGGAAGAAATCAACTTTGTTATATATGCTGACAACCTCACTGTTATGGCATACTAAAGATGATTCCGATCATGATGCTTTAGTACATCAACGTTTTCACATTCTCCTATGTGTTAACTCTGTACATGGTCAATTACGAACAACGTAAACCTAGTTTCTGTAAGCATGTAACATGTGAACATGGATTAGTTTTATAAACGTACAGTTAAGCTCAATATATAGGTGCTACACTGTCTCATCGTCAATTACTTCCCTAGCTGATTGTTTCAAAATGAATTGTCTTCCATCTCACGTTAGCCAGTGCTCTAAGCTTAATTGTTTTAGATTTAATTTCACATTCAAGAATTAACGTGACCTTAACGAGCTCATGAGTTCACACGAATCTTGTAGCATAGAGGGAACTGATATACAGGCTAAGTCAAGCATAAACTACTATGAAATAGTTCTATCCTCTGACCTTTCTCGGTCATCCTGTATCCTGTCTATTCCTAAGTAAATGCTCCAGCTGACGTTCTACATTAAGAAGTCAAGACAATCAGGAATCACTCAACCTCTAATTTTTACGATTTATTATCTCTGACATCTTACCTGTTGTTTTTGTTGCTCACCTTTGTCTTACCTGGGCTACTCAGAAAGGGTTGTTATTTGTGAAGGGTATAAAATGTAGTCATTGGGTGGTGTACCAACACTAAGTCAGCTCGCTACTATTGTAGTCGACATACACCTGAACTCATGTGAGAAATGGTCGAAATCTAAATTCTTTGACTCACAACACCCCTCTATTCACTATTCTGCTCGCCTCGATTCCCCTCAGGTGGGACTAGAAATCATTATAAAAGTTCAAGCGCCCACTCATACAAACAAGTATAAGAACTCGTGTTCTATGTGATAGAGATAGTGATGATGATGATGATGATACGTCGAACAGTCACTTATACACACTTAAATGTGTCACATTTACATATTCTCTAGTTCATTCAAATGCTGTTATCCCGTAATATGACTGGATTGACAACTACAACTGGATTGATGTGTAGCGACAAGTTTACAACTGGATTCCTTAGTCTCATTGTCAATTAACCGATTCTCATTCCACTGTAATGAACACAAGTGATCCGAGTGAGAGAATCTGTATTTGCAGGTGAAAACACTTGGTATCTTCTCCCACACATACGCCACACACACACACACTTGCAAAAGAAACACACTGCTGAAATGTGGTAATCATTTCCCTCGAATCGATCAAAGTATGTCTGTTGCACTTCTGTTGATCATATTAAAATCATCATCAATATTACTGTTGTGAATTTCAGTATAATCCTGTGTGATTTTGTATTGCATTTAAGGCATGAGTGCATACGTCTGTACCATAGAACATGGACAATCCTCTTATGAACGCAGTAGTACTGAGCAAATGATGAGGTGACTGATGCAAAGCTGAGTATCAATAAATCAATCCAACTGACTCACCATCCCCAACAATATTTATTGGCAACTTCTCAGATTTATTGTGAGTCCTCATTTAGACGAGATGTGGAAGAATAGTACAAGCCATAATAATGCCATTCTTGAGTGCCTGAAAAAGCAAATGCATCAAATAAATAAATACTTCCCAGTGGATTCTAGCTAACAGGATATAACCAATAGAAATTGATTGAAAATTATAAGAGTTGGGGGTGATAGATACATCGACAAGTGCAGGGGCTCCTGCTTCATATTTCAATCAAAATCGCCAAGACACACACACAGGGAGTTGTACCTTTCTAGAATGACGAATGTGTGTAGGGGAACTGTGTCATTTATGCGGTTGTGTCAAACAAACACTTAACTGATATGATTACTAAGGTGCACCAAAAATTTGATTATCGGAAAGTGGCGTAAGAATGGAATATGACATTGAATTGGAGGTGAGATATGAATGTTGCTATGTAACTCACGTATTGAAACGATACTAGTGGTGAGTTGTACTGTGTGTGTGTCACGTATTTATATGATTATAGATTTAAGCAAAATGTCAAACTGTGTGAGTAGTTATCAACTTTGTCACACAAATCAAACATGTTAATCGGTAAAGTGATATGCTCATGTACGTCTCAAGATACCATTCTACAAACTGGGATCGACTCACTTAGACAGATGCGTTGCCTTTAGCAGCGTGGACAAGAATTGGATCTTGATCTCATTTTAATGCATTTTACACAATATCTTCAGAGAATATTTAATCATTCGCGCCTACGAATTCTTGACCTAACTTGAAATCTGTCGAGTTTTAGCAAACAAACAACTCCCATTTGGATTTAGGTAATATGTGTTCAGACCAAGTTAACTTTTCACAGTTTCAAACAATTTGGGCATCAGTTATATTATATTCGTAATTATAAAAGTTTTTGTATTTCCCAAAGAATGAAAAACAAAACGATGCTCCTTTTTTACTGTCGTTTCAGTATTAAATGCCACTAAAAGCTTCATCAAAATTTAATTCAGGAAAAAAACACTCTTCAACAAATATCTGGAATTTGAATCATCACACTCCATCAGTGTGAAGGTATTAGTCGCCTTAAGTCTTCTTAGAATGGCACACCCTTTGATAACGAGGGTGAGAAGGAAAATATAGGAGACACATACAGCAAAGCAACCTTGTTTATGTAAATACCAAATTCCACATAATTCCTAATTTAATTGTGTCTGTAAAAAAATGATTCGAATGTGATGCCATATACATCGGACAAAGCTCATGAGAAATCAGAACAAATGGACACTGTAGAGACGCCTCTATCCGACTACCAAGAAATTCAGTTCTGAACTAGAAAAGCTTGAAAAATCATCAGCCTTAGGTCTTCACTCTGCAGTCAAATCAGGCCAGAAAATTGATTTCGATAATATTGTAATGATGAAGAAAGATTTCAGAACTCACTTTGTATTAAATAAATTCCGAATTGTCTGAACAGGAGTAATGGACTAAGACAGATTTCGGAGTGGTTCCACAACACACCTCTCTGTATGAAATGACGAAATCAACATAGATGGGATAAGCAGTGCGATTATGCACACACATGTTGCTTTTATAATTTTATTCACTTATCAAATCTAACAATCTACACCTGGTTCTGTTGTCTTTACCATCTGACCAACTTGACAACAACATAAAAATTAACTCATAGAGAAGAACGACGATTAGGTTGTTGTATGCATAAACTGAAATTTAGCAAATTCTGCTTTTAATAAAACTTTGATAAGGCTATCAGCAGCATTAAATAGAGAAACATCAGTAAAAAACAATATCGCTTTTTTTAATCACTCGTAAATATAAAATAAATTAGTGGCCTATTCGAATCTCTGGACTAACTGAATTTCCATCCGAGACAACGCATCTCATTTTCTTTAGTTCTTGCTGTAATAATCATTCAGTTTTATCCGTGGGTGGCAAAATGTACTTATGCTTACCTTTTAACTGGTTTGCAGTCTATCGTGGAGCATTTCTGTGCGATCAAAGAAAATTACCGTATTGGATTATTGTATTCTTAACATTTAAAATCAATGCGTCACATAATATACTGGAGATGGCTGTTTTGCTTGAAAATCCTGGATGAAGTAGTATTTATTATGCAATAAACCAAACGATTAAAAGTGTGCATAATAAAGCTGTTATTATTATTAAAAACTTTTCGCAGAATTTGCACCCGGGATACCATAGAAGACGAACTGCACAATCTCAGGAGAATCCTCGTCGAGAATTGTTATCCAGAACGATTTATTGCAAAACCCATGAATCCTAGTCTGCAAAAGCCGCCCACGCTTAGCGTCTCGAAATAACTTCTCTACATGAACCTTCAATTCAGTGTAGATTTATCTGTGAAAACACTGAAAAATCGACTGTCGCGCTCACTTAAGATAACCTTCTTCGCAACTGAACTACGACCAACCTTCTCCACAAAACCCATGATTCCTGTGAACGTGAAGGATAAGCTACCGCTGCTGGCCTCATCAATGTGTATCTACCAATTCGCCTGCTCGTGTGGAGCCAGGTATGTCGGCCGTACTCACCGTTCGCTATCCAAACGTATCATCAAAAACTTACTAGCGAGGCTTTACAAAGGATAAAAACGATGCCCCTGCAGTTCTATCTTAGAACATCCGATAGATTCCGCACACCAAGCTACACCTCAAACAAACTTCAAAGTTGTCTACAGAATACAAAGCAATCTTCCTTAAAGTGTACGAATCAGACTTCTTCAAACTGCAGAAGCAATGGCAATTCACTTGCTATGTCCTGAACTCTGAATACAGAAGAAGTTCTTTCAGTCATTACACTCGCGATGGACGTAATCTTTCTTAATATCCAACAGGTGAATTCTACTTCTTTCTGTCTTTTCATTAGTATTATTTTGTCTTTGCAATTGTGATATTTTACATTTTCAACCTTCTTGTTCTCTACCCTCACCCAATTTAATTTCTACGTCTCATTACCACTGTTACTGACTTGACCAACGCTCAATTTCTAGTCATTTATGTTTTGTCATTCAACTTATTTGCTCAATTTTAGCCCTAATCTAAATGGCATTATTCTCTACTTCACCCCTACTTAGTCTCTACCTGTAATTACCTTTGTTGCTCTCCTGACCAAAGTTGAAACATTTCAGTCAACTATATTACGTCATCTAACTTACTAACTCAATCTCACTATAGTTGCTGTCTAATTAACCTTGTTTCTATATTAAGTTATTCTTGTATTACCTGATTAATTGTCTAAACATGACAAACCTCAGGTAAACAGGCACAAAAATAATTATATGTAAATGCGATTGTACAGGTATATGAATGAATTTGCCGAGGAGTGTCCCTTCGTTGAACGTCTTCTTTTTTTTAACTCCATGTTTCAGATACTCATGATTTCCCGAACTTAAATTATTTTAAAATCCCATGTAATTAGAATGATTGAATCATTAAACATCGTAACAGTGTTCTAAGTATCCTCTTCTAAGAAGCTAAACTGGAATTTAAATGGAAAGTGACTGAGTCTGAATCAAGGAAAAGCATCAACCACATTCAACAGCCATGTGACGATGCAATGTTTCAGGTGGTCCACAACAGAAAACTCAGAGAGGTTTTCGAAGTGAATACAGGAGTAAGACAAGACTGATATCCTATTATCATCGATGGTATTCTTAACTGCAGTGAACTGGATTATGCACCAGACTGTGCTTGGGAGTGGGAAGACAGGAATACTCTGGACAGATTAGACTCTAGTAGATCTGGATTTCGCGTGTGGATGAGTTATATTCATTGTCACATAAACTTGAAGACTTGCAGGTGAAAACTAACACACTGGCTGAAGAAGCAGTACAGAGAAGATAGGACTGTAGGTGAACACAGAGAAGATGGAGGTGATGAAGATAACCCACCGATAGCAACAGCAGCAAAAGCCAGCAACAATCACCAACGTTTGGAAAAATTTGAAATAGGTTACTTCCTTCATTTATCCAGAAATAAAGGATCGTTTCAACCACAGGCAGTCGAAACGGATGAAAATGTCAGAGTCACAATCGGAAAGGCAAGACATGCCTTCATCAACCTGAAAGCAGTTTGGAAATCTTCTCTACTCCGCCTCAGAATAAACAATAAGATTCAGATATTCAACACAGATGTGAAGTCAGCACTTGTATACGGGTAGGATCTTGCACTATGTGTCACAAAAATGATTTCCAACAAGTTGTAGTTTTCTATCAACTGCTGCCACCTTAACTGGCTCCATAGTGAAGACCAAATGGCCGGCGAGAATCAGTTAGCAGAAAAAAAATGTGGAAACAAACCAAGAGTCGATTGCTCAACAAATTTTGTAGGAGAAAATGCAGATGGATCGAACATACGCCACCGAAGAGATCGTAGAATAACATAGTTCACAATGCAGGAAATAGCTCGAATAGAATCCCAATTAGAATCAACGAATAGGTGGTCGGCGAGAGGTTGAAATGGAGGATATCGTGTAAGTTGTAGGAGGAAGAGATATAAAATAAACTGTGCCACATACTACTAAATGGTTGAAATGAGTAGTCAGAAATCACTCGTATAAATCAGTACTGAAGACTTGTTAGCCAGCCTGAGGTGATTCAGGCACCGGACAGCTGTCGGCCCCATTTGGAGTCAAGCTTATCAGTAGTGTGCACGGTGTGACTCAGCTCACAGCGTTAAATCATTTCAAACAGAATGTGAATTCTAACTGGCTAGTTACTTCAGAGAGCTAGTATTAAGTTGAATCACATTCAAAGGTTGTAAATTAATTAGCGATTTGCACACTTCATGCTCAGTTGTGTAACTTCCAGTGAGGAATTGCTTTTTTCTTCAGTTTTTAATATTTTTCTTCTGCTGTGAATTTTTAGCAGCTGTCTCACTGATTTTCCGAAGTAGGATTGAAAGTCGGACGCCTACCCTTTCCTTCTTTCCCGGACTTACGACTTACAAGAAATCTAGCGAGCTATTAATCCAGGCGAAACCAAGAAGCAAATCTAACAGGATACTTCAAACTTTTATCAATAACTGCCACCCTCATTGGTTCCATACTGAAGATCACATAGCCAGCCGGCCTCCATGTCGACGCTCGAATGTTACCCTAACGGGAAATGAAGAATTGGGTGTGGGTATGAGGTGGACATGAGAGACTACGGACGATCGTAGGACCAGCTGGAGACGAGTACTACAAGTCGCAGATGAGCTGTTGAAACCCTATATTCCACTAGGAACCCGAGTCAAACAAGATACACCGCTGATGGAGAAAAAGCCCCAAACTGGCGAAATGTTGATTCAGTACTTACGTCATTTTGATCTGTTAATGTGAGTGGTTACAACTACTTATTTCGATCAACCAGTAGTATGTAGTATCATAAATATCTACTTCCTTCTTGATTGCCGTTTATGGTATTAAGCAGATCGCATATTGCGATCTGAATAATATTGAATTCCAAAGGTAATTCTAGTGAAATTTTACCTCAACGGGCTTTTCTATTCCTTAACGTTCCCAGTAGAAAATAGGGCTTCAAGCTAGAGGCTTGAAGTTTCTGTATTATTATTATTATTGTTCCCTTGGGTTCCTAGTGGAACATAGGGCTTCAACTGCACGCCTCCACTTGCTTCTGTCTTCTGCTGTACTTTTCACTTGCATCTATGTTATTCCATACTGTTTCAGTTCCTCATAACACGATCTTCTCCATGTCACCCTTGGACGTCCCACTCGCCACTTCCCTTTCGGGTTCCACTCGAGCAATGGCCTGACGCGCTATGTCACCCAACGGCCTCCTCAGTGAGTGTCCAATCCATCTCCACTTTCTCCTGCATATTTGTTGGGTGATTGGCTCTTGTTTCCATTGTTCCCATTGTTTCTTGTTAGTGATTCTTTCCGGCCATCTGATCTTCAGTATAGAGACGAAGACAGCTCTTGATAAAGGTCTGCAACAGGCTGTTGGAAATATTCTTTGTGACCCGCCAAGTTTCTGACTCGTATAGAAGAACTGACTTGACGTTTGTATTGGAAATCCGAATTTTAATGTTGATGCTGAGTGACAGCGGAAGATTTCCAGATTGGTTTCAGGTTGATGAATGTGTTTCTCGCCTTCCCGATTCTCGATTTGACATCCTCGTCCATTCCTCCTGTGGTTGAGACAATGCTCCCTAAATAAGTGAAAGAAGTAACCTCTTTCAAATCCCTCCCGTTGATGGTGATTGGCGTTGGATGTTGCTCCTGTTGTTGTTGTTGGTTGGTTATTTTCATAACCTCCGTCTTGTCTATGTTCACCCGCAGTCCTGTCTTTGCTGCTTCTTCGACCAGTTTGTCGGTTTTCACTTGTAAGTCTTCGATTTTGTGTGACATCAAACATAAATCATCCACGCGCGAAATCCAGGTCTTCTAGGTTCTTCACGTCGGTCCAGGATATCGCTGTCTTCTCGTTTCCCACTGTCTGACGCATAATCCAGTCCACCACAATTAGGAATATCATTGGTGATAATAAGCACCCTTGTCTGACTCCTGTGTTTACTTTAAACGCCTCACCAAGTTTTCCATTGTGGATCACTTGACATGTGCTGTTGTCGTACAGCTGTTGAATAAGGTTGATGAATATTTGGGGTACGCCGTAGTACTGGAGTAGTTTCCAAATTACTTCGCGGTCAACGCTGTCGAAGGCCTTCTCAAAGTCTATGAAGTTGAGGTAGAGGTTTGATTGCCATTCCATGCTTTGTTCGATGATAATGCGTAAAGTTGCAATTTGATCAGGACATGATTTGCCTTTCCTGAATCCAGCTTGTTCTGGTTGTCGGAGTTCTGTATCCAGTGCGTCGTTTATTCTCTCCAGGATGATGCGACTCAGGATTTTACTTGGCGTCGACAGGAGCATGATTCCTCGCCAGTTCTTGCAGAGTCCTAGGTCGCCCTTCTTTGGTAGTTTCACGAGGTAGCCCTTCCTCCAGTCAGTAGGCACCTTTCCCTCTTTCCAGATCTTTTGCAGTAATGGAGTTAGCATATCTGCTGTCGTCTCTGGGTCCGCTTTCAGTGCTTCCGGGGGTATTCCATCTGGTCCAGCTGCTTTTCCAGCTTTCAGAAGCTTGACTTCAGCTTTCGTTGGAGGATTGGTGTCCACTTGCAGTTGTGTACGAGCTGTCATTGGTATTTCTGGACGGGTTATAGGTGGTGGTCGGTTCAAGAGTCCTTTGAAGTGGTCCGCCCATTGTTTAATCTGCCTTTCTTCTTTGATAATTGGGTTCTCTTGGCTGTCTTTTATAGGTTTCACTTGTGTTGATCTCTTCCCGGATAGAGGCTTGGTTATCTGATATGGTGTCCTCAGGTCCCTTTTGCCTGTTGCCTTCTCAGCTTCAGTGGCCAGATAGTCGGAGAATTGTCTTTTATCATTCCTAGCACTCTTCTTCACTTCTTTGTCCAGTGATGTGTAAGTTGAGCTCAGCGTCTCCTTCTCTTGCCCGTCTTTGCATTGAATCATTTTCTCTTTCACCATTCTCCTCTCCTCTATCAGCTTCCAAGTATCCGTTGAGAGCCATTCCTTGTCTTGTCTCTTCTTTCTTCCTAATACCGTTGAACACGTTTCGTTAAAAATCACCTTCAGAGAGTTCCAATGGTCTTCCACGCATGATTCTTCTGTGATGTCACGTAGTATTTCCTGCTTTGCTCTGGCAGTTGCAGTGAAAGTGTCCTTAGTTTTTGTGTCCTTCAGTTTTTGATGGTTGAACTTGCATTGTGGCCTATCTCCAGCTGTCCTCGAGGCTTTTAGCTTCACCTTGAAAGTTTCTTGTACTAGATAGTGGTCTGAACCCACATCTGCTCCTCTCCTCGATCTTGTGTCCAGCAGGCTCTGTCTCCACTTCCTTGAGATTGAAATGAAGTCTATCTGGTTTTTGTTGTGTCCATCTGGTGAAATCCATGTTGCCTTGTGTATATCCCTGTGTTTGAACACACTGCCACCAATCACCAAATGACTGAAGGCGCAGAAGTCTGAGAAGAGTTCACCATTTTCGTTCATTTCACCGAGGGCCTCACGACCCATAGTTGGTTCTCTTCCTGTATTGTCTCCTCCCAGTTTCGCATTCATGTCACCCATTAGGATTTTGATATCACTCTTTGGGACGTTGTCCATTACTGTTTGTAGTTGACTGTTGAAATCCTCTTTCTTTTCTTTTTCTGAGACGTTTGTAGGGGCATAGCATTGAATGATTGTAACCTTCCTTCCTTTTGAGTTGAACCTGGCTGTCATTATCCTGGTGGAGATTGGTTGTCACTGCATGAGAGCTTTAGCCGCTGTTGGTGACATCATGATGGCTACTCCCGCGGTGTGCTCGTGATCGTCCTCTGGGTGACCAGAGTAGATTATTGTCTCTCCAGTTGGTAGTTGGCACCTTCCACATCCGTTCCATCTGCTCTCGCAGATTCCCAACACTTCTACTTTATATCTCCTCATTTCTGCGGCTACCTGGGCAGCCTTTCCATTTTCGTACATTGTACTAATATTCCAAGTCCCCATCCTTATTTTTGCTTTCATCGAAAGAAGGCACACCGGCTGACTGGCTTCCCGAAAGCTTTCACCAGCCTGCGTCATTTCACTTCCCCGATTCCAGCGAAAAATAAGGTCACTATTTGTAATTTTAGAATTTTGAATATATTTGTGCGTTGAAGTTTTAGTAGCAATTTGGTAAGTTTTGGGGGTGGAGTTGCTAGCACCACGCCCCAACCCTCCCTCTTTATCCGGGCTTGGGACCGGCTAGAATACTAGTGACCTAGTGATCTAGGCGAGGTTTTGAAGTTTTTGTAGCAGTGTTTATTTTTACAGGATGGGGTCACCAGCCACATCCCCAACCTTCCCTCTTTGCCAGTCCCTATTACAGACTTAGCGAAGTAAAGGAGTGCGTCGACCGGGGATCGAACTCCGGACCATGTGCATGGTTGGCGAGTGTCCTAACCGCTGTTCCGCAGACGCTCATGGAACTTTGCAAACTGAAAATCGTGCATTAATTTGTGAATCTCAAATTTGATCGAAGATATATGATGGTGTGCACTGTTTTTGAACGTTGCGTGGAATATAAATTGTACTGATCTTAAAGCAGGTGAGATTTACACCAACTGGTAACTGCCGAGGAACTAGAGTTATGCATGTAGTACAGAGGAGTACTGACTGACTTCCAACAGCTAATTCTCCATTGTGGTCACCAACCATGAACTATTGTATCAAGGTGTACAGAGATGGTGAATATGCTGGTTTGCAAACTTTATTGCTGGAAATCACTGTGTCTCACCAAGCTGTAAATCAAAATAAAAAAAATAAAAATAAATACATGACACTGATTACTCACAAATGACTAATCAATGCATCTACTTAAGTCCTAAAGGAATTCTGAATATCTCAGTAATACTTTCCTTAACCTCAGAATCAGTTGACATGGGATGGGTACTAATCTCCTTTGAATCATGAATTCCTTTGAAATCGCATATACTCCATGCTGACAAGTGTAGACAAACCCGACAAAATAAATCTAGCGTTTTCCAACCTATTTCCTTCAATATCTAATAACAACAAGGATTTTTAGTTAACTAGATACGTCTTTGACGGTAATAAGTATTTTACAAACCTTAGAGTAATTGAAACCTCTAATTTCAATATAAGTAATAGTAAAAAATATTATAAGACCGTATAAAAATAATGCAAATGAATATTATTATTATAATTCCCTTGGGTTCAGAGCCATATATATGCCTTCAACAGCACATCTCCATTTTGGTTAAAGGAATTAATCATGAGCTGACATTGGTTACAGAACCACTGGAAAACCTGGGAACACTGGACAGCTGTCTCGTCCTAGTTTGGGGCTCTTCATCAGTACGCACCCACCGGGATTCGAACCCAGGACCTACTGGTTGTAAGGCGAGCTTGTAGACCATCCAATGGCTCATCCTGTAAACAGCCAATGAAATCTCCACAAAGCGACACTTGAATATCGGTGAGATGCTCATTGGTGACTTACCCTATTCAGGGAGGTCACTTGAGGTTCTAGTGGGAAGTCGTGACCAGTAGAGTGCAGCAGGTTGGTTATCAGGACAATTACTCGCCAAAGACATTGGCTAGCGGTTGCGCTATGTCGTGAATCGGCATGAGTTAGAATTCATTGACAATTGGATTGTATTTCAGTGGCTTAATGGTCTAGAAGCTCGCATTGTAACCAGAATGTCCTGGGTTCAAACCCTGGAGGTGGGTGTGTAGTGCTGAAGAGTCTCAAACTAGCCCAACAAAACGGCTGTCAAGTACTCCCAGGTTTTCCAACGGCTCTCTAACCAATGTCAGCTCACGATGAGTTCCTGTAACCAATCAAACAAATCCCAACAAACCAACACTTGAACATCTCCACTTTGATGTGTTGTCTGGAGTCCTCTTCAACTGGACACACATTTGACCGTAGTCTCTAATCACCTCCTTCACACACTATCTCCTTTAATTCACCCTCGCACCCCCTCACAACTCATCCCTTCATATTCGGGTTCCACTCAAGCGATCGCCTGGAGCACAATTTCCTTCGACGGTCTCCTCCATTTTCTTCAGATATTTGTTGAGCAATATGTTTCTAACTGGTTTTTATCCCAGAGTTTGTAGTTTCGAATTCATTCTGGCAGGCCATTTGATCTTAAGTATGGAGCTAGTGAAGTAGGCAGTTGTAGACAAAACTCCTCAATTGTGTTGAAAATACAAATGTCCTTGTTAATACTGAGGCAAAGTTCAGAAGATTTTCTGAATTGATTTCATTGTGATGAAGGTATGTCTTGTTCTTCTGATGATGGATTTTGACATCCTCATTTGTGTCACGGTCTGTATTTGAAAAGATGCTTCCAAGATAAATCAAGGCAGTGATCTCTTCCAGTTTAACCCATCGATGCTGATATTATTTATACTAGAAAGGAGTAAGGTACCTTTTACAAACGTCTCGGAAGACAGTGGTGTTCATTTTATCTTAAGCCAACAGAATTCTTTGAACAGAATATTGAAGGACAAATGTTTGATTCATTCAGTAGACTAAAAACGCTAACGATAACTGACTGCGTGACATAGTTTGACGAAATATTTACAGCTCGACGATATACCAAGTAGTTTCTTCGAGTATATAGCTCTCTGCTGTATGATAGAGCTACATGATTTTGCCTGTTTACAGATTCCCGTAATCTGTCTTATAATTTTTGCAGTGAATAAATTATATTCTCATCTGATTTCCACATGACTTCATTTGAGTTGGAATGACTTTCTGATAGCCTCCAGTTATTTGTGGCATAAAGATAAACATCCCGATTGGATTCGGACTAAAGGACTTTGAATTACTAGCTCGGTGGTGTATCAGCTTAGCCATGAGAGGCCCAACTATAATACACACTGGTAGTTTCCAGCATACGGAACAAGATTCGTATTTTCAACACCATTGTCAAGTTGTCCCTTTCCATACGGATCAGAAGCTTGGCGTGCAACGAAAAGAATTTCCAACAGCCTGTTGCAGACTTACGTCAACAGCTGCCACCTTCACCGGCGAGCTCCATACTGAAGATCAAATGATGGACCAGAAAGAATAAGTAACAAGAAATTGTGGAAACAAACCAACAGGCGAGAGTTCAACATTTGTGTAGGAGAAAATGGAGATGGAATGATCAGGCACACATTGAGGAAACAGTCGAATGACGTCGCGCGTAAGGCAGGCCATCGCTCGAATGGAATCCCAGTAGGAAGGGAAGAGTTGATCATCGGTGTGAGTGTGACATGGAGGAGATCATGTGCGTAGGAGATGAGAGAATATGGGCAATCGTGGGGCTAACCAGCTGAAGATGATGGCCGAAAATAGAAGAAAGCGGAGATGTGCTGTTGGAGCCCTATGTTCCACTAGGAACGAAAGAGAGCAATAATAATATCATAACATAGTTCTCAGATGTTATGTGAATTATTGATTTGTTACTGTTATGATCCCTTTCGCTGTCTACCTGAGCAGCAGATGATACGTTGATGTGGTGGTCGGGCTTGCATACCGTAATGAGTCAACAAGCTACGCTGACTGGAAGTAATGTTCTGGAACGTCCCACCATGCCAGAAAGGTTATTAGGATGGCACTTAGACTAAAAGAAGTTACAGATATAGTGTAAGATTTATTTTACACTATGCTGGAGGTCTCTGGGTAACAAAGTCATACTGCCGGGGAACAGAGACATAACAGCAGTAAGGTGTATCCCTCAGATGACCAACATCCTAGCTATGCTGCCTCTCCACTCTGAAGAGGTGGGTGGTTAGAAAAGATTGTACTTCTCGACTTTTTCTACGGTGATCTACAGCCAGAAGTAAGTTAAAAATACGGAAAAACCTCTAAAAGGCAGTTGAAGCAGGCCGTGTGTGACTGGCCTCAAGCAGTTGTCCACACTTGGCTCTGCGGACACAAAATACTAATTCTGTTTCTGTTTCAGAAACCCCAATAAAAATTCAAATTCCACCGTACGAGCATTCGGGTAGAAACAACAGCCCATACACTATCAAAAGTACACGAAGTCCTCCTTTATAGCTGTGACCGAGACATAATCAATGATAGTGGGAGACTTGAAAAGACTGACTAGCTGCCTCTGACCACAGGTGTCTCCGTTTAGTCCCCCATGTTAGGCAGTATAAGTGGACGAATAATACTGAGGTTAGACATCCAGTGCTAGGTAAGGAGTGGAAATAAATAGATGAAATGTGAAGTACACCGATTAGCATGGTTGGAACATGTGTTAGGTTGAAGAAGTGTTAGTGGTAGTCAAACGAAAACATGTTATCAGTCTATGTTACCCTTAACATTCAGTTTGGACTAGCCACGTAGGTAGGTGTAGACTGCCTGGCTAGTTAGGGTCCTTGGGATGGTAAGTACCAATGATTGGAGAAAACTGGTGATATGGCTCGAACTCATTGTCGAAAACCCTATTCTTTCTTCTTTCAATTCCTGCTGACTGTCGTTCTTTCGTATCTCTTTCTTCACACTTACTTGTCTTCCTTTGTGTACTACATAGGATGTGACAACTGGATCTGGTGGACTTCTGCGCACCTGTCTATGTTGAAACCAGGTAGTCAGTCGTTAGCTATCCAGCTAGGTCTTTCTCTGTCATTCCTAATCATTACATATACGTATTAATTTCACTGTCTTTTCAAATGACATTTAATGCATAAAACGATTTCTATTTCCACTATAACTCAGTTTGTCATATTCCTTTCGATTTAGTACGTCTGTCAAACGTTATTGACGTCTTAACCTTGTAGTGATATTATGTTTGTCAGAAAACAACAACTTCCAACTATAAATACAGGAGGTAATAAGTAGGTTATTTAATAACACTCCTCAAGAAATGTAAGTTACATAAACAAGCTGTGAAATTTTGAATAAATCGTTTGTTTTTTTTATTTTGGTGCTCTAATTATCTTCTTCTTGTTGTTGTTGCGTTTTCTTATGTTCCTCTTAGTTAAAAACAAAAAAATAGAATGATTCGTTTTACTTTGGTATGCTTAGCAGCCACTGCTCTGGTAATATCTGCCAAGTTGACCACCACTAAAATTCCGTTCATCATAAATGAAAAAGGTGAGTTCTAAGGGATAACCTGATGTTGTGATGAAGAGTGATCATCGTGTTTTTTTGGTGTATCTCATATTGTCCATATTTTAAGCTACTGTAGTTGCTAAACATTGTTATCCTTTTCGACCGGTACTCACAGATAGATAATTAACAGATGAATGATGTTTTGTTTCAGAGTGATGGTGCTACTGAGTGAGTATCCAGAATTGTAGTCCCTATCATGAACGTAGACTAGTGGTCCTAGTTAAATTGTCTTACTTCAGATAGTTAACTTAACCTTCAGGCATAAACATGATCTGTGTCGATGGCACAGCGGTTGGGACGCTTGCCGACTACGCACATGGCCCAGGGTTCAACCCCCGGGCTGACACACACCTGATATCGACGGTCTGGTTAGGCTACCGATATCACATGCTGAAAATTCCACAGCTGTGCCAAAATACTGTATAGAATCAAGCTATAATGAATTAAAAAAACTCTACTTCGGATGGTTTGTTCATTAAATACTTGTAGTATAACAGGCAAACATTAAATACTTTGGAATAGTTCTATCCTCTGATTTTTTCTGGTCGATCATTCCACATCTTGTATCCCGTCTAACCTTCGACATTAGGAAGTTAAGCCGATTAGTTAGGTATCACTCAAACTCTACTTTTACAGTATGTTAATTGTCGCATGTTGCCTATTTTTCTCTATTCCACTCCCCCCAAAATCTGGCTATCCTTGGCTAAGCAGAACGGACTGAGAAGACTATTAAAGGTTGTCAGTAGGGTGAGTGGTGTGCCACAGAGTCAGTCAGCTCGTTACTGTTACCATCGATACACACTTAGACTCATCTGAGAAATGTTCTAAATCCATATTTTCTGACTTCCAACACCCTCTCTATTCACAGCAAATCACTGTTACTGTTACACGACAGAAATAGGTGGCTGTAGCCACCTGTTATTGACACACCTTGAACAACTGCAATTTTGACACATAACCTTTAGAACTTCAAATGTGTATTTTCCAGTTAGTAATAGATGCTTATTTTGCTTATTCTCTTGATAATATTAGACATTGGTTTCCTCAGATGATACAGTACTTACCTCTGACTAGTTAGACTACTCTGCCATCAGTAAAAATGTTGGTATTTAAAGTTAAACTCCCTCACGAATTGACATTAGTCAGCGAACCATTGAAAACCAGGGAATACCGCATAGTTGTTTTTAATTTTAGTTTGATACTGTCCAGGAGTATGCACCGACGACCCCACCAGGGATTGAAACCACGGTCTTTATATGACGTAGCGAGCCTACTGAACACTCATTCAACAGGATAGAGTCCGATGACTCATGAATTCGCAGTATACAGTGCCACACCTTTCCAGTGTCAGCTGAGAATATCTGTACTCACATTCGGTTTGATCGACATCACCGGCCACGATATCTCAATAGAGCCGGAGGCTACTTCATCTCACTGACGAGCAGTCGATTAAGTTTGGTTTGCAGGAATCCGACTATTTTTAAGGTAGGTAAGGTCACTGCTAATGCTGCATACCGCCAAACAGCCCCAAACTAGAGCAAAACAGCTGTTTAGTACTCTCACTAATTTTCAACGGTTCTCTAGTTGGATACCGGTTCGTAGTGAAATCAAACTTGGCACCGATCAAGTCCCTACAAACCAACACAACGGAAACCTAGATATTTCTCTTTTTGTTACAATAGTCTCTTGCGCATTCTCAGATAGATAGCGAAGTTGTTTAATATATGTTTATCACTAATTGCGTACATAGTTATATACTCACACACCTCTATAATGCATCCACTATTTCTGAAATCCTTTAGGTCATATGTGGTTGCTGGTCTCTGAAATGAATTATAGCCTGAATACAAATTTAACACTGAAGATAAAAGATGCAATTTGTACAACAAAAATAGATTTCAGTAGAGCAAATGAGAAAGAAAAGAAAGAGAAAAAGGGAATCAGAACTATGATTGTGTAAGTTATTCAGTTATAAAATTACTAGTATTATTATTATTCTTAGAATTTCTTTTGGTTCCGAGTGTGACACAGAGCTTCAAGAGAACATCTCTTTCTCGCATTCTGTCCCCATGAAAAACTATTTCTTTGTTGGACCGATGATCGCTCATGAACTTCCGTGTCTTTCTCATAAGATCTCTTACATATCACACACAGATAGTCGTCGCTTATTCGGGTTCCCATCAAATGATCACCTTGGAGGAAGTGTCACCGGAGAGTCTCTCCAAAGTGTGCCATTTACTGACTCGACTTAATTTGGAATATTTGTCAGTCAATAGGATCCGGATCAATATGTTCCCATGGCTTCTTGCTGCTTGTTCTTCCTGACTGCCCATCTGATTCTCAGCATGCAGCCAGCGAAGGCGGCAGTTGTTGATAAAATTTCGCAGCAGTCTGTTAGAAATACTGTTCATGACTTGCCGTCTTCCTTGTCTTTCCAATTCTGGTTTTGACATCACTATGTATGGCGAGTGCTTTTATTGAAGCTATGCTCCTTAGAAAACTGAAAGTACTGATCTCTTTCAAATCTGTTCCGCTGGTACCCACTGATGCTTGTTGTTGTTGTTCGTGGTCGTTTGTAATTTTCATCACCAATCTCTTCCTTACGTTAACTTTAAATACTGCCTTTTCACCCAGTGGATACTTCTGTTATTAAGCCGTTATGGCCAATATTTTCGTTACAACATCTTCGGTAGTGGGCATTTCTCGAAGGAGACGAAATGATAACAGTACTGAGTCACTCTGATAAACTTAAAGATCCTGGATGCAAAGAAAAAGTTGTGTAGTAAGTTGTACTGAATACATCAGTGATTCAGTGACAGAATAACCTATATGCACGATTCTCGTGGTCCGACGGTTCGATTCCCCACCGACAAACACATAAACCTTGCTTAGTAGGTTGTAATCCCTTTGAAGACGGAATGATGGACGTGAAGCTAACAACCGCAATCCTTGAAACATAAACACCACAACTAATGAAACTATGAAGCTTAAATCTTGTAGCCATATGTCCCACTCGGAACGCAAAATTAGCAAAAATTGCGCTAAGAATTCTGTATATGGTTTAACCAATTTATCCGCAATTAAGGTCATTATTATCATTATTATTATTATTATTATGGTTATAGTTAATAATACCCTTTCTTCACATTTTCCCTCTACTTCAGCTCATGTAAAGAGGAATTACTGAAACGGGAGTCAGCTAAGGATAATAAAAAGCCTGAAAAGCCAAGCAAGAAGAATTAACTTGATGGCCTGAAATTGTGAATACCATTTTACACTTTTTGTTGTTCATATACTTGTGTTGTAATTCTTTTTGTTCTCTAATAAAACAGTTTCATGAAAATAAATGTACTAATTAAGATAAGATGGTTGTTCCCACTTTCTCCTCATATCTTTTCAAAGCACTTATCTTTCAAATATCTCTAATACAAAATCATTAGCACAAAATACAAAGGGTGAACGGCTTTATTTTAGAGAGAAACTGGAGTTTTTCGCATCTCATCCGAGAGGTCAATTCTGCATTAGTATACACTGAGGCTTGTGGGTGACAAATTACGTGGTAAGAGAACTTCAAGAAAATTAGTATAAGAAATACCAAAGCATATATCAGTACAGTGATGCCCGGGTTATGTGGTTTGCCGAAGATTAATAACAGCGGCTTGCCAGTTATACCAGTCATTACTGAGTCTTGTTCACCATACCAGGCAGCTAACTGCACAATAGCCGCTAGAATATTTCTTATAACCATTACACAAGAAACTCGTAGAACACAGTGTAAAAGACAGTTTTGAGTTTATGTAGACACTTAAAGACTTAAAGGTGAACGATAAGCTAATGGTGTCCCTTTTTTATTCACCAATGTGTCTTTGATGGGAACAGTGGATTGCATATGTAATGAACTGTTAAGTAAAGATGTCGAGGTCGGTGTTTCCATGCCATCACTGAAGGCGCTTCTTTCAAGATGCATGTTGGTACAGACAAGATTCTTTGTTCTCCGTAAAGTCATGTTTTATGCACATACTGACATAAGAGCTTGATCGAAGTTGTCCTTTTCATTTGTTTCTCTATGGCTTCACTTTCTGACGAATCATTGAAGTTCTACTAATAATTAGCAGTCGCTAAAGACCACTAGTCTAGATAAAGAAATAGACTTACATCAATGAACTTGAGATAATGAAGCACTAAAAAATTCCTAAACCATAGGACTTTGGATTCCGATTCGGTGACTGAGCAACAGCTTGCTTTTCAAGATCACCTATTTTATAGCGTCCCGAACATGAAGAAAACAAGTGTTCAGTAGTTCGTAGGTTTTATGCCTGACTAGAAGATTTCAGATCCTGAGAAAGTCTGTCTAAAAACTTAATACTTTTAAATACAATATGATTTCCTGACAATTTCAAACATTTTCATATGATGTGGGCTAAATGAAGTAAGAGTATAATATCAATTTTTCAGATAATAACGATGCACGTAAGAAATTGTAAGATGATCAGTTAAAGCTTTCATGATTACTACATTATTTATTAAGAACACCAAAGATATCCACTGTTGGGTCATGAAGAAAATAAAAGACAATTGAGAGAACAAAACATTTTGCTTTATTGATGAAATCATCTTCAGAGGCTGGACAGTCGTAATAATATTTACCAAGAAGGCATAGTAGTCCATCGTTGAGTGAAAGAGGGATGACATAACTGGCATCATTACTCAGAAGTAACTTCTAAAGAAAAATCGATATGTCTCATAATATTCGTCGGCAAGAAAGAAGAAACGGTTAGAAATTTCATAAGGTTAAAATTGCTATTGAGTGAGAATAAAGGTAGTTGAGTGCCCATTTAACCAATGTGAGAAGTATAATGAAACATACAAAAGGAACACGTGAGAGTGATAATAGCGAATTAATTACCTTTTTAAAACAGACTAACTAATTCCATACTAGTTTGTTTATTAGATATATCACACAGTGAAACAGTATTATTCACTGGATGACGTTTCGAACAAAATTTATTACTGTTCATAATCATATCAATTGTAATCACACGACTTTGTACACACGTACACCAATAAATGTGGCTATGGAGGTAGTCAAAAACGAACTCATTTCTGACCAAGAACACAAACTTAGGACAAAAGTGCCACTTGAGGACATTATGCTGGGAGTGCAGCTATGCCTGACTTCCACAGTATTGAAATTCCAAGGGAAAATTTACAAACAATCTGAAGGAGTTGCCATGGGATCACCAATATCCCCAGTGGTAGCAGATATATTCATGAATAAGTGGGAAAGCATAGCGATTGAAACGTTCACCCCCACCCCAAAAGTATGGCGGAGGTACGCAGATGACACATTCACTGTACTTAAAACACAAGATATAGATAGGTTTTTCGAACACATAAACTCGAAGGTTGAGGCAATTCAATTCACTTATGAATTGGGAAATTAGGAAGGGGAGCTCCCAATGTTAGATCGCAACGTAAAGAGGAAAGAAGATGGGAAGTTAAACACAAGTGTTTACAGGAAACCTATACACTCAAACAGATATTTAGACTGCTGATTATCCCATCCTATGTCAGTAAAAATAGGATTGGTGAAATGTCTAAGTGACAGAGCACAAAAACTAAGTAGTACTAAAGAAAATCTAAAACAGGAACTGATAAACATAAAAGAAGCCTTGAAACTTAATAATTACCCTGATAAATTAGTCAGGAAATATGTAAGGAAATGTAAAGATAAAATAAATAATGATAGTAACGATAGTGATAATAATAATATTAATGACGGTTAAAGGATCCTGTAGAGCCTTTAAAACAAAGCAATTTAGTTTGTCTAATATCCTGCAATGATTGTCAGGTCAAATGCATAGGTCAAACTAGTAGAACAGGGACAGTCAGACTAGCTGAACATAAAAAGTTATTTAAGATGGATTTGGTGAATCCATCAAATTTTGACAGAAATCTCCAGCTGAACACTCTAAATATGGGAGTATAAGACTAAGATAAAATGCATTACGGTTCAATCACATTACTCAAATAAACAATTAGTTATCAGTGAGTGAAAGAACTGGAATATATCAAGAATCGCACACTGAATAATACTGATGATAATAATAGTGATGGTAATGATTGTAATAGTAATAATAATAATAATAATGTTAAAATGAGTTAAGATAATGGTGCTGATAAAAGATGGTTCAGTAATAAGAGGTCGAATAAAATATTAATTATAATGGTAATAATAACAGTTCATAAGTAAAACACGGTAGATTCAGAGTGACCACCATTTCCTTCTATTCACAGAGAACTGGTTTATAAACTGCAAATGCATAAGCCTCCTTCTCTGCTGCAAGCATCTTCCCGTTTCTTTGTCTGCTGAAAACAGTGAATGACTTGAAAGCGTCAATATCATGAATGTAATCCACAAGATGCTTTGTCATTGAAGGTTTCGGCACCTTAGCAAATATTGCATCATGCGATTAAACAATCGCCTTTCTGTGCCACCTATGTATCTGCTTCCGCAAACACAATCAAATTGATATACACAGTTTGAAGTGTCGAGGATTGGTGAATACCGGTCATTCCCAGATTGTTGAAGCACTCACTTGGTGGTGTTTAGGAAGACCAGTTTAGCAGAAAAATGAGTTCTCCTGATATCTTTATCAAGTCCTCATCTGACTACTTCTTGTACATGATCTCTTTTGAATTGTAAATTGATATAAACAGATTTCTTTGGGACTGTTTGGATAGTCCAATCCATGAAGACCTTCTAAATATAAACCTTTGCATTGTGCCATCAGTCTTTTCTATTGGAGAAACATGTGGGAATTTCATGGTATCATTTTCCTGATTTTCTAAGCTAAGATTCGAATGACATGAGTTGAATTTTGTCAATAGGTCTTTAGCTTGTGATCTGCTTTCACAGATAATAAAAATATCATCAGCATATCTTAGATATAATTCCGTTTGTTGTATGTGATGTTGCAAAATACTGGCCTCTTGGCCTCACAAGAATAAATCAGCAAAAAGTGGTCGCAAGGGGCTTTCCATCGCCACACGTCGTCAACATGACACAATAGACGCCTTTCGAAAAGGGAATTGGAAATTTTTAGTACACATGAGTGACGATTTCCTCAGTTCCGATGTTGAGATGTTTCTTTGGTAGACTACTGCAATTTAGCCCAGATCAATACATTATTATAATTGTCAATAGCAGTCTTTGTTTCAAGGAAGTTGGATATGGTTTAACATTTAACAAACTTATTTATCAGTTCCATAGTTAAGCATTTAACCTTATTACGTTTTTCAAAACTTTACTAATATGTATGTTTTCTATAGTTTGGTTTGTGAGTATTAAATTTGTTTTTACGAGTTGATCACGGATTGATATCAGTTAGAGAACCATTTAATCGGGTCCCAGTGGCTGAATGGTATACGAGCCAGCTAGCCTTGTAACCGGAAGGTCCTGAGTTCGAAACGTGGTGGTCGATGCGTACTGCCGATGATTCCCAAACTAGGATGAAACAGCTGTCTGGCAGTACTCCTTGTAACTGGTTTTCAATGGTTTCCTAACTGATATCAATCCAGTTTACTTGCTCTTGTGGAGCTAAGTACATCGGCGGTACCATGCGCCAACTTGAAAAACGTGCTCGTGAGCACTATCCAGCCTGGCTAGTAAAAGGAGAAGGAAAACGTGTATGTAGTTCAGTGACAAAACATCTGGTGAATTCAGGATATTTAGCTCCTTTCGAAAAATCCTTCAAAATAATATACAGGATTCGACCAAATCTATCATAGGAAGTAAAATTAGGACATCTGGGCATAACCAAAGCACTAGCTATCCAAAAACAGAAACCCACACTATGTATCCGAAAGAAATATGTCCAAACCTTGTCTCTGCCATGGCCATCATAAACAGGTAGGTCTTTTAATAGTGACTATCCCATTGCCTTTCTTGTGAAAGCTTCATGTTTATTCATGTTAATTTTAAGTTTTTTCAATCCCCATTTACACTACCACATTTTCATATCCGAACTTCCTGTCTATTTTGCCATTTTATTATTTCCACATATTTAATCTCTAATTGCATAAACAACTATTTGTCACATTAGTTATGATCCCACTAGATTTTTTACCCAAACATTCTGTCTATTTTTGCTATTTCTACATTTCTAACCCCTAATTGCACAACATATCAATCTTCTCAGTAATTATGATGCTGCTTTGTTTGAGTTTCATCCGTCCCCCTGTTTATTATGGCATTTTAATTCCTAATTGTAATTTTATTAATTTGACCCTTAACCGGAAATTATTCTGGAAACTTTTCACCTATTTATTATTAATACACGAATGTAAAGCTTAGTTGATGATTTCGTGGAAAGGACACTTTTCTTCGCTGCGACCGTCTTTTTAATAATTCCTATGATCCACTGTGTATATTCCATGATATCAATCCCTGATTGATTCGTAAAAACAAATTTAATCCTTACAAACCGACTGTAGAAAATTAATGTGATGCTGGCTAGTGACTTGCTACAGGACGGAGTTTCCTGGATTTCTAGTGAGAAGTCGTGACCAGTGAGGTCCAACCAGTCAAGTGTCAGGATGGATTTCTCACCGATGACATTGGTTGTTAGTCGCGCTAAATCATGAATTTCTAGAAGTTAGAATTCATGTGTTAGCAATTGAATCGGATCCCAGTGACTGAATGGTATACAAGCCAGCTTGCCTTGTAACCGGAAGCTCCTGTGTTCGAACCATGTCGGCGGGAACGTACTGCCAATGATTCCCAAACTAGGATGAAGTAGCTGTCTGTCAGTACTCCCTGTTGTCTTTCAATGGTTCTCTAATTGATCTCAATCCGTGATCAACTCGTGATAGGTATGTTTCATATTAGATGGGTTAGTTTGATATAAAACACAGTACTGATGACTGGATAACGTTACAAGCACGATTAATTGGTTATAGTCATATTACTGTTTGCAAACGATTTCTTAGCTTGCTTTATGTAGCTTTACCTCCTTCTGTTTCTTATTGCAGTCTTTCATTTTTCTGGTATTAACAATGATTTCTAATAGTTTATAAGTAATATATATTATGCAGCATTTCTGCTTCTTTGTCTTGATACTGTTTGCAGTTTCAAATAGACCATATATATAATGATATGGGTACTTCAGGTATCCAGTGAAACTCAAGATGATATATTTTCACATAAGACAACTTGCTCTGCAAATAATCAATTGCATAGGGGGCATCAGTGTGTCCAACATTTCAAGTACGCCTTGCTGTAGATTGTCAGAATGCACGAAACCTAAATCCAGGGTTTCCTGCCAATTGCTTCCAACTATCTGGCATCAATTCAGAATGCTTTGCAATGGAGGAGTTACCTGATTTGGTGATCACATGGGTAACGTGATGGAACACAGAATTCAATCTGCATCAGAAGCAAGGAGTAGATGTGTGATAATGACTACTCATAAGTAACGAACCGATTTAGAAGATTTATCAGTCAGAAGAATATGGCAAGAAATCAAAGTATCCAAGTATACAGTCCTATAAGAGATCAATGGCGAGCGCGAATAGCTCAGTGGTAACGTTTCTGACTACAGCACTCATTGGATGACGTGGGTTCCAATCTCAGAAGGGACATCAGATCCTTCAAGGTGGCTGCGAATACACTTTGCCCTGACTGCTGAGTGTCGACTAGCACGAAGCCTAGGTGAGGCAAGACTTCCTGTGGCAGATTGCCTCGAACCAACCATCTACTATCATCAAATCAACATGCACCGTGATGGCAAGCTACCTAGAATGGTGGCCACATTGCAGACTTGACTGATAGAATTCAGTCTGCACCGAAGAAAGGACTAGACACATCATACTAGTTACTAATGTTCAATCAAAATGGCGAAAAGTCACTTAAATATTCTCATTAAGACAACTTTAGAACAGAATTTAAGCAAGCAAAGACGTGTTTTCGGTACACTGTCATCAGACTTTCCAATTACATAATAAAATTTCAGTCACAGACATTTCAAACAACGCGAGTCAATAGGATTAAATTTACTCAAGGAGAATCTAAGTAGTATGATAATAATAAGAAGAAGAAATCGTGACACCAAGACTAAAATATGCATCTATAACACAGTGTGATATTGATAACGAAGTTAGCAATACAGATAAAAACAGTATTTACAGTTATCCGGCGTCATCAGGAGGGGTCATGCGAAGGAGGTGAATTGAACAGAAGTTATGTGCATACAAAACTTGCGCTGAACATATTTTTTCTGTGGCGACTGCTCAGCTGTACTTTGTAATCGAAGGTGTAAAACTTTACCTTGTATGGAGAATTGTATAGGCAGAAGTTTTCTCACTCTTGTGATTCGTATCTACAAGATGTACTAATATTGAACCTCTGATTGAGTTTAAGAATACATCACCTAACCATGCCGGAGATTGCTTGAGAAAGTGGTGGTGAACTTTCTGAGTCTTCCTACCCATCTACCTGTCTCCATAAGAACAGTTAAACTCATAAATACACAATGAGGTGGACAGACTCCATAGCTTTTCCTTCCTTACATGTACTGGAATTATACAACGAGTGGTGATTTTTAAAAATAGTGTTGCGGTGAAAAGTATTTTAACTAGTCAAATGTTGGTTTGCAGGGATGGACTGACATCAGTTAGAAAAAGATTGGAAAACCTGCAGGGAATACTGGATAAGCCACAGCTTCTTCAGCAGATTTATTCGGATTTTTATTAATCACCAAAACATATAGTCAAAAATTTTTACATACATTAAGGTCAGTTTATCTGAAGGTCATTTGTCTATGGACATTTTTACCAATAGAAAATATGCAAGCAGTCATCACATATTTTTGTAATGACTAATGTCAAGTTGTTGTTGTGTTCACTCTTTTTTCTAGAAAAAAGATCGGCTATAGCAATGCATGCTATAGAAAGCGGACATAAGATTGATTTCGACAATGTCGAAATTCTTGGAAGAGGATTTCATTCACATAAAGAAAGAATGACTTCTGAAGCCTTGCACATCTTAACCACATCGAATGCAGTGAATAGGAAGGATGGGATAGACTTATCACCTATATGGCAAACTCTTATGAAGCAAGACAAATGAGAAAATCAATCAGCACTCTATGAGCCTCCATGACCTTTTTAAAACATGTAGGATCATGTTTATCATATATGAATTCACGTATTTTCCATATTAAAAGTCAATCTGAACGAAGAATATTCTTTTCAATAATTTCTCTTCAGGTTCTTACAATTATAAAATATAATATTTGTTGTCGTTACAATAAGGCCAGTTATGCGGCAGATACATTTTTAACGTAGAATAACAGATTAGTTATGGGGTGTCAAAATAAATAGTCGTATTTGTGTGACAAACGTGCTAGGCTGAATTCGATTACAAAATAATGTAAAACGGGAGACAATGGTGATTAATCATAATAGATTTGTAGAGTGAGGGTAGGAAAATTGACAAGTCAGTTCAAGGTTATAAAAGGTGTCAGGTGAATGGCTAGTACAAAGTGGTCTGTGTTAAACAGGAGATAGTAAGACTGCATTGGGAGGTTCATAATGAGATAACGAATATGTGAAATGAAACAGGTGGAGGCATATATTGAGAAAAGAGATTATATCGCTAATAATAAGTCCGGATAGTATAAACGAAAAAAAAAAATTCGATAGTATTGAGAGAATGTTTGCATGAAGGGCATAAATTATGACGAATAATGATAATATTAATAATAATAATAATTGTAATAATTGTAATAATAAGCAAAGGAAAAAAAAAAGCCAAGAGGGTTAAGGGGAAGGAGCACTCTTGGTGAGAAGAAGAATCATCAATCCAAGTTTGGCCACGGTAGGAACAGCGTCTGGACGTGTTCTTTTTGGATAGAAAGTTCCGGTTAAGTCGATCTTATTGCAACAGCTTCAGCTATGTGTAGAAGACGTAAGCGAACTGTACGTGATAACGACTTCGGAATTCGGTATATAACCCATATTATTTTCCATATGACAAATAACATACATACACACACACACTCATACAAAACTAATCTATACAAATGAACTATACAAGAGTGAACACAACAACAACTTGACATTAGTCATTACAAATATAGGTGATGATTGCTTACATATTTCCTATTGGTAAAAATGTCCATAGACAAATGACCTTCAAATAAACTGACTTTAATGTATGTAAAATTTTTGACTATATGTTTTGGTGATTAATAAAAATCCGAATAAATCTGCTGAAGAAGCTGTGGCTTACACAGCGAAACGTTCAGAAAAATCTTGTTTTGATTTTCTTAACACGCTGGGATTAATTTAAATAATTTATAATGAATCAATCTGACTCGGCGCTCAAATTATTCCAGGAAGTTCGTAACACCTACGGCCTGGAAACCTATAATACTGGATAGTTGTTTTGTCAGCCTAGTTTGAGAATCTTCATCAGTACGCACTTACTGCCATCGTTCGTACCCAGGACCTTCTAGTTACAAGGCGAGCTCGTAGACCATTAAGCCATTAGAACCCAATCCAATGGTCCATGAATTCAAACACCCACCGATTCACGCACGATAAGGCATGACCACTGGCAAATGTCATCCATTGCTGACGAGTATTTGTCTTCACACCCAACCTGCTGTAACCCACTGGTCATGACTTCCCACCAAAACCCAGGTAACTACCTACCTGAATAAGGCCAGTCATGAGTGAGCATCAGATTGATATTCAAGTGCTGGTTTGCAAGAATTTGACTGGTTTCAAGATTTCGTCATGAACTAACATCGGTCAGAGAACCATTTTTCAGAGTTTTGATGCTAGTAATTCAGTAGCTGAGTTTCCTTTGAATGGTAAATTCATACACACATCTTTCTTTTGCACAATTTGCAGGCACTCCTTCCCTTCAGCTTTCACCGTGGGGACTTCAAAATATTTCAGCAGAATCAAACGAACTGAAATGGCCAACCCTCTATTTGCTTTTCCCGAAATATCCCCGCCTAATACTGTCATCTCAGCTTCTTGTTAGCCAGACAACATTACACACTGAGATATCTTATAACACTGGTTGTTTTGCTTTATTAGTGTTCTGTTACTGCTAGAAGCTAAATTCAATCGCATATTCAATCAGTATATGACTAGGATAAGTGATCTCTGAATTTTCCCTAGGCTCATTCTTTTCGTAAACTAAATGGTCTTGCTTAGAAGCATGTGAACCAACATGCATATAAGTGACATGACATCGTTTATTGTGATTGGATGTGTCAAAATTGCCACTGAATATATATGTCACATTTGTGTTCACATGAATCTAAATAACCATTATTCATGTCTTGTGGTCAATAAATATCAAATGAGGTATGTTTTTATAGAACTGGCATAGGTTAATTCAAGCTGAAAAGTTCACCTTAAATAGTTAAGTCTTCATGGAAAAGTCGACATGACAGAAATCAATTTCCTTGCTTTCTGTTAAAATGTTGTCAGTTGCTTAGTTTAACTTCAATTTATTATTGCTGTAACGGAATGTTATTGATTTTTTGGTTCTCTTCTATTACGGCTACAATCTGCCTCAAGACACAACAGTAATAGCCAAATAATTACCTAGAAATATTCCACCACACTAAGACAGATAACGAAGTCATGTTTAACTGCAATAACCACGACAGTAACAACTATTATCATTCATGAAACTGGGTATATATATATATATCGTTTCTACATACCCAGAACTTTCAACTGTAAGTAGATAATCAATATCTGATTGACTGCGTGGGCTTGAAGACCCTCCAATCAGGTTATTAAGTCATCGCAAGCATCAGGCATAACCTCACAGATAACAAAGATATTTAATCCGTCTTGTTACCTCCTCTTTTTAATAAGTTCAAAGTTTAGAATCCACTTGAATATACTTTGCAAGTCTGCGTAACCTCTTCAATCTTCGTAATACCAGCAACTATGGTTCACTGGGTTTATCCTCATTTGTTTCTCTGTACATGATGTCCATGGGTAAATTCTTCTGAAACCGGTTGCTGGTATTGTCAAAGCCTTTTCGTTTCCTGATGTAGTTTATAGTTCTTGACCTCATCAGTCGTATGACGTTCACATTCTATGTCACTGTGCCTGTTTTCTCCTGGATTACTCCTGTAGTCGATTTGGGTATGGTAGTTCAGAAATCACAAACCCACACAGATTCACCGACGGAAAAATGTATGAGTTTTTCCCCATGACTTTTATCGCACTGCTTTTAAATTTTCGCATTTCTAGAGTTATCCTCTTTAAGTCTTGGCCGTACTTCAACCAGCAAAAAGCAAATTTTAAGTCAGAATATATGTTCAGCTGGTGAGATTCGGTTGGTAGTTGATGGATTCAGCATTGATCGATATTTCAAAAAGAACGTTTGATATACTTGTTATAACGTTCCTCACTCCATTTTCTCTCAGAATTGTTCGTTTGAGTAAATCAGCAAAACGTCCTACCTGACCATTGAACTATTGATGACTCAATGGATGTTGGACATGCTGAAGGCTATTTTCGTAGCACTACTTCTGGAACTTACTTGATGCAAACCGCGTTCCATAATCAGTTACAACCATATCAAACAATCTACAACGGTAGAATACTTTTCTGAGTTTTCGGATTTTGGCTTTCGCTGAAACATTCTCCATCACAAAACCTTCTGAAAACTTTGAAAATGCGTCATTTATAACCAGGAACTGTTCTTGTCAAAATCAGTATGAACTCTCAACCGTGCACGTTCTGGGATAGACCATGACTGTAGTTCTGCTTTCCCTAGTTGCTTAACACCTTCAAGACGCCTGCTACAACTCTGGACTATGTGTTCCAATTCACTATCTAAAAATTGGTTAATACACATGGCCTGGAATAAATGCCTTCATTTCACTTATCTCATTCGGATTAAGATATTTAGTTCGTCCTAACAAGAATGAACTTTGTGACAGGAAATGATTACAGACAATAACTAACACCTGTGAAAGGAGAAACAGAACTTGAGTAATATTCATTTTCAAGAGAAACAGAAGAGATTTTAAGCCAGTGCAGAGATGAAGTCATTTCTTGTGGATAAAAACGTCATAAAGGATATGACAAGATATTTTAGCACAAAACTATGTACTACTGATTAATTGAGATGAGTAGTTGCATATAGTTCACATCAACTATAACTTCGTTTGGTGAAATCTCACCACCATAAAGATTGCAGATTGTGAATTTGACTTTAGGTAAATTGGGTTATAATGAAAAGAGAAGTAATTAGAGTAGAGTGAAATGTCTTAAGGTGATGAAAGGAACCAGTCAACGACGACAACAAGCACCAATCACTATCAACTGGAGAAATTTGAAGGAAATCGCTTCCTCCACTTATCTAGGGAGCATTGTTTCAATTACAGGTGGTGTCATAGATGATCACGTGCGAAACAGAATCGGAAAGGGAAGGTACGCTCACATCACCTTGAAGTCAGTGTGGAAATCTTCTGCACTCCGCGGGGTGTAAACAACAAAATTTGGATTTTCAGCACCAATGTTTAGTCAGTCGCTTCTTCGATATGGGTCAGAAATTTGGCCAGGGACTCATGAAAAGCATTTGCAACAGGCCTCTGAAGACTTTCATCAATAGCTGCCTACTTCGCTGGTTCCTTGCTGAAGATCAGATGGCCAGCCCAACAGAATTAGCAGTAGAGAACTCTATGATGAACGAACCGATCAAGAACCTATTGCTCAACAAATGCCACGGAGTTAATGGAGATGGATTGGATACACTCTGAGGATAACTTTGGATGACATCACGCACCCGACCATCGTCCAAATGGAACTCGAATGGCAAATGACGTATTGAGGGTGGGTCTGATGGTGACATGGAGGCCATCATGTGAGGAGAAGGTAAAAGCTTAAGGGAAGTGATGCGGTCACCTGAAGGGGACTGTGGAGAACAGTGTGAAATGGAGATGTTCCGTTTGAAGCTGTGTATTCCAGTCGGAACACAGAAGAATTAAAATAACAATAATTGTTGAGCCAAGTGAAAAAGTTATCTAAAAGAGTATTCTTTGCTCAGTCATCTTTTTCTTCTAAATATTAAGTCTTCAATCACTTCATTTATGAGAACTTGGTTGAATTCAAAGCACACCTCGTGACAAATAGACAGCACTTAGAGAACCAATGAAAAACAGCAGGCACTTGACAACTGCTGAGTCGTTCCAGCTCCTATGTAGTCTTTATTCAACAAAAGTATCCAAGGGACTGGCTCAGAGATCATCGGACCATCAATCACCAAAGCACAGAAAAAGATAAACTCATATCATTACTATTAGTTATTCCAAACTATTATTTCATAACGAAGGTATTCGTCTTTCACAATATTTTTTCTCATTCCCTAAGTCCTGAGAAGAATATAAGGCTTCATACTTTGAAATTTCAGCGTTTTCGCAGCCCTTCTAATCCCTTGAAACCTTTATGTACTCCGTTATTCTTTCACCCCTATATTTTCATGTTTTTCAAAATAATTCTAGCACTACATATGTAGCATGACCTTGTATACAGGCATGTAAAATGTCCAGCTGAAGAGTTCTCAAAATAACCTCTATTTATTTACTGCAACCTAATGTACGTACTTTTTAAGCCGAAGGGATGTGAGTAAAGGAATCACTGATGACCATGAAATGTTGATTATCTCTTTTGTTTTAGTTAAGGACTTTTCAGTGGTATTCACCTCAGACCCCCTAGTGGTTTAGCTTGAGAGGTGAACTCACTGAATTATTCAGACATTGGGACGTAATCCATAGGCCGAGAAACTCCAACTTCTGTCAATCCACAGTATATACTACCGCCTCTAGCTAATATCGCAGGTTCAGTCCTCAGTTGGATCCTGTGTGTATATGTTGCTGAACAGTCCCAAAACGAGACGGTACAAATAACCAGTTTTTATCCCACCTCGTTGGGAATATTCTGCTTGATTCTCAGGTACTGCCTACAGTTGGATTTTGTTTAACAGATTTTTTTCTACAGTGCTTATTTTGCACTTAGAACGTTCACTTGACTGTAAAGCGACACGACTGAGGAAAATTTGGGTTTTTAATTTTATTATTGATGTTGAATAGAACCACACATTGATCCCAACCAATAATAACCGTCTTTATTGCCTTCTCTGCAGCGTTTTTTTGACTGTATGTGTCTGCAGGAAGTTTTGAACAGCTATACAGTAGCACGTAGACGTGTTTTTCCGGGCTTCAGACCACTATGAGTCAATTTCAGGCCTTACAAAATCACTCTCATCAAAACATTTGACCTGCTTGACATCATAAATGGCATTTGAGAAATCGGGAATAAACGCACGAAGCTATATACTGCTTGCTGATAGATATAAGTGTTCGGAAACTATTCACATCAACCAGTAGCGATCACTAGCCAGATCAGAGTAGTTTAAATAATCACTGGGTGGTGATTTCTCCTGTTTGATATTGAGCTCATCATAGTTCCAGTATCTTACGCATTTGATCAATCTGTTCTAATTGTAACACATCTTTACTGATTTTGCATAGAAAATTGAATTTCTATAAAGTATTTTGTATGGATTACAGTATCTACTATGCTAATGCATCCTTCAATCAACCCCACTAATAGTAATTTGTTATCGGTTTCATCATGGGTTGAAATTAGTGAAAGAACCATTGGGAAGCCTGAGAGTACTGGATGGCTATTTCGTCCCAGTTTGGGACTCATCGGGAGTGCGCATTCACCGCCGTGGATCAAACCAAGGACCTTCTGAGTACAAGGCAAGCTCGTAGACCATCCAGACACCGAGACCAGATCCAATGACCCCACCGCTGTGATCTCGCCCTGTTAGCGGAAGGTTCCAGGTTAGAACACTGGCAATGGATGTGTACCACTGAAGAGCCTCAAACGAGGATGAAACAGGCGTCCACTATTCCATGCTGGCTTTGTAATGGTTCTCTAACTGTTGTTGACTCATGATCGAACCTGCAAACTAACAGTTAATAGTAGCGGTTTCTCGAGATATCAAGAAAGAGAAAAAAAATAACACTTAAGCACAAATTATAAACAGTTTATTCAAATAAAATAATTTATTAGAAAATTCCACACACACACACAAATAGATTGATGAAATCACAGGCCGATATTGCCCTCCAACGTCAATTATGCTTTTCTTTTTAGATCCCTTCTGTGCTTGTTAACCCTTCTTTACAGGTGATTCCTTACAATCTCTGAAAAGTATTAAGAAAATTCGGGGGAATGAATATAGGTGAGATGTGTATCACATGTGTAAAGTGATTCACTACAACTGGTTATCATAAAACAAAGGCATATATGATATCTTATCAAACAACATATGTGTCATTTTATATATAATGTAAACAAAGACTATGTATATACTTTCGTGCACTTACTCAGTCATTGTTCGAAAACCTTTTTTATCTGCTGCCTCTTTTGCATTTGGTCTAGATAAATCTAGCTTTGTTAAACAAAAGTGATCTTTATGAGTAAGCATCAATTTTTCATCAAGAGAGAATTTCTCTGTTACATCTGAGAGAATCATTTCACCTAAATGAGAGAAACAGAGACAAAAAGACGAAGAGCAGTATAAGAGAAAAGTAGGAGTTAACTGAATTCCACATGAATTCTATTAATGTGCGTTATGCATGTGAAGGTTGTAGCGTTGTATATGTAGGCTTAGTAATCCGTTTACATTCTCCTAAGTAAAGAAAATAATATACACTACCAAATACTAGGTAATTATTGATTGCAAGGTCAGTTATATGGGTCAAACTAGTAGGTCAAAGTGAATTAGATTACTGGGTTATGAGAATTCACCTCTTAAATGTGGAATATCAAAGTGGCTATAAGGCGGAAATTCTCTGGAAACGCCTTACAGAATCTCTTAGGAAAACATACCTCTCCCAAAAAACTACTCAGCCAGGCTGTTGCATTAGCACACAAATCAACACATATACATCAGTTCACCTGATCTTGTAGAGCTGAGTACATTCATCAAGTGTACCGAGGGTCCACTTGTAGGAAACCCTCCGGATCACCATTCGGAATGGTTGCCTAGTAAACGGAGAATGTAAGTATGTATACAGTCGCGTAACAGAACATCTCATGGACTCGAGATACTCGGGCTTACTTCAAAAATCCTTCAAAATCCTATACAATATCCAATCAAACACCTCAAGTGAGAGTCAATCTAAGAGATATGAACATAGCTGAAGAACTAGCAGTCCGATAAGTCGAGCCAACGCCAAGTATTCAGAAGAAGTATATCCAACTTTTGTCTTTACTACTGTCAGCTTAAACAGTCAAGCAGATCAGTAAATATTATCCGGCTGTTTTCTATCCAAACGTTTTCTTTATTTTCGTTAATGTTGCTGTTTTAATCCCCACTTATACTGTTGTTATTCCTTCATAATTTCACCTTTGACCGGAAATAGTACTGGAACTTTCTTTCCTATTTCCTGTATACACACAAACGCATGCACCAAAGAAAGGAATAGACACGTCACACTAGTTAGTGACTAGTGTCTAATCAAAAATACCCAATACAGTCCTACAGGAGTTCAGTCGCGTGCTCAAATAGCTCAGAGGCAACGTCTCTGACTGAAGGGTTCACTGGGTGACGCGGGTTACAATCTCAGAAGGGACATAATTTCCTTCAAGGCGGTTCCAGATAAACCTTGACCTGACTGGTGAGTAGCAGCTAGCACGAAACGTAGGTGAAGCAAGACTTCCTGTGGTCGATTGCCTACAACCATCTCATACCAACGTTCAGTTTAGTGAATGACTCCATCGAAAATAAGATATTCCTCGCATCAATCGTCATTTTATTAATTTCTAATGAACTCATGTTTTTTTTAATTCCATCACTTTCCGAGTGGAACATAGGGCTTCAAGCTAGAGGCTTGAAGTTTCTGTAGCAGTGTTTATTTTTACAGGATGGGGTTGCTAGCCTCATGCCCAACCTTTCCTCTTCACCAACTTTTTTATTACTGGCTTACCGAGGTAAGGGAGTGAGTCGGCCGGGGATCGAACCCCGGGCCATGTGCAGGGTCGGCGAGTGTCCTAACCGCTAGGCCACCGACGCACACATGGACGCATGTGTATATTCTTGGATTTAGCTACAGCTGAAATGATTGATCTTGCTAAGTCATATGGTCTAGAAACAAGCTCAGCTACCGGAATGTATTCACTTGAATGTGATCACACATTAGAGTATTAATAAGTAGTATAGTCAGGTGGAAAGAGTGATTAATCACCAGACCTTCATTCGTCGAATCAATGCCAAACATATGCAGTCAAAGTAACGCAAAGCCTATTCCTGATATATGGAAAGTCTCAATGAATAACAAAGGAAGTCAAATATATATATGAAGTAAATTATGAAACCGCGTGAATATATAGATATGATTATGAGTAATAAATTCTGCTCAAAATGTCATCCACCCACTGATACTGTATCACTGTGAGTTTTATTAAACAAACTCATCTAATATGGAATATCGCAGTGTACAAATCCTACACCAACTTTATACTAACCATACCTTCTTCTTGAATTAATTCAGTGGATGGTGACTAGCAGCGTAATCCACCAGGATGCGCATTTCATCCTATTTGGCACTCATCATCTGGATGTATCTGTATTCCCTAGTGAGTGATAGTGTTCCCACTGGAGCTCGAACCCAGTACCCATAGTTTTAAACGCCAGAGTTTTATCCATTAGACCGCTTGGGCCAAGGAAACTACCTCTTCGATCCAATCAATAAAGTCCCCTGAAATTCTGGCAAGAAGTTGTGACCAGTGGGGTACATCAGCAGGTTGGAATTGATAACAAATACTCACCACAGATGACACTGGCCGCCGCCTGTCACTCTAAAATCGCCAATTGGTAGAAGTTGTAATGCATGAGTTAGTCAATGAATCGGGTCTCAGTAAATGAGTGGTCTGAGAGCTTAACTTATAGCCCAAAATTCCTGGGTTCGAACCCCAAACTTGGACAAAATAGCTGTTCATTACTCCCTACCATTTTTCAGTGGTTCTCTAACTAATATCAATCCGTGGTTAAACTATAAATAAATTAAATCCCTACAAACAAATTCTTGAAAGTAAGTTATACTGCTGTGGAGATATGGTTGATCGGCTTTACTACTTGCCTTTCAGCCAATGGATCCAAGGTTTGAATTGCACGCAACTCATTTCCACCTGGATGGCTGGGTATTCCTACCGGTCTGGCATGCTGTTAGACTGACACCCCAACGACTCTTCAATCTTCAGATTTTCTAAGTCTCCATATTTACAGAAATGAAAAAAATACACATTACACGACATCATCAATACATTGTACAAGCATTCAATTACTTGGTTTCTACTCACCTTTGGAAGTGATCACAAATGGAAGTTTAATGACATCAATCTGCTTAGCGCTTGACAGTTCATTTGATACAACGACCAAGAGGAAAATTAATGATTTCAGCATGTTATAGGTTTCTTCGTCTCTATATAGAAAAATCACAGATCAGGTAATAAAAATATAGACATTTAAGGCAAGATTTATAATACCACAATAAGCAATATGGAGTGTATATCTCACCTAAGCGTGTTTAAGAATTACTTTTTTTAATCATGTGCCCTTGCTATTTATATGAAATTACTTTTGCAATATCGAATCTGCTATTGACAACTTACCTGTCAGTCAATGTCAATGTGTATTCCTGCTTGATAAGGTCAAACTTGTCAATATCAGCATTGAAATGCCTTCAAAATGGTGACTTTTCAGTGGATTCAACTGAGATTTTACAGTGTATGAAATTAACTTGTTAACACCTTTAAAGCATTTCTTTGGAAACGAAATATAATTAATATGTATGGTGTTATAACAAAATTCTCAGTTTTTCTGCCTTCTAAGAACACCAAATCAACACTGGTCATTTTTCATATTAACAAATGCCTGCTTCAAAGTAACCTACAAAAAGGGAAGAATAACCTACCAAAGATAATACACTTTCGTCTTTACAGTGTATTGCTGAAGCCTTAGCCATTCAGTTAGAATAATTGAGACTGTGTATACAGAGAAGGCCTATTCAACTTCTTCCACACCAGTTCAACTCCTTTTACCCACTGACTAACACATTAACAACTATGTGTCGACTAATCACTTTTGATACTACACTCTTTTATGGAAAAGATGATATATAAATGAGACTGTACAACTAGATAGGAAAGTGAATTCACCGAAAAAAATCTCTTCACTGAACTACTCGTCCAGTTTTCTATATTTAGCCTCCTTTTTTCATTCCCTGAGTTCCCAGCGTTTCAAGCTTTTGAAGTTGTGTTAGTGGCAGTGCTGATTTTTCGGCATAGACTGGCTAACTGGAACCCAGTCTTCCCTCTCCATCAGACCTTCTGCTGGCTAGATAAATTTGAGGAGCGTATCAGGTGGCTAGTCCAGCCCAAAGCTCCTGTGCAAGTGGCGAAAACTCCACCATTGAACTTTCAGTACATTTTAGCCTCCTGGACTAACTACATTCTCAGTTATGTTATATGTGCATCTTCAAGCATTAATGCATTTGATATAAACTTCGAATTTGAGCACTGTGCTTGGGCGGGATTTCATAATGGACTAATTTTATTTGGTAAAACACAGTATATTACAGCAACTGATGCATATACTGATGATGTTTTGAGCACAGTTCATTTCCCATAATCCTATCAAGGTGATAATCTGATTAACTCTGCTCGAAACATCATTGGTAAATAAATTTCACTGTAAATAAGGATTAAAATCCAATAATAAAGAGGAACACTGGATTAAAACACAAGAAAATAAAAGATAAGAAAGGTAAAAGGATAATCACCAGTGAGAGAAATGACTTTATATTATGGCCATGGTGAGGACATATCTTGGATCTACTTCTTCTGAATACTTAGATTTTGCTTGAGTTATCGGATTGCTAATTCTTTTATCTCTGTCGAGATACCTTGGATTGACTCTCATTTGAGGTATTTGACCAAAAATTGTATAAGACTTTGAAGGATAATTTCAAATAAGCTCGAGTATCTTGAGTCTAACAGATGTTCTGTTACGCAACTGCACACACACTTACTTTCTCCGTCTGGACAGTGTTCTGAAACGCGTTTTTGATGAGTGGTTGTATACTATGACCGATGAATGTACTGAGCTCTACTTGAGCAGGTGAACTGATGTATGTGTGTGGATATGTGAGCCAATGTGACAGCTTGCGCTTCACGTAGCTTATTGAATAGGCTTGCGGCGAATTATCTGTTTTACTGTATGTTTTACCACAAATACACGAATGTACAGTCTCTTAGTTGATGACTTCGTCAAAAAGAAAATTTTCTTCACTTCAACTGTTTTTTTTTGTTTTTTTTAATATTTCTTATGTTCTGATGTGCATATTGAGGACTTTTACTATTTTGGAGTTATTTTTTTCATTTTTATGTGTGGTAAAATGTGATAAGCAATAATTATTTTAGGCCTAATGTACTCGGTAGGCAGTGAACACCAACTGATGGGTTTGAGACGTTGTAGAGGCTGACATGATTGTGACAGTATTTTATGCATGCTGAACTATCTGTGATATCTGACACATATCACAGAGGGCGAGTTTCGCATATACTAGTTTACGCCGTCTCTGGCGTAGACGCGATATCCGACTATCGACCAAAGGGCGTGTGTACTGCTCAACAGTCCTCTCTGTCCTCCTTTATGGCTGTGAGACCTGGCCATTGAGAGCGGAAGACATGAAAAGATTAACTGTCTTCGATCATAGGTGTCTGCGTTCTATCTCCCTTGTGAAGTGGTATAATAAGGTGAGCAATATTGAGGTTAGGCCTCGAGTGCTAGGTAAGGCGAGGAAATCAGTAGACGAGACTCTGAAATTACATCGACTGAGATGGTTAGGACATGTGTTACGTATGACTAGTCATCGCCTTCCTCGAAGGGCAATGTTAGCTGATATAGGGCCAGGCTGGAAAAGAGCTGGCTAATGGTGGTCAGACGAAAACATGGTCTCATCAGTCAATGAAATCCACAACAGTTAGTCTAAGCCACTTAGGAAGGTGTAGACTTCCTGGTTGGGGTCCTCGGGACGGAAAAAACTGATGGTTGAAGGGGTTGAACGAACTTTTCTGCATACAGAGGTCCATCTTTTCTGTTTCGATAGTCAAAGCTTCAGCAATACAGATGAGTCGGATATGTAGTGATTTGTGTAAATTACTGTTTGCCTTGTAGATGACTTTAAAGGCGGAGGATGTAGAGGTAGGGTGATCATTATCGACCAGATGTTCAATGATCGCGCTTCTTATTGCTCCACTTTCACCTCTTCGTAACCATGCAGGATAGTCTTCTTGCACCCTCTTAGAAAGAACTCGAGTTGAACGACCAATATACATAGCTCCACACGAGCAGGTTAATTGATAAACACACACAGATATGGTCAACTGTATGATCTTGTCCTTCAAGTTATTGAAAAGCAATGGCCAACTGGAAAACGCTATTCTCAAATATGTAGCAGTGCGTATTCTATTCAGGGACTGTGATATCTTTCTTTTCATGATTTCGGAAGCTAAGTCCCTTTTGAATTCCAAGTTCATGTACAGTATTTTCTTGGGTACGGATGGTGAGTCACATTTCATAGGATTTTAATGTATATTCTTGTTTAATAAACGTGGTGGAGAACTATATTCAATTAGGATTTTTCTCAAGAGATTTAACCCATCGTCCACAGTATCAGGGCTACATATGCGCCGAATGCGAGTGGTGAGCAACCGGATCAGGATTCTTTTTCGACCAACGGGTACCCAGCCGTAGACATTTGTCGCCGATTTGTGCATATATATTCATCAAAATTGTCGATAATTATCATTACCTCATTGATTATTGCTCACAATGCTTTACCTTTCTCAGTGTGTGTTATCACATCACGCATCAAGTGGTTTCAGTCATAATCAACCAGTTATGTGCGTTGTATGTCGCTTAAAACATTAGTGTAGTGCTAACGCACACACACACGCAAACAAAATCTGTTGACGTGTGTAGTTATGAGTTAGTTCTTTCAAATCAAAAGTATCACTCCAAGTGCGAAGGTTTCACATCGAACTACAAGGACGAAGTCACCCAACAAACAGAAATCGGGAACAATGAGAATAGATGAAGCATAGAAAAAAAGAATACATGGATTATGAAAACTGAAACAAAATAGAACGATGTACGATATACTACTCAGTGAGAAATACGGGTACATTGACAACCATTCATGTTGAAATGTGGTCGCTGCTATTCACAGATACAACCTTAATCAACAATTTTAGCTACGCATACAACTTTTGTGATAAACAATCACATAGAATGATCTAGTTTTCTCCAGCTGCTTTCATATGTAAATGGCGTTAATTTTGATTTGTTAGCACTGAATAGAATAAAAGTTATCAAAATAGTGCACCTCGTCTACCTTATAAACATGATTCTCACCATAATATCCTTGCGTGAAGGTATCATCACAAGTCGAGGTGAGGAATATCCACCCCGGATACACCGATGATACAAGATTCGAATTTCTACCACTAATGTGAGATTAGTGCTTCCATTTGGTTCAGGCGATTGATATGCACGTCGCGTCAATTGATTCCAACAAGCTGCAGGCTATTATCAACGGCTGTGTCCCATGCCTCCATACTGAAGATCACATGGCCAACAAGGGTTAACAATAGGGGACAATGAGAGGTGAAATGTTATGAACCAGTTTGTTAAATTCGAGATCACTGAGGAACCTTTTGCAGTTCAAACAATAACTGCTAAGCATTCACGAATAATTCATCATAGACGTGTTTTTGGTTGTGGTAGGTCCTTGGGATGGTAGGAACCAATGAAGTCTGAAGACATTTGGTGATATGGCTCAAAGTGATCGTTTCCAGTGAGTAGCGCACATGTATTCACTCTTTGTGACTGGTCATACATACCCAATAAACCACCATTCTTATTCTTCCATATGACTATTCTTTCCCTCACTCACACTTCTGTTTATTATCTCACCCTCTGTTGAATCACTCCATGCTGTCTCTCTCTGCCCTTGCTTTGTGTGCTGAAGGCAGGGAGGGTGGGGACACAAACTTGTGCAAATGCCTACAGAGTAGTTCCATGTTGAAACTATTCATTCACTCATATACATTTAATGCGTCTTCCACGGCACTGAAATATACCTTGAGCCGAAATAAGAGAATGAATGAAACTATATTATGTAGATATCGTTAACTTACACCGTCTCTGGCGTAGGCGTGACATCCGGCTATCAACCAAGGGACGTGTGTACTGCTCAGCAGTTCGCTCCGTCCTTCTCTATGGCTCTGAAACATGGTCAATACGAGTTGAAGACATGAAAAGGTTGTCTGTTTTTGATCATAGATGTCTACGATCTCTTTCTCACGTTAGGTGGTATAATAAGGTAAGTAATGTTGACGTTAGGCGTAGAGTGTTGGGCAAAGAGGGAAAATCAATCGAAGAGGCTATAAAGCTACATAGATTGTGTTGGCTAGGTCACGTATTGCGCATGCCTAACCATCGTCTGCCCCACCCCGACGGGCATTACTAGCTGATATAGGTGCAGGTTGGAAAAGAGTAAGTGGTGGCCAAACAAAAACATGGCATCATCAATCCATGAAATCCGTGACAGTTAAACTGAGTCAGGTAGGGAGATGCAGACTTTCAGGTTGGGACCCTCGAGTCTCTAAGAATCAATGGTTGGAGACAATAGGTGACATGGCTCAAAATCGTTGTCAATGGCTTACGCAGATGTATTCAGTCTCTGTAATCTTTCATTTTCCTTTCTACCATTACTCATTCTGTTTCACTCTTATACTTGTCAAAACTCTATTGATTATCTTCACTCATCTTCTTGTCTACCTTTGTGTGCTATTTGGAACGTGGCAACTCGAACTGCTGCACTTTGGTGCCAATTTCTATGTTGAACGCAGCCAGCCAGGATATAGATATCAGGTAAATCAGTTTCCTACTCGTCTGTGGATGACTTCTGTGTTTCTATTTCTACTAATTTTAAATAGTTTCGCACCTGACCAGCCTCACACGCCACTTCAGCTGTGTAGATGTCATGCACATCCTCAGAGTCTGTGGTCCACTCAAACTAGTCCAACATGTTAGCTAAACACTTTCATCAAATAATATAAACGTTTAATCTCACTGGAAGATAACGTACGTTCATCAGAGTGCCATTCTAAATTTGTCAGTCTCATTGACTTTTTATATTGTAACCATTAGTCGGAGGTAGGGTGGTGTCGTAAGTTTGTGAGTAATTAAGCACACCAACTTCAATAAGGATGGTACGGTGAAACATATCAACCACACAACTGGTCACGTAAAGTTGGTCAGCTAGACAATCTATACTTTTGTCTCACATTTCCTAAACAACTGTGACTACACAGATCTCGTCAGACTACACTGGGAAACCTCAACACGCTATCACAACATACTTGTGTTGGCTAACAGATAAATCGCTGGCATTTCCGCCATAGTGTCGCGTGCTTTTGACTATCATAAACATCCTCGCACTCCTTCAGCCGATGAGCCGTTTATTTATTTTCCAAGTGGTTGCAGCCAACATTACACCTCACGAGTTGTCTAGTACTTACTAGGAAGTAAATGAAATCCACAAATCCATCACATAGTCGCACAACCCAGTCTAGTAACAGATCTTCACACTCCATAAATAGCCTGTGTAGAAGGCACAAACCTCTCAATCTGGATTGAATTCATGGTAGAGGCGTTTTACTGTCAATTCTGAAACATGCAGTCACACTTACACCTTTGATAAGAAGCATACGCAAGACATGTGATCCGATACATAATAGTGAATAACGTCACTCCTATGTAACAAACGGCCAAATTGACATACTATTCTTGGTGGCACAGCAACACTCAGAACAGAACAGCGTCAGTAGCCAACATTTCCACAAGTGCGTGTCACGACTGATTCACCAATCACACCGCTTCTTTCTTTCTATTTACTATGTGTACATAATGCAAATAATTCTATGATCTCCTTGTTGTTCTTTGCTTCACTGGCATTCAGCAATTGTGGATCATAATTACAAATTAGTAAGTATTATATTTCATCGTTGAAATCGTAGTAAATGATGTTCGAATATTTCCTATAAAAACAGTTGACCGTAGGGAATCTCAGATTATTTTCAATGCTTCCATTCACCTATGGGATTTCTCTGAGAATGTCTTAGATGACACAGTTTCAGACTAGTTAGTTACCACAACTGACGTAGAAGCACACTCTGCTATTCTGGCCTAGAGCTTGCTTCGAAAGTAGTCAACCATGTGCATCTGATATCGACAGCTGCTCACCAGAATCTGAAACACTTCACACGACCAATTCAAACAGCTCCAACTCGTACTCATATCAAGGAAATACTGTTGCATTCTTGACTTCAAGACTCTGCATATCCTGTCGACATGAAGAGACATGGACATCGAGATACATTGATCGTTGATTGTTTGAAACAGCTTATGTGGATGAGGATCCACTACAATCCACATCGTCACGACCAGAAAACATCTTGCAGTCGAAAAATCTGAACAAGACTCAGCCACCTGAAAAACTCTAGAATCTTCTGGTAATACATTAGATTGTCGCAGTAATTAAGCGCTTTTTTTCATTCACTGGTTGGTTTGGGCACTCGTCTTTAATTTTGTGCATTGAACCCATTGAATCTCTTGTGATTCTCATATTTCACAAGTACATTCACTATAAGCAGAAGTAGTTAGGGTTTTTTCCTTCACGTTCCTAGTGGAACAAAGGGCTTCAAGCTAATGGCTTGAAGTTTCTGTAGCAGTGTTTATTTTACAGGATGGGGTTGCTAGCTCCATGCCCAACCTTTTCTCTTCACCAGCATTATTTCTGGCTTAGCGAGTTAAAGGAGTGCGTTGGCCGGGGATCGAACACCGGACCATGTGCATGGTCGGCGAGCGTACTAACCGCTGTGCCACCGACGCACAAGAAGAAGTAGTAGACAGCTGAAATATTCGTATTGAATTCAAGGCAAAGTATCACAATGAATTGATGTTTTCACGCATATTGAAAAATTCACACAATCCACAAATCTACGCCTACAATCTTCAGCTTTTATTACTTTCAACAAGGGAAAATAAGTACTGCATTTTGCTGCATAGTGAGGCTAGAGCAGTGCACATGAGCCGGCTAACTGCACCCAGATTAGCATAAGCAGTCGCAGTTTTGAGTGCCGGTATGAGCGGAGTGTTAAGAAAGAATCTTCCTGATTTGTTTGATATGGTTTATTTCTTGACTGATTTCATGATATTCGTACATTATTTTAGTAACCTAGTTAGCCAGTCATTATTCATCACATAACCTATGACTTGCTTTGTTATTAATAATCATAATTTTAGGCTCTTTTATTTCTCTCTTATTCTGTATTCTATAGTGAACCCCTTCTTAAACATACTTAGATACCTAAATTACTAACATTGGCTTACTTTTGTACTTTACTGTATTTCTGCTTTGGTGTATCCACTGGTTCCGACTATATTAGCACTATGAGTATTACAAAATTGTCCTGTCATTAACCATCATGTAATTATTAGTTTTGTGGTTGTTTTTTCTTATTTTCTATACTTTTCGGCAATATTAAACTGACAATCATTGGTTGTGAACGACATTGTCACCACCTTAAAAATTGTGTATTATGCAGGTTTACTCACACTACTACTACAAACACCGCATTAGACCTGATAAAAAAACAACCCTGAAATGTTATTTTATGATTGTTTAGAGTTGTTTCAACCAAATTAACTGATCAACTTGGCGATAACCTTTCTTAAATATCATTTCATAACTTGTATGACTATAGCTTTACTGTCACCATGCATAATCATATCATAGCTTCCACTACCCAATACTGAGTTATTATTATGTGCTGTTTATTTTCCCTTCTACTTCTTGATATTTTTTGCATTTTTTTACAAATTATTTTGTGTTTTTCCCGTTTATTATTTTGCTGTTGGTGTCTTTATATTTATTTTTTTGAAATATTCCCTTTAAATGTTTGATAAAATTAGATGCAAATATTGTAGATATGTGCTGAAAATTCCACATTGTACCACTAGTACTGTTTCTGGAATAAAGCAAATTATTATTATTAAAGATAAGATTTGTTGATCACACGGTACACGTTCGTTCAGATGAAAACAACATCAATGTGTAAGTCACGAGGCATACTAAGCAAGTTGTATTTGAGTGCTTAGCTCGAGAATCCTGTGTTCTCCTACAGAATAGAGTGTTTTTCGAAACTGTGTCAATTGGTTAGGAATGTCACCTACAGAATATAAGGCATAATAATATCTCTTGAGTTAATACAACTACCGCAGATAGAACCTATAAATCATTTCTGTGTTACTAATCGAATTCTACGAATTTCGTGAAATCAGTATCCTGGTTGAGAAAACACATTGCATACATATATATCATCGCCATGCATACTTGTCACCACGATAACTTCTTGAATACCGGCTGCCTAACGCTGACGTAAATATAGAGGCGGCCAAACACAACATATTGTTGTTGACGCAAAGTGAGGTATAAGGAAGGTAGTTTTCGGTACATAAACAAGAAGGCAATAGAGTCATTAATGCAAAAGTGTTGCATAATTTCTGTCCAGTGTTGCTGGTATTCCTAATATCGGATGGCTTTCGAGCAAATGATAATTCTGCCTAGTGGTCATTTTGTAATTGAGTTAGTTAGTCATTTGACATCACCACAAACTGGAAGGATATTCAGGCGTGTCACAAAAGTTAGCTGCTCTGTGTAGACTCTGAAATATTGTCTTATTTTCAGCATTTCCCTGTGTGATGATAGTGCGCATATTAACTAACTAACTTCTGTCACCTACGCACTAGAAAGTAGAGGTCAGTTTCCTGCTTTGAAGGCGACTCACAGTGTACATTGGGATACACAATTTCGAAGCAAATCTCGACAACACAGGATTGTTGTCAGTAAATAGAGTGAATTTCTTACCATTTAAGGTAATTATAGTATTCTGTTTTACCCCTGGTTATTTTCTCCCTCAACCTTACTCTAAACTTCAGCTTATCCCTTCACTCCAACTCTCACTACAAAACTTCAACACAACCACACTGATAACCATAACTGTCACCAGGTAACCCAACATCGAATCCCGTCAATCCAACGCTAACCGTAACGCTCAGCATCATTCTGGTATTTGGCCTGTGTTTGAGGACTTCTCTATCCACTTTCCTCCATCTATAAACCTTGAGTTTCTCATTTTATCCTTGTTTTTCATCATGTACTACAAATTCTGTCTCCTTATACCAAATCGTCTGCCCATTCATGTATTCAATCACATTCTTGATTCCACCCACTACTCGTCTTAACTTGACTCTTCTAAGTCATGCTGCTTAGTGTCACTTTCATAATATGCAGCATATTCATTGACTGAGTATGTTCTAGCCTTAGTTAATTGTATCTTCGTAACACATATTTACGAATCCTCCACTCAAAACACAGGTGAAATCGATAACACTTCACTTCACATAAAGAAACCATGGTTAAATATTTTTATGTGAAATTTGGTTATCTCAAGCAGTATTAGATTGATGCGTATTGTCCATGACTGTATCATATCACCAGTGGTAAGCAAATAATGAATGATACTTCTGTTGATGTTGATATGCTTAATAAATCCTTCATATGTATCCCTGCAGATGCTATGATTCCCAAATCAAATAGTATAAATAATGACTGCTTCTCATGTTCTAACACGAATGATGTCCTTAAGTGTCTTCAATCTCTCAAATCTACTCAGTCCCTTGGTCCTGACGGAGTTCCTGCTGTTATCCTTAAGAAGTGTGCTGACATCTTATGTTACCCTTTAACCGACATTTTCAATGAATTTTTTTCCAAAAGTATTATTCCTGACTCATGGAAAAATATCAAGGTTGTTCCAGTGCCTAAATCAACAAGTGGACCTACTGTTAAGTTTCGACCGATTGCTATTACCTCACCTTTTTGAAATTGATGGAAAGACTCATTTCACTTAATCTTGAACCCTCTTTAAAGCCTTTCAATGACCCAAACCTGTATGCTTACAAGCATAGTAGGTGTACCTTAGATGCCGCTGTAGTTCTATATCATAATATAGTCTCTAGTTTAGATAGAGGAGCCAAATATGTTCGGTGTGCCTTCCTTGATTACACATCTGCATTTGACTCTGTAACTAGGTCTCTCTTGTTAAGTAAGCTTGCTGCAACACAGAGTGAGAGCTGGAAAAATAAATGGTTGCATTCCTATTTTTCTGATTGGAAGCAGTACACCGTCTACAATGGAAAGTCCTCCACTACCTCACTTACTTTAGCTGGTGTTCCTCAAGGTGCTGTTCTTTCTCCTTTTCTGTTTTATTTTTTCTTACATGACTTGCCACACTCTGATGTAGCAAATTTTTTCAAGTATACTGATGACCTCTCTGTCTCCATGCCTGTCAACTCTCAGTCAGACTGTTCCATATTAAATAACTCTCTGTCGGAAATTAGTCAGTGGTCCTCTTCAAACCGTCTTAAGCTGAATCCGTCTAAATGTCAGGTAGTAAATTTCACTTTCAGATGAAAAAGTGACCTACAACAACTAGCTAGCTCACATGGTCCCACTATCATTGACGGCATAGAGGTTGAAACTACATCTAATGTCAAGTACCTTGGACTGAGCATTTCCTCCGATCTTTCCTGATCCTCACGAATCTTGCTAGTTACTAGAAAGACGTTTCGCTTAACGTTCTAGGTTAGGAAATTAAGGCAGTCTGGTATAAAGCAGTCCTTGCTTTCTCAGTTTGTCAATTCTTGTATTCTACCCATCCCTCTTTACTGCTCCCCATTAATCTTCCCTGGACTACTTAAGAAAGACTTTGCTTCGCTGCGTAGGGCACTAAAAGCTGTTAGTAGGGGAAGTGGGATTTCGTTAAACCAACTGGTTAACACAATTGTGGATAGACATATAATGTCATATAAGAAACTAGCGAATACTATATTGTCAGACCCTGAGCATCCTCTCTATACGCAGCTCTCTCCTTGCATTTCATCTGGTAGAACTAGAAGCAACTATAGGAAGCTATATGCCAGGACTACCAAGTACAAAACTCCACAATACCTTATCTGGCACAGCTGTTATGTGATGAGAAAACTGTTAGGCATGACACGATCAACTTACTGCGGCACTCTAACAAATAGTTCCCATTAGCTTTTGTTCG
>OX235273.1:135974557-135998287 GCA_944472155.2 Trichobilharzia szidati | reverse complement strand
GGTATGGCAGAATATTCTGTGTTGCTGATCTTCACGAATAATCTACATGCAGACGTGAAAATGGATAGAAAACGCAGAATTCAAGGAAGAGGCTCTTCTTCAGTGAATTCATTTTCCCCTACGCCTGTACAATCACATCTAAATACAATTTATTTTTTGTAGATCGGGCTGGTATCAGAAGTGATGAGTTGTCACAATCATAGTCGTTGATATTTGTGGTCAATGGTTAGTCGGAGTTGATTAAGTGTAATTGAGTAACATATTAAGATGAATAATTCAATGAGCGAGTGGTGATCGCCATGCACTTAGAAACGAATGCATATATGGAATAATGTGAGAGCGAGTTGTCAATCAATACGAGAGTTAGAAAAGCGAGCCAACACACAAACAAACAGAGGGGAGTCAGGTTTGTCGAAAGCAACAAGGTTATTTTGTATCATAGTAGGAATGGTCGAATAATTCCCTTTTGTATGCATAGCTCAGGTTTCTCTAATTAAAATGTCTATAGCCTCAGTGATGCCAAGGAGACGACATAATTATTCCTGAGGTTGCCATTTTCACCTAATAGATTAATGCTACTGTCACTGAGACAATTCTCTCGGTGTTCTTTGAAATCACTTGTCGTAGGCGTGATTCGAAACGACGCCCTCTTTGGACTAGGACGTTATAGCACAACCTCAGACCGCTCAACCAATACCACACGCACGTCACACCTCTTCATCAATCATATTCAAAATCGAATGATATAACAAACAAACAGACACACTACACAACAAGACACAACAAAATGTCCCATTCATCACAAATCGACTGCCTCATCCAAGACAATCTACACAACATGAGATGCATCATACCGAAACCCTCACTTACCTTCAGTGGAGGGTTATCTATTCATTTCAAGTGCGACTTTGCCACTAACTGACTGAACAACATAGAGAAGCTGAAAACCAGGTTGATCAGGAAATCCAATTCTTCATTGCTTGCAATTGACTGTACACGTTCTCGTGTAAATTGAGGATTGTGCGTTCAAATTATGGTCCAGTTAAGGGTTTTTTCCATCGGAAATTTCCAAACACTGATGCAGTGAATCTTGCGTTCTAGTATTGACTAAATGAACTGCGACTCTTCTTGAAATCCACCTTCCAAGTGTAACAATCAGTTTTCATATACTTCAATACCGTCCATAGTGTTTTCATTCACTTGAAATAAAACGCGAAAGAAGTGATCCATTGAAGAGGCTTTTTACAACAACGAATTTGTCGTGTTTTTCTTCAGATCTCCGCACATCTTACTGCGTGGTTGTGTAAGGGACAAAAGTCTTTCATCCACAATGCTATTATATTTCATCTTATGGATACAGAACACAGGGTTAATGCTGATGAAGTTTTCAAAGTCATCTACGGCATACCAAGTAATCTTAACTTTACTTTTCGAATTTGTTTACTACTTGCTGCTGCGGCTGTTAAGATCAACAATTCGAAGCCTAAATTTTGTTTTTAAAAGGAAAAGTTGGTTCAGACACCGTCCTCAATGTGACCTTCAGGGGTTTTATTGTCCTGAATATTTTGTTGAGATTTCTTCTATACTATTTGATATTCCATTTGCTAAAACATTTCCATGCTTATCAGAATTAGTTCATCTTTCTTATTTCTATTGATCTTACTTAACAAATCCATTGTGATGAAAAAACTCCACTATTATTAATGACAACTTTTCTGGAATATTCTACATATATAAACATATCCGCAACCGCATAGCTCAGTGAAGAAAGTTTCGATAGAGTTATGCTTTGCTCACGTCTGAATGAATTCCGCAATAATTGGCTCTCAAGTTAATTTAACTTTCACTTCAATGTCTTTTGTTTAGTGGAAATGAACACCAGTGTGCGATGTATATTGAGATTAGCATCTTCAATAAGACTTATATTGAAATGAAAAGGTAACGAGGCCAAAGACTTATTGTGCAATAATGATGACTACAATGTTAGGATAAGCAGCATTCTACAGGATAACGCGAAATTCCAAACATCATCCAATGATTAGGAATATATATTAATACTCCTTCATGTGCCAAGTGGACCACAACAGGCTTCAACGACACATCTCCATCTCATCCTCTTATCGACAGTCACTTTTAGCAGGCTACATGATGGTCCATTTGCCTTCATCTCCTTCATGTCACCTCACGACTCAAAGTCAACCCATCGTTTCCTATTCATATCCCACTGAAGGGGGTGCACGTGATGTAATTCAACAGTACATCAAGTATCTGAACCGCATACAAGTGTTGGAAGTCTCAAAATTATTCCTCATGCTAAGTTCACCAGATTTCCACACTGATTTCAGAGTAATGAACATCTAATTTGCTTTGCCAATCGTGACTGACTTCGAAAACTTCATTCGTACTACCTGTAATTGAAACGATGCTGACTGTACAAGTGAAAGAGGTAGCATTCTTTAGATATCTCCCACCGATGATGATTCGCCTCACTCATCTCCATATCCACTTAAAGTTTTGTGTTCGCTACCGACCATTTCTGCCAAATTGTTGATTTTCACCTGTAGATCTTTGAGTTAGTGTAACACCAGACACACCTCGTCATCGAGGGACAGCAAGGATTGTCCCGTTCAAATGAAAAGGGTGATTCTCTACTTATATCCTTCCTCTGCTCATTTTCAAACATCGTCAATCTGTGACGACAAACATGCAGAGGATGTATGGCCTATTACAAATTCATCATCAGAACTTGTCAATGTATTCAACACTAAACATGTGTATGCCACCGCATTACAACAAATTTGCACAACATCTGAAGTCCTAGAGAACTGTAAAATCCAAGTTTCTAAGTGATGTGGTGACAACTAATAGGATTGTGAAGAATGAATCAACTTCGAAATGCCATCTAGTAAATAGTACTGTTTCATTTTGTGATATATGAATGAACAGATCAATATGAGAGCAAGAGATGCTAGCATTGTAGATTTCAAGCGACCATCACCTCGTTTACAAGCTGAGACCAGGTTTATAAACTGTCATCTCGGAGTTGGCAGACAGCCTCCAAGCAGTCATATTAATATCAAAATCCCTCAATGATTCATATAAAAGAAAAGACGTTCATGGAAGAGTCGCTGTATTCAGTGGTATCATTCTTAAGCTGTACAATCACATACCGTAGCAGACTGAAATACCACAGTGAATCCTGCAGAGATAACTTTGTCAATGAAGACAGGTTTCTGCGCTGAATTCTCCTCTATCTCCTATATACGTATTTATTTGAAGGTGTATTTTACGCCTATTTCAACTTGAATATTATTCATTCCACAGTAATATGCCTGATTGATAAATGACTGAGGTCTTCAAGGTTGCCAAATGTCCTTACTCTCTTAATCGGATACAAGTATTTGTACTCTTTGTACAAATATTTCTAACTATTGTCCTTATTATCAATAACAAACACTGTTTTAACTGCATATTTTCACCTTTTTTTTTTTCAGTTTATCTTATGTACTTTCTACACGCCTTATTATATGATTGTATTTTCTAGCTAATTACTATGATCCGGCAGTTACTATTCCTCTTTAAACATTCAAAACCACATATACTGCTGACACATTCACAATGATTAGCCTTTTAGATTATACAAATATTTAAGAGAATTTATCATTTGTAATATGATTATTATAACCTGGAAAACTATTCAGAATTAAATATAGAAGCAATGTTGTATTTATTTACAATTTACATTTGAAAGCTGAATTTTGTGTATGCTACACTTGTTAAAAATGGTTAGCCCAATGTGGATCTAAAACTTCAGTGATTATCAGGTTAGAGATCTGTACAAAATTCATCTTTGTAAATTACTGGCAGAGACATGATTTGCGGTGAATCTCTAACTAATCATCAACATCTGACATTTCTACTCCGTAGGTGTAGACTTTAGGCTTCCTCGCCTGACTGACAGCTCGTTTTTCTCTGCAACATTTCATACGGTTATTATTAATTATATTATTATTATTGTTTCCTTTAATTACTAGAGGAACATAGGGCTTCAGCCGCACGTCTGCTTACATGCCTTCATCTCCTCTTCACATTACGTCCTCCAAGTAACCCTCGGGTAAACAAATCGCCTCCTCTTATTCAAAATCGACACGAAGACTTGTCGTGTGATGTCATTTGATGGTTTGTTCTCTCAGAGTATCGCCAGTCCACCTCCATTTCTTCTTGCTTATTTGTTGCACAATTGGTTCTAGAGATCTCTGTTGTTGATTTTTCCTAGCCATCTGATCTTGAGTATTGAGCAAAGACATCTATCGATGAAGTTGCTCTTCATGATGCACCAAGTCTCTGATCCGTATATTGAGTAGCACTGACTTTACATTGGTGTTGGAAACCCGGAGCTTGTTTTCACTTTCATGTTGAGTGCTGTTGACCTCCACACAGACTTGAGAGTAATGAAAGCTTGTCTTGCTTTCTCGATCCTTGCTTTGATATCGTCGTCAGTCCTTCCACCTGTAGTTGAAACAATGCTTCCCAGGTAGGTAGGTAAAGGAGGTTGCCTCTTTCAGATTCCTTCCATTTATGCTGATTGTTTTCTGTTGTTGCTACTGTTGCTATTGGCACAAATCTTCATCACCTCCATTTTCTCTGTGTTCACTTGAAGTCCTATCTTTGATACTTCTTCAGCTAACTTGTTACATTTCATTTGCATATTCTCCAGTTTGTGAGAAATCAGACATATATCATCAGTGAAGTCCAGATCCTCCAAGTTTGTGATAATGTAATACAGCGACAGCAGCATCTTAAGTACTTCGGCCCTGCCTTTAACCAAACTGTTTGAAAACATTCCACGTTTAAGTGAGTGTAATTTCTCTATTGGTTTCAAAGAAGGAGAGGTGATTGTAGTAGGTCTAAATTCAATATTGTTACGAGAACTGGGCTTGGGTACAGGGATGATTTCAATCTGTTTCCAAGTGGCAGCTCAAACATATCTGGATATGTTTGAAAGGGAGTCACACTCAATGTCATCACTTCTTCTGAAGAAAACATCAGGTTCACTATCAGGACCTAGGCTGTAGGTAGGGTTTAGTGATTTCAAACATTGAAGAGCATCAAAAGAGGTCAAACCGTTAACGTCACTGACCTCGTTTTTGCTATATTGAGGACAAAGGAAAATTTCGCAGAGAGTATGAAGGATTTTTTGAGGGTAATTGCATCAACAGAGGGAATATTAACACATTGCTCAACACAAGTTTTTATTCCACCGAATAATTTCAACATGTTTTCATGACATTTTCACGAAAATAATCTTTGGTTAAAGATAGCTTTCAACCGTTGGATTTTTGATTTCATCAGGATGATTATGTTTTTAAACCAGATTTTGGTGTGATTGTGTTCTCTGAGCTGGATGGAACACAACCACACCAAAATCATCCACCTGAGCTACAAATCTTCTCTATTATATCTAAACCAGATTTGTATTTTGACTCGTACGGGCTATATTTGTCTCTGTGTAGTGGCCAAGTCTTTTGAATAGCGTATTTTTAGGGCAGCATACGTCGACGTAGAGTCTATTATAATCCGTATTGTTTGTGATTCTTTCATTCGGTGTGCACTAAGTAAATAGTCCTTCAGCCGGTGGGACCCAACTCACATGCTCAATACCCATGAATGCTAACTTCTAAACCACTCAGAGAATGCATACTGCCAATGAGTCACAAATTATGACGGAACAGCCGTCCATTACTTATTGTTAGTCTTCATTGCTCCTCTATATTATACCTAGTTCAGTTTTTATATCAACCGACTGTAAAGGAATATTCAACCTCTGCTGACATGTTGGCCACAACTAGTTTGGACGCTTTGACGATGTGTGAGAATGAACTAGAAGTGGTTTTGATGGATGATGACTAGTGATGAAATTGGACCTACGATGCGCTTTGCACACTACGTGGGACTCATTGTCTCGCTTTAACAGTGTGTGGTTATGTCCTCAGTGAGACTCAAAATCAGTAATTTTCTCTAGACCACTCAGGACACGAGTGTCACCAGCTCTCGTGTAACGGCCAACTAGCGAATCGTGGATTCCACATGTAGTTAACACCCACCAGATTACTTTTAGTAATATTTAGTTGATGTGAAATAACGCATATGCCTGCGTATAATACAATTCATCACGTTACATATCTATAACAGTAATCTGAGCAATGACCTGAAATTTACATTTTGTTTCTAGAATGCATGACTGTTTTGTTTTGAGGCCATTTTTCCAATCCAGTTAAACTATTGTTGACGCGCATAGAAAGAGAGGGATGGATACAAATGATTCTCAAGAATTTTCATTCACAAATGTACACATCTTTCTGAATAATTTAGTGATGGTTAGTCAGACAATCATGAATAGTCAGATTCAGTCAATTTCTGATTGGTACGTGGCAGTGACCACTGAATGAAAGTGTTATATGTTTGTGGTATAAATAGTCCAACAAAATATTTTATCAGTGTCAAGTTAGCTGGTGACTATTCAGCACGCATTGCAGGTGAGTCTCAGTGGTATAAATATTCCGATGATATACTATGTAATTTGTAATTGCTATTTGAGAAAGATTGACATTCGCGTTACCGAATCACACCATATTTGTGTGTAATTTGCATTGAATGTGTGTGGACAGTCTCTCCTTCACTGGTCCAAGAATCTAGACCAGCGACTTCGTGATTTACAATTTATCTTATATAGTCTTGTGCAGAGTGGAACCGTAGATTTATATACCTGATATTATTATTATTGTTCCCTTGGGTTCCTAGTGGAACATAGGGCTTCAATTGCACGTCTCCACTTGCTTCTGTCTTCTACTGTACTTTTCACCTGCATCCATGTTAATCCATACTGTTTCAGCTCCTCTCCACACGATCTCCTTCATGTCACCCTTGGACATCCCACTCGCCGCTTCCCTTTCGGGTTCCACTCGAGCACTGGCCTGACGCGCGATGTCACCCAGCGGCCTCCTCAGCGAGTGTCCAATCCATCTGCTGTTTCTCCTGCATATTTGTTGAGCGATTGGTTCTTGTTTTGTTTGTTCCCATAGATTCTTGTTGGTGATTCTTTCCGGCCATCTGATCTTCAGTATAGAGCGAAGACAGTTTATATATATATATACCTGAAGTCATCTGTAAATAAGCTGGGAATTGTAAATCCAAATAGATGCAGTCTTGTAAAGAGTCGCCTGCTAAATATATTTGTAGCTTGTAGACGTGTGTGTTCATTGTGTGACCTTTTTGATAAAACTGTTTTACGAATTTTGCTGACATTATATAAAATTTGTCAATTGGTGCTACTTTATAAGCATCAACCGAGTGTGTCATCCCTAAATATCCCGTCTTAACTAATTCACTCAATTGATTTCAGTGTACTTTACACAAAACAAATACGAAATTCACATATTTTTCTATCCTGTGAAGAAACGAAACAGATTGTAGATCAGTTTTCTGCTTAATAAGATCTTCCAGTTCGCATTCTGCATTAGCCTCATAAGTCGTTGACGTCGCGTATCGACATTTAGGTACCTAATTGGTAAAATTAGTATTGCAGTTGGTGTTAGTGATGCAATGGAATAAATGGAGACTAACGTTTTCTGAGCAAGAAGGGAACACCGTTTCCTTAACTGTTGTCTTCAGACGTCTATTTAACTTCATACACAAGTCATCAGTTTCTTTCGAGTGACAGTCTAGTCATGTTGTTTCATCGGTAGATAATTAATGAAGAGAACTTCGTCCTCTGTGCACGAAACTCTGTTTGAGTTTAGCTAGACGAGGATGGCATCGATTTGGGTGAATTTATGTGTATGTGGATAGCAAGATATATGCTTTCATCATAACAAGATGTCCAACTGCACACATTACTTGGTATGATTATTTCTTCACATCACTCAGTCACGAAGTGGCTGGTAAAGGGTATGTGGCGGACCTTAGACTTAGCTAGCTTAATATCCTGGATTCAAATATAAACAAAAAATACAAAATCCATACGATTACTGGAAGAATATATTAAAATTTATTACTTGGGTTATTACAAGGTCCAAAATCCACAATTAACTTAACAGACTCCAGAATTATTGTAAGAAGACTGCTCCAATCTTAATTCTCCAACGTCGATATTGCCAGAGGTCGACCAAGGTAACGTAGGGAGGAATTACGGCGTCCCTGCGAAATTTTGCAATAGAAGATAGGTAATTAGAATTGGTCGATGGTAGTTGAGATGGTGGAGAAGACGGAGAGTTGTAGGCAGAACTATATTTTCATTCAAAACACGAGGTTAAGTTCAAAGTGTAGAGATTCTGGTTAAAACAAAGTAATTTACCATATGTTCATTTCTCACATAATAGTAAAAGTTGGATAAGTTTATTTTTGAGGACTCCACATGGATCCCCCTCTTAGAGGTCCGGAGGACCATCCGTACTGTCATGGTGAATGATTACATGAATATATGCAATATAAATAATTGATAATTTTAACAGTAATGATAACAAAAAATAACAGTAACAATAATACGGGTACAAAGTAAGATCAGAATGTATGGAATGCATCTGTGTCAAAGAAAGATTAGCACATGCAAGCATAATTCAGGAATAAAAGGAAATCAAAACTTGTTATAATTTTAAATAAAAATTTTATGCACATAATAAACAATGATGTGGTCGTTAGCATCTGAGAAATTCATATATTAAGGAGATAAATATATCTTTGGTGAATGCATATGCTTGCGTTACAGTTAACAAACAACAAACGATTAGTGATAATAATATTAATAAATGTCTATGTTTATAATGAAATAAATGTCAACAACAATAATACTGAGGAGAATGTCTAAATAAAGGTTAACGTACTTGTTATGTCAGTCAATGGAATGAACATAGCGGTCAGTTTTACAGATCTACCGACCACTGCGTGTCTGAACAGGGGGAAGTGATAAAAGCATAACAAAGAGGCTTATGGTTGGTTAAGATAGTAAAATGTCGTCCTTGTAATAAGAAGCTGAAATGTTTCACTGCTAGATAGATACTTAACAGTTCTCTGACAAAGGTACTGTAACGAGTTTGCGCAGGTTCCAACTTCTTGGAGAAGAAAGGAAGTGGAGTGATGTCATTGTTGAACTTTTGTTGTAGAACTGCTCCAACTGCTACCTGCGATGCATCTGTACGTAGAGTGAGTGAGGCTTCTGGATTGATGTGAGACAACATTACGACGTTGGATGAAGCATCTTTTGCATTAATAAATGCTTCTTTCGCTTCTTCAGACCATTGGAATTTCTTCGGATTTCATCTAAGTAGGTCGGTCAGTGGCTGAACTATGGAGGCATATGATGGGATAAAGCGTCGATAGAAATTGAACATTCCGAGAAAACGTCTAAGTTTCTTTAAGGAATCTGGTTCAGGAAAGTTGTAAATAGTTTCTATCTTACCTTCTGTAGGCCTAATGCCTTCAGCCGTTATTGGATTTCCTAAATATTCAATGGAAGAGGAACCGAAAATACATTTCTTGGGATTGATAACCACTCCAAATTGTTCAAACCTTTGAAATAACACGCTCAAGTGTTTTTTTTTTGAGGACACCACAAGTATTGATCTAGTGAAGGAGAAGCTCTTTGTCGATTTTCCCTTTATTGGTTGAGAGTGCCAACCTGCTAGACATATAAATGCCTACAGGTAAATACACTCGAATATCACTAATCCGTCCAGGTAAACTTCGACATTCAAAGGTTCACCAAGATTCAGACTAGCTATGTATGTTGCAGACGAATTTAAAATCATCTAGTAACATTCAAAAAGCAAACAAAATAATGACAGCTATTGAGGCCTAAATCAAGCTTAGGTCAATTATGATTAAGCGAAGTGAAGTCTCATCAACTGCAAAGGATATTCATTAATATTACATCTTCTTCTAATTATTATTATAATTGTTCCTTGGATTCCGTGTGTTAATGGAAGTGTGCAGTTGACTTTTCGAAATACTTTCCTTGACGGCATGTCTTAAATTCAGATCGTAATGGAAGAACTGAGAGACTGCCTGTCTGACTCAACATTGGTGTTGATAATACCAATTTTATTCATTATGCTGGGGTAGATTGCAGAAGATGTCGGAATATATTTCAGAGTAAGAATGATGGTCTGCCTTGAGTTTCCGATTAGATTTAGCATTCACATTCTCACATGTTTCGACTGAGTGTAGTTGAAATGATGCTCTGTAGCTAGATAAGTGAAGGGAGTGAAATATTCAAAATTTACTCAGCTGATAGCAATTGATGCTTGTTGTGAGTGTTAGCTGGTTGACTGAAAATTTGTTTGAATGGTTTGCTTTATCATCTCCATCAACTTCGTGTTGCTTTGCATTCCCGTATACTCTGCCTGCTTCTTTTACCAGTTTGTTCGTTTTCACTTGTAGGTCTTCATGTATGCGTAAAATGTCATATAAGTTGTCTGAGAAGTCCTATTTCCCCATAGTCTTTTTATCTAACTGAGGCACCTTTGTTTTGTGACATGTGTTAAAATTATTTGAGTCAACTTGACCGGTCAACTTATTGTAATACATTCCGTGGATTTCGAAGAACGTTCACGATTTCAGTGGCGATACAAACAGTCTAAACATTATCAAATGAAAATGCGCGAGTCGAATTACAGCACGAATGCTGCAGATGTCACGTCTCTAAAAATGTGACATCAAAGGTAAAATTTTAGGTGTTACACATGTCAACATGGAAAACAGGTATATATTATAGGAATGATGAAAGAGAAGCTAAAATGTACACAGTCTGGGAATTTTGTGTTATGAGCTGTTGAAAGATACCGCATATTAACCGCCTAAAACGTTGTGAAATTTTAGAGACAAAACTGAAAGCTGTCAGATGTAGTGACAACCTTGGTCTAATCTTTAATAAGCAATGTCATCAAGTTTTCAGTTTCATAATAGTGCTACCACATACATAACCTGTCTTGTATGAATACCACACAACTATGGTAGAGAAGATCTACAATGAGGTGGATGTGATTGCGCCCTATATATTGGGCGGTTCAATTGAGAAGCTTTGAATTTCTCTTTCTAGACATCTGCAGTGCGGACCTGAATATAAAGTGTGAAGTTATTTCAACTCTCCATGAATACTGATTCAGTAATATCTATTGACGGCCAGGTGTTGTGAAAAGTCGTCAATTTACAGTAGCTTTTACCATTTTCGACTCAGAAGTTGACTTTGTCGTTTGTTATATAACTGGCTCATTCTTTCATAGTTGATCAATTCGATGGCGGCTTTTGGCAGTCCGAGTTAGAAGCAGGTCACCAACATACTAGCACGGTGTAATAATACATTTCAATTTCACAAGTTCCCAGCAGTTCTCTGGTATTGATCTGAGTCAATCTTCCATGAATGCACGATGCCATATAATTCTGATTTAATGGGATAAGGAGTTATATATCAGGAATGCTTGCTAGCTCTCCAGAATAATTCAGACTATAACGTATGATTTGTTCAATAGCATGAATAGTAGTCAAGCAAGCAAGCATCAATTCATGACGCCATGAACTGGTGATTGATAGAGATTAGTAGTTTTACAAGGCTTCTCACATCAGCCAACCAGCTAAATAGAAGAGATCTAAACACCACGTCGGCGTTTCACTCATCTTGGTCCGAAATCATCAGTTGTGTACCAAATTCGACTAAGCTGAGAAGTAGAAAGGAACCAGATATTTGATGATTTGAATTTACTCTCCTCTCTGAGTTGAGTAAAACCAGCTACGTCACCGATGGGATCGGCTCCAAACCAGCGAAACAGCTGTTTGGTGTTTAGATAACTTCAAATTGCCTGGCTTTCAGGACCTACTGGTTGATGTGAGGAACGTATAACAACTACTCATCTAAATCAAACAGTGGTGTATGTTGTCATAAGGTGAGATTTCATGACTTCGGACTGTGAAAATTGACCTGCAAATTTCATTTACTGTACAGTCATGTTGATCACCACCAGACGAGTAATCCACAAACTTCGTCTTGAACATGCAACCTGGTTTGGAAAATGTTCAACAAATGATATTCGTGAATGCTATTAATGCATGGATTAGCGTTCATTAAAGTCACTTGCGTGCCAAGGTATCGCTCGAATGCAACTCATATTCGGAATGGATTGGTGGAACGTGGATCCATCGATAACATGGAGGTGATGGTATGTGAGTTGGAGATGACTGATTATGAGCGTTGGTAATGGCATGCTGTAGACGACAGCAGCAAGAAGGAACAATGCGAGATGTGCTGCAGAAGCCGCATATTCCAGTCGGAAGCCAAGGGAACAGAAAATGTCACTCACTGTCATCCATTTCAAATTACATCAAATGAAAATTCATCATGTTTTCCTTTTATTACATATTTTTAGTAAAATGGAGTTCCACGGGTCAAAATTCAACCTCATCATACTCGTCATTCTGTGCATAGTCAATATTATGAAGAGTGAATGCGCAAAGTTTATGCTTCAAATGACAGTTGATGAATCAGGTAATTCAAATGTATTCTATGTATGCAGATGACTGAGGTTAGTGTGACATTACTCTGACTGAGTATCCCGACATATTGCTGCTTGAAAATCGTTCTACTTCTCACTGGTGACTGACTGATTGCAGGATGACGGTACCTTGAATTCACATGAGACTTTCTCGTCACTGTGAGAACATATACTCACTCGTGATGAGATTGGTTAACAGTGGTGCCGTATATTGTGAATTAGCAAAAGTTTGAATTCACAGTTCACTTCATTCTGTCATTTGGCATGAATGGTCACTGATATCATCCCGTCGCTTGAACGTTTTTGGTTACATTGCTGATGGGATGGTGGGTGTATAGTGGTGAAGAGCCTTAGACTACCACCGAGTAATTTCCCCGTAATTGCTTGGTTTCAACGCTCCTCTAACTTATATCACTCGATGAGGCATATTACATATTAGATATTCTAACGATGTGAAAATGTTACTCCTCATTAGTGATGGTCGTTTGCCCATTCAGCAGTTATATGACAATGCTACGTGTCATGTGATCCACAATGGTAAACTGAGCGAAGAATTCTGTGAAGTGAAGACAGAAGCAAGCTAAGGCTGCTGATCCTCCTCTTTCTGATGCGTCATGGAGTGAGAGGAGAGGATTAGGCTGGATCAGTGAGAATACTCTGGAAGATCTGTATTTCAAAGCGGATGATTTATGCTTGATCTCAAGCACTTAGAGACAGCAACTAACGAGCGGTCAGGCGAAGCAGTTAGAGATTTCAGAACTTCAATTGAACATCTAGAAGATGGAATTGATGAAGTTTACCAATGGACTAATGACAAAAGGAAGCAACAATCACCTTCAGTGAAATAAATTAGAATTCGGTAACTTACTTGAACCATCTTCATAGCCAGCATCGTTTCAAGCACAGACAGCTGGTACTGATGTGCATGTGATAGCCATTTTGTATTACTGCAAAAGAAATCAATCAGTGACTGACACATTATTCACACTGTTCTGTACCAACCAAACTCCAAGGCTGAGTTGATCATCACATAACTATTATTCCCCTTCAGTCATAAATATGTACACGTGTAGAGACTTCAAAAAATTTCCTTCAAACTATACATTGCATTCCTGCTTATTTTATTGTTAGGACAAATGACTGTTCACTTTGAAGGGATGAACTTCACTTTGCATGATGACTTCACACTAACAATTCAAGATAATGACTGTGAAAAGACAGTTTCATTGCAACCACCAACCCAAGATGAGCTGGTGGCAGGAGAAGGATATCGTCCGGGTTCTTGGTGAGTTTTCTTTTATAAGTGATAACATAAACATTGCATCCAAACTACTTGATAATTTTATTAATTAATATGCATACAGTATTCATAAGAATACTGCACAGTTCTTCATTCATTTGTATTCCTTCACGGGATATTCAAGCTTCTTTTTTCGGCTATTGTAGCATTTGTCCAGTATCACACTTCTGGTGTCACATTTAGTGGCCAGAAAAAGTCATTTGATGAATAAGACAAACTTATTCTCATTAGGTTCTGTGCAGAGTGGTAAGGTGCCCGCCGACAATTCACTTGGGACAGAGTTCCCCTCCTGGCCTACGCACCTCTCGACCTCGTTTAAGGAGTATCCAGACTGGTCAAGAGAAAGAATTCGGCATCAGGCTGGCAACACCAAACTGTAAAATGAAACAACACTGCTACCGAAACATGATGCTGTATGTTGAAGCCCCATGTTCCAACGGGAACACAAAGTAAAAACAAATAATTCTCACATAATTCTGACTTCTGAGGAAAGGTTTCCTTACACATGAAGTGAGGAAATTGAGAATTAATGGCATAAGATTGAGAAGAATAAGAAGTTCAGCAAAGATATCTTTTCGGCGATTTCATTTTCAAAAGCTGTACAATCGCATTTAAATACATAATTTTACATGGAGACAATTCTTGTTTGATTCTACATAATTATGACGGCGAATAAAAGGTGATAATTATTTCCAAATAGATATGGTTTTACGAGAGGCTTAGAAACAAAATTACGCAGGATTAGAACGGATATGAGCATGGAAACAAAATTGAAATAATAATTTTCAACTTGAGATGGGAATCAGGAGGTGCGAATATAGGTTACAAGAGCCTTAGAAACAAAATTACATGGGATTTAGCAAATTACAGGTGTGCAGAAAGTGAGCATGGAAACAAAAATTGATATAATAGTTTTTACTTAAAATGGAAGTTAGGAGGTGTGAATATAGATTACAAGAGCCTCAGAAACACAAAAATGGCACAGGATTAAGACATAATTGTAAATTTTAAAACGGATTATAAATGTGAACATGGAAAGCATGGAAACAAACTTAAAATAACTTTTTATAACTGGGAAAAAATGGGGTGAATCGAATGAAGACTGAGGGAGTAAGAATCACACACATAGCGAACGAAAAGGGATCAAAGAACAAAAACAAAAACAAAACAAAAACGGAAGCTACGGTAACATACCGAACTAAGTCCATGGTAGTTGTAGAGGTTGGACTAATTTCTTTTGGACACACAGCTCCGAGTTCTCGATGCATATTGCGAGGGCTTCTGCAGTACAGAGAAGTCGGAAACAAACTGCTTTCGGTAGGTTTCTGTTGACTTTGTAAATTACTTTGAGTGAATCAGTTGAGATGTTGTGGGAGGTATTGTTCAGATGCTCAATAATGACACTTCTGATTGAACCGGTGCCTCCTCTTTGCAGCCACGCTGGGTAGTGTTCTCTAACACGTTTTGAAAGGACGCGCATACAACGACCTATGTACTTTGCTCCGCACGAGCAGGTGAACTGGTAAATGCACATTGAAGTGGTCATATGCGACAGTTTGTCCTTCCCATTGCTCCGAAGAAATGGGCGGCTAGAGAATTTCACTCTTAGAGTTGCTGCCAGTGGTACACAAAGGTACACAAAGCAGGCTTGCCACTTCGACCAGTTTTGAACATGGAGGGATCACCGTACCATCCGATTGCCTAATGGTTATCCGAGATGCTGGAGCCTGTGAGACGACAACTCTGTAAGTACTGTCTACGAGATACGTTTGAATTTATTGAGTGCATAAAAGACTTGAATGTAAATGGTAAACGAATGTTATCACTGGACGTGGAATCTCTATTTACGAATGTGCCGCTCACAGACAATTTGTTTTCTTTGCAAGTATATTGATGACAAAAATCTGAGTATCGGAATACCAACCTCATACCTAAAAGAATTGTTATTAAGATGCACACTCAACGTACAATTTACGTCCAACGACGTCATCTATAGACAGAAAGACGGGATTGCTATGAGCTCTCCTCTTGGCCCACTCTTGGCAGACTGCTTCATGGCCAGCATGGAAAACGGCATCCTTAAACCAACAATGAACAAATTGCTGCTGTGCAAAAGATACGTCGATGACACTTTTATAGTTTGTCAAGACGATTCCGATTTAAATTGCATCTTACAGGAGTTAAATAACTGTCATCCTTCAATTAAATTCACAATGGAAGTTGAAAATAAATCAAAGATTCCATTCTTGGACGTCGAATTGACAAGAAGAGACGACGGAACTCTGAAAAGATCTATCCTCGGAAACAGACATGGAATAGCCAGCTGACAAACTTCTACACACATAGCGAACGAAAAGGGATCAAAGAACAAAAACAAAAACAAAACAAAAACGGAAGCTACGGTAACATACCGAACTAAGTCCATGGTAGTTGTAGAGGTTGGACTAATTTCTTTTGGACACACAGCCCCGAGTTCTCGATGCATATTGCGAGGGCTTCTGCAGTACAGAGAAGTCGGAAACAAACTGCTTTCGGTAGGTTTCTGTTGACTTTGTAAATTTGGAAATAATTATCACCTTTTATTCGCCGTCATAATTATGTAGAATCAAACAAGAATTGTCTCCATGTAAAATTATGTATTTAAATGCGATTGTACAGCTTTTGAAAATGAAATCGCCGAAAAGATATCTTTGCTGAACTTCTTATTCTTCTCAATCCATTGTTCCAATGGGTATTTTGTACGAATTGAAGGCATAACTGAAACGCTTTTCTTATCATTTACTAACTCATATATTCTGCCTATTGTTCTTCATTGTTCGTCACACACATTCTACGTTAGATTTTGCGTGGAATTGTGTTATTTTTGTGCCACATGTAATGAACAATTAGCTATCATTTTCATCAAATTTCACATACTCTCGAGAGCAAATTATTACAATAGATATCAATCATGATAATGACAAGATCAGCATTGGTTGAATTAATTGTGATATATATTCATATATCAGTTGAAGCGTTTCCTCATGAACTGACTTCAGTTCGAGAACCATTGGAAAATCTGAAAGTTCATAAATTCACTTGCTCCTGTAGAGCTGGTTATATGAGGTGGAAACCACCAAACTGCTTTCGATGAAGAGTGCCACACTTCGTTGCTAACGGAAACTCGTGTGCCTCAAAGCACTGAGATTTCTGAATTTCTATCTTCGTTCTGCATGACCTTCTGTATTCTCCTGAGGATAATTCCACTGAATATACTGACGATTTGACGTCATCCGTACCAGTTGCTTCTTATCTGAAGTTATCACATTGTCTCGCATCACATCGTCATGAACCAAATCCATCTAAATGTCATACAGTTTGTTTATTTTAGATTCAGATGTAAATGAGACAGGCGTTGACTGATTGTCTTAGTACTGACGGCACTGTGAAAAGAAGTGAATCGAATATCTCTTATCTCGGCATCAGTTTCTCTTCAAACCTCTGCTGTTCGCCTCATATCTTGTCCGCTTTTAGTGAAATATTGTTTTACTTCTATTATAAGGCAGTTGACTCTTTCTGCTGTTCTAATTCAACTTCTTCTCTTACAATTTATTAATTCATGTATTGGGCTCATTCTTCTTCATTACTCGCCGAACGTTTTCCTCCCTGGACTTCTCAAATTCAGACTAAGTCATATGACAGAGAACATTGGAGGCTGTAATTCGTACCACTGGTGTACTGTGGATGACTTATATAATTGAAATGATTGTCAACAGGCATTTCAGTTCTTGCGAGCAGACTGTTAAATTCATGTCCTCTGACAGCGAAAATCCTGTTCAGTATGAAGCAACTTTTCTCTTGTATCTCGATGGGGTTAGAACCAGAGAAGACTTGATTGGAATTTGTGGTGGTGTGGGCAGCAGAATATAAAAACGTTGCTGTACCGTACTTAGCACGGGTTCGGTGTGAACAGACAAGTGTCAGAAAAACGCCTAGAAAAAAATTCATATTAGTAATTGAATTTATAATTCCTCTCCAGCTGTATAGATGACTGCCCATAGGCTCTCATGACCTCCACACGCACACACACACACACGATAAACTCCATGGCACCCGCAGTCAACCAACTAATCATTTCACATTCAGACTCCTCTCAAGCGATGGCCTCACATGTGGTATCACTTATCTGTCTTCTCAATGCATATCCTGTCCACCTCCTTTCTTTTATGCGGATTTGTTAGGAGAGAGGTTTTTGTCTGTTCCTTATCCGGAACTCCTTCTGGCTGGAGATGACAATGAAAAAGAGTTGAACATTTCTGTGCAGGATAAATGCCACTGGAAAAGACACTATAGCTACTGTAACGTACACGGTTGCATTCGATTCTGGCATTATACCGCAGTCTTTTATCCAATCCAAAACTGAGCTGTGTATTTCGCAAAGTTGAATTTGATGAGTATTCATGACTTGATTCTTATCTTTCTATAGGCTGTGTAAAAGTTGGTTTACAAGAGACCGGGATATTCATTCAGAAAAGTGAAACAATACTATGAGGGGAACAACCCATAAAGTATGGCTGTGCTAACCTATACTGGATGTGAAGAATTATTCAATCATTTTTTTTCAAATGCTCTCCTCGGATGTAAGTAAACCAAATACTTTTCATTTTCTAAATACTGTGTATTCTTCCTCATCTTCTTTTTGTAGATTAGTTCCTGTCTAATAAATGTATATGCATAAACTGCCTTCGTATTATTTGACAAAATGAAGTGACTTTGTGCGTTGAGATAGTAATTGAATGATTAATTTCAGTGGTGGGTGTGTCATTTGTATCGAATTTGACTTTATCACAAAAAGGCATTTACAGTATGGAACCGCTGAAAAGCAAGAAGAATCCGACATTCTCATTGTATTGAGTAGTCGTGTGTGGATGGAAGCGATTTCGGTGTTCCTGACATTGTTGAATAATCGCTGAAGAAATCACACAGTTCTGTCGAAGCGGTTCTTTTCGGTTAATACTTTCTCCCCTAAATCTGTGCAACCATGTCTATATAGAGTTTTACTTTCTTGAAAGAGGGTAGTAACAGAAGTGGTGTTGATTGAGTGTATTTGTGTCACGTATCAAGATGAGTTGAGTGTGTGAATCATGCTTTCCCGCTAGTTTTTGCAAAGGCCTAATTCACCCTTCCCAGTAGGCTGAATGAAATGTCCAGCCTTTCCTCCAATCCGAAGGTATATGGTGGGTGAGTTAACTTTCTTCCGGTTTCACTCAGACTGGAGAATATAACCAAAAGAAAACAATCAACTGGATTATAAATTATCACTATTTATGATATGAAAACACATGAATTTGTCAAAATCTGTAATATTGACATTTCAGAGAATATTTCATGAATATGTCAGCATCAATTGATTTGGGTTACTGCATTTCACTGGTTGTTATGTATGAAGAATCAATAAATGGAATATGAAATGTAAACGACATCAGAAGTTCGCAGTTTCACCTGATGATATCTGTCTTCACTGTTGAAGCAGTGGAGGTGTGACTCATTGTTTAATTACTAAACTTCCAACAAGTATCTCTCGGACTGTAAGTTGAAGGTGTGATTTGAACCGACATTATTTCGCACTGCTAACTTAAACCAGAAGCTTCTACATCCCGACCAATGCACACAGACATCACGCTTTCATAACAGTTATATTCAATATCCTATCAAACAACAAGAAACAGACACTCTACACAAAATGACACAAGGAAACGACGAATTTACTACAACTCAGCTGCCCAACTCATAGCAATCCGCACAAAACCAGATGTATCTCCTCGAAATATTTGCTTAACTTCATTAAGAATTTCTTCGTTCATTTAAAGTTAGATTTTGTCACTAACTGACTGCACAAAATAGAACCACTGAGATTATCTAGAAAATAATTTCGTACACGATCATCAGGTAGCCTGAGGATGGTGCTTTCAACCTATGGTTCGGTTATTAGTTTATGCTAGCACAACGTTTGAAACACTGATTCAGTGAGTGTTGCTTTCTAGTGTCGACTAAATGGATGTCAACTCCACATGAAATCCACTTTCTACGTATATTAATCAGTTCTCATCTACCTTAATGCGGGTCATAGTGTATTTATACACATCAAGTAAAACGCGAAACAAATGATTCCGAGAACTGAGACAATGAGTTTATTATCGACCTGTGCAATCATACATTATATACTTTTCAAGAAGGTTTATTTTGTGAGGGAATTCACTGACACGGAGATAACATCAGTGAGATATGGACACAACGCGTAAGGAATACAGTGGTGATAACAGCATTCAGTGCTGCTGAATAATGCGTGCCTTGTCTTCGAAACCTCTTCTGTTTTGCGTTTGGGATATACTGTCACGCTGCCTTATTTCGCGTCTTTTGTGTGTATCAACCAACTTGATTGCAATTCAGAAGCCAATTTCATAGGCCTGTCAATTGGCCGTGTTTTTCTTCGCATCTCCGAACATCTTCCTGCGTGGTTGAGTAAAGGACGGAAAACTTTCATCCACAGTGATATTCTATTTCATCTTATGGATACAGAACACATGGTTAATGCTGATGAAGTTTCCAAAGTCATCTACGGCATACCGAGTAATCTTAATTTTACCTTTCGAATTTGTTTACTACTTGCTGCTGCGGTTGTTAAGATCAACAGTTCGAAGCCTAAATCTTGTTTTTAATAGAAGAAGTTGGTTCAGACACCGTCCTCAACTTGGCCTTCAAGGTGTAATAATGGTCTTGAATATTTTGTAGAGATTTCTTCAATATTATTTGATATTACATTTGCTATTATATTTTCATGCTTATCATAATTAATGCAGCTTTCGTATTTCCATTGATCTTACTCAACAAATCTATTGTGATGAAAAAAACCATTATTATTATTGACGACTATTCTGGAAAATTCTACATACATAAACATATATCCGCAACTGCATAGCTCATTGAAGATATTTTCGATCGAGTTATGCTTTGCTCACGTCTTTGTAAATGTCTGAAGTAATTCCGCAATAATTGGCTCTCAAGTTAATTTAACTTTCACTTCAATGTCTTTTGTTTAGTGGAAATGAACACCAGTGTGCGATGTGCATTGAGATTAGCATCTTCAGTAAGACTTGTATTGAAATGAAACGAAAACGAGGCCAAAGACTTATTGTGCAATAGCGATGACTATAATGTTAGTATAAGCAGCATTCTACAGGATAATACGAATTTTCAAACATAATCTATTAATTAGGAATATATTAATACTCCTTTATATGCCAAGTGGACCACAACAAACTTCAATGACACATCTCCATCTCATCCTCCTATCGACAGTCGCTTTTAGCAGGCGACACGATGGTCCATTTGCCTTAATCTGCTTCATGTCACCTCGTGAGTCAAAGTCAACCCATCGTTTCTTATTCTTATCCCACCGAAGGGGGTGCACGGGATGTAATTCAGCAGTGCTTCTAGTATCTGAACCACACAAAAGTGTTGATACTCCTAAATTTATTCCTCATGCTACGTTCACCAGATTTCCACACTGATTTTAGAGTAATGAACATCTGTTTTGCTTTTTCAATCGTGACTGGCTTCGAGAACTTCATTTGTCCTACATGTAACTGAAACTATGCTGGCTGCAAAGGTGAATGAATCGGCCTACTTTAGATATCTCCCAATGATGATGATATGTCATAGTTGTTGTTGTTGATGGTGGTGTTTACATATCTGGATAACCTCACTCTTCTCCATGTCCATTCGAAGTTTTATGTTCGCTGCCGCCTTGTTCTGCTAACTTGTTGGTTTTCACCTATAGATATTTGAGTTAATGTAACAACAGACAGAGGTTGTCATCGAATAACAGCAAGGACTGTTCAATTAAAATGAAAGAGTATTTCTCTACTACTCGAAATTCATCAACAAAACTTGTCAAGGTATCCAATAGTGAAATTGTGTAAGCCACCATATCACAAAGTAGCACGACATGTCATGTCCTCGAGAATTGTAAAATTCAAACTTCAAAGTGATGTGGTGACAACTGATTAGATTGTGAAGAATAAATGACGTTCGAAATGTCTTCTAGTAAACGGCATTGTTTTACTTTGTCATGTATTCAATAAAGAGGTTTAAATGAGAGTAAGAGATAGTACCGATGTATATTGAAAGTGATCATCATTTCTCTTGAGGGCTGAGACCTGGTTAATAAACTCCATTCTCTCAGATGGCAAACAGTCATCTCCAATAGAGGAACGACGTTGAGCGAGGTGTGAATCTTTTCAGTGGTTTCATTCTAAAGTTGTAAAATCACATACAGTATTAGACTCAAATACCACAGTGAATCCTGCAGAAATGACTCTGTCAATGAAGACAGGTTTCTGCGCTGAGTTCTCCTGTATCTCCTATGTGCGTATTCACTTGAAAGTGTATTCTACGCCTATTTCAACTTGAATATTATTCATTCCATAATAAAATGCCTGAATAATAAATGACTGAGTTCTTCACGGCTGCCAGATGTCCTTACTCTCTCAATCGGATACAAGTATTTGTACTCTTTGTACAAATATTTCTAACTATTGTCCTTATAATCAATAACACACATTGTTATAATTGCATATTTTCACCTTAGTTGTTTTTCAGTTTATCTTATGTACTTTCTACACACCACATTATCTGATTGTATTCTCTAGCTAATTACTATGAGACAGCAGTTACTATTCCTCTTTACACCTTCAATATCACATGTTCTACTGACACATTCATAATGGTTGTCCACCGTGATTATGCAAATATTTTAGAGAATTTGTTTTGATATTATTATTACTACATTGATAATCATTCACTGATTCATAAGTAGAATATGGAAACACGTTTTCATTTAATCTACATTTGTAAGCAGAATTTTGTATATCGTACACTTGCTAAAAATGTTAAGCCCAATGTGGATCTGAAACTCGAGTGGTTATCAGTCTTCAAATCTCTTCAAAAGTCATCTTTGTAAATTGGTGACCGAGACCTGCTTTGCGGTGAAACTCTAATAGCTTTTCAGCAGCCGACATTTCTTTTCCGTTGATGTAAACGTTAAGCTCTCTCGCCTGAGCGACAGCACGATTTGTTTTGGAATATTTGAATTTGAATTGCATTTGATACAAACATTTTTATTATTTGATGTCTACACACGTATGGTTGAATGTCCCCACTAGTGATCATTTCCTGGAAAGCATATCAAATATGATTGTACAGCCTGATAATAAACTCGTTCTTGTAAAGAGTCTCTTCACTGCAACACTTATTTTGATTTACTGTAGTTCGTGATGGTTATTTGTCATGAATACAAGATTAACAGTTTTAAAACCAAATTGATTTAGAATGACAAGAAGTGTTAAGGAGAGAAGACCGAGGAGACTGAAAGGAATATTTTATGGTGAAACGCATGGTACATAGCTAAATTTGGTATACCATATTATCAACCGGCCATTTGCACATCTTTACCAGATACTTGACGAGTTGGTCGAATATCGTCTCATTCGATAGCTTTTTGGATTCTGCATCATATGGCAACATTCTTCTCATAGTTCTCTTCTTTGATTGCTCTTTCCAGTGTGCCAAACATTTTGTTACTTCGTTTCTGATATACTACTTATATCGGATTATAAGTAGCACTCAACACACTCGCCCCTCAGTATAAAGTCTCTCCTGTAACCACCTTGATCGCCGCACAGAAGTTTTATCCCGCTGCTCTTCTGGTACCTCGTCTTGTCATTCTTCTCTCCATCTTTGAAGCAGACTGGCGTTTACTCTTTTCCCTTTATCTCCTCTCTTTATTGTGTACACTGGACCGCGTCTCGATGTGACCACATATGGTCCCTCCCACTTCGGCAGAAGCTTTCC